>LS501819.1:597767-617409 GCA_900490845.1 Pristionchus japonicus
CCCTGATCGATTGAAAACGATGTCGAAAAAGACAGACCACTAACCCATTGTACTTGTTGATGGATGTACTTTCACCGCTATACGTGGGAATATCTGGGAACATCCCGTTAGTAAACTGGAAAATCCGAAAAAAGTACTATTCAGAATTAATTTTTTCATAAATAGATAATGATGTTGAGCGATATGCCCAATATTATGGCTGTGTAGAGGGATAGATTGCCTACACACTGCTGCAAACCGGAAGTCTCTAACTTGACTTTGAAGAAAGTTATGACACTTTGAATAAAGTCCAAATACTTTTGTCCGGTAGTGTATGTAGTAATGCAAACATTAATTCACTTGAAAACGAAAAAAAGTTCTTTTCTTGTTTTCGCAGAATTGATCAACATTATATTTTGCCACAAAGGTGTCAGCATACTTGCATGGATTTTTTCTTTCATCTTCAATGGGAAAATAGTTTCTGGCATCTTCTGTCAGTCAACACACGCATGAAAAAAATCTAAGATCCCCTGGCTCAGCCCGTACGAAAAAAGAGAGACTTGAGAGACCAATAACCTAAAATTGCTGGAAAACACCGTCTTAGACAGAATCATCAACCACTTCTGTTATCTAAATGCATATTGCTTATTATTTTATGAAATAGATATGTTCACCTCTTTCAGACATTCGAAATTCGTTAATTGGTTCACGCATCCTTTCGCCATTGAGAGGTACCATTAGCCTGTTTACTCTCTCCTTCTCTTTGCTTATCTTACTGTCGATCTGCCTTTTATTGCCGCACGCATCGTTTTCGGGCCATCCTACGCAGTATTTCGTTCGAATTCAATTCTGTTTCAGGAAAATGACCGAGTCGGACGGTGAAGCGAAGTATCTTGCAGATACACGACAGAAGGTACCGATTTAAGAAAGTTATTGATGACATTTCCTCCTTTTTAGGCACTCAAACTATCATCAGACGAAAAAATCGGAATCATTCTTCTGAAATCTGTTGAAGTATTGTCTACCTTCATGAATACTGGCGCAAACACACAGGTTGTGTGGGTTCCTTGTAATTCTGACATGAAGATTGAATTAGTACAGAAAGTCGAGAACTCGCTCACCTCACTTGAGAAGGAGCGATGTGGTCTTCCGAAATGTGATATTGGGAAGTGAGTGATACCTTCGTGCATCACTAGCAAAATGCATCGAAGAAGATCTTCGAATGTTTATTTTCAGTAATTCCGCACGTCAATTTCTTCGTTCAGGAACTCTCCACTCCATATATTGGCATGCAAACTATCGGAGACAATCAAGGCAACTATGACATGGACAGTGGATTACGAGAAGAACCGGAGAATGCAGGCTTCATTGAATACGGTCAGCTCTAACTTTCATTTGATTGTTTAAGAATAGAACCTGCTATACATATTTTATACATTCAAGATAACGGTATTCAGGATACATCGGACATTTCTCAACGAAATACCGAAGTCACTGTATCAGATATTAGAAAGCCAGGAGTGAAAGTGAATAAAGAGGATATCGACGAAGAGGAAGCGTCATCAGTAGATAACTCAGAAGTAAAGTCATTATTTATCATTATTTGCTCCCCCGTCCACTCTCCCTCCCTCACACCCACTACCTTCGGGCAATGATCGGTGCATGAAACAGATCGTTGCCTCAGAGTGTGCAGGAGCTTGTTTCAGTTTGCGCGCCATCTCCTGATCCATCCAATCCGAAACCTAGAATGTAATAATTATTCAGGAGGAATCTGAGATGAACGACGATGAAGAGGATGACTTCTCGTGTGATGAGCAATCGAATGAGAAGAGATCAACTCTGGAAACCTTCCAATGTGATATTTGCAACATGTTTACGTGCAGCGAATTCGCACTGGAACTGCACAAAAATACGCATTTGGGTGAGTGCAAAAGCGTTTAGTTGTTGATATTCTCGAGGAAACACAAAAGAGGAAAATATGCATTACAGCAAACGAGAAACCTCGAAAGAAGATATTTGAGTGTGAAGTATGCCACAAATTCTACATGGATAAAGGCTCTTTGGGAAAGCACAGGAAAATAAAACATAGTGGTGGGTATTTACTGAAAAGTTTTTACTGAAAAATCAGCATAACGTTATTTTCAGAAGATATCGAGATAGGATTACCGTTTAAATGTGATCAATGCGATAAACGATTTCCCAAGCCACATATTCTTCTGAGGCACAAGAAGACGCATTGGCGTATGTTCATGGTGAAAATATTCCGATCAAGCCGATTTTTTTAGCCAAAGATGACCCTAGAAAAGAACTAGTGGAATGCGATATTTGCCATAAAAGGCTTGCCGATGTGAAAACACTAGCGATGCACAAAAATCGTCGGCATGTCGGTCAGTAAAACTCGATTTTTGATAATGTGCTATCTCGTTTTCAGCAGCCAACGGACCTCGTAATTTTGAATGTAATGATTGCGATAAGAGTTTTCGAGACATTATAAGTCTGCGCCGACACTGGAAAATTCATCTTGGTATGTCAACGAATGATTTGTACAATACCATGTTCTCAATTATAAACTCCCAACAAAAATAGTGGTAGAATAATAGAAATTTCACACGGTTCAATGTTACTTCACAGAGCACAAATAAATTCGCATTTGTTCGCCATTAGAACGTGTTTAGGTCAACGGTAGGAAATGATTTATACAGATGACATCAATCAGAGGCTGCCATACAAATGCGAATACTGCAAAAAGCGGTTTTCTCAATCTGGCACCCTTCGCTATCATGTTAAAACTCATTTGGGTGAGTTTCACAGTATTCAGTTTGCGTACAATACCATAATAATTTCAGATCCCGATGATCCTGCCAAGAAAAGACATCAATGCGAAATTTGTGGGAAATTCGTGTCTACCGCACAATCGTTGACTTCTCACATGCGTCAGCATTTGAGTAAGGTGGTTATTATCTTTACCTAAAAAATGCAATTTGAAGGTTCGATTGACGAAAAACTTCCCTATAAATGCGACTCTTGTGAGAAGCGGTTTGTAGATACAAGTGGTTTGAAAAGGCATCGGAGATCTCATCTATGTATTATTTCTTGCGTAATATTTTAGAATTCATATTTTTTGTTTAGCTCGCAATGACCCATGCAAGAACATATTCAAATGCGAAACATGCGAGAAAACGTTTGCTAAGAGGGAAAGTCTCAAACATCATAAACTCATTCATGAATGTGAGTCAATATGAAATCTTAACGACAAATTGCAAACAAATCTCAGCCACCGAGGAAGCAAGGCTACCATTTGGATGCGACGTCTGCGATAAAAAGTTCAGCCGTCCGCTAAGTCTTAAGAGACATAAAAATATTCATTTGGGTGGGTTAAATTTATCAAAGATTTTACCGTATCACATGATAGATGACAACGACCCGCTCAAGAAGAAATACGAATGTGTCACATGTGGGCGTGCTTACAACGATCCTTCAGATCTCATTAAACACAAAAGAACACATGAGGGTACGCTCATTTCCATTTGATATGCAAGCTAATCTATAAATTACAATTAAGAGAACGAAGAAACGAGATTACCCTATAAATGCGATATTTGTGAGAAGAGATTTAGTCAATCTGGAGCAATGAAACTGCATCAAAGAGCAATGCACTGTATGTGGTTTTGTTTCGAAAATAATTTATTTCCAAAGCCTTTCAACCAATTTACATGAACATTCGACACATTTTCAGCGTCTCGTAATTTTGATTGCGATAATTGTGATGAGACATTTCCCACCAATAGAGCGCTCAGTTATCACAAACAAACTCACAAGAAAAGGAACTCCAAGAGGGCCAAGAAAGATGAAATTGAAGTAATTTATTTTTTCGGCACAACTTACTTGCAACATTTAGACTAATCTAGAAGAGGAGACATCTAACGACGTTATCAGTGATAGAGAAGATATTCCCGAGTTGGTTACAGATAAGAACAGACCGTCCAAGAGCAAATGAATTATTCCAAATAAAACAGTTCTACGAAGTGTTTATGATTCCATACTCCATACTATGATACTATGCAAACTTTTCAAATTTAATACTTACTCCGTTCACAATAGGCAATCTTATGTACAACCGTGAGGGTTCGATAAACCTAGGATGACTAACCACTCAGTACATTTGTTTTTGAGTGAAGAACGATAGAATGCAGTGAAGCCACTCACTGTAGTCCAAATTCCAGCTGACAAGCAAGACCACAGTCCTTTTCGAGAGAGAAGTCTCTCTTGCGGACTATCTAGCGAAAAATGATGGTTGACGCGAAGGATAGGCTTGATTTTCAACCGAAAACCTCAGAAAATGAGAATACGATTACTTCACTCGAGAATGACTATTGATCGACCTTTATAATGGTTAGATGTGTTACCGGTTACGGTGTATTTCTTTGTTAATCCACGCGACAAGCATGCCCAGAGGGGAGTTATCCACTTACTCGAAAATCTTAGAACGGAAGGCTTCTCCGTTTCACAACGGCTTTAGTCTCTCGGTCCCGTCGAACAATTTCATTCCATTCGGTCAAAGTCGCTTGTTCGATTCTCAGATTCGAACCTCCAAAAAGTATCTCCAAAATATCTCTCTTTCTGTATCTCCAAAAAGATTATTTTCCTCATGAATAATAAGTCATATCCTCTCATTTCAGGCATCAGATATGTCGCCTGACAAGCAAATCGGAAATTTAGTTCGGACTGCGATTGATTCGATTAGCGATTTAATGAAGAAGGAGGGGAGCTTCGAGGTTTGATTACATTATTTTGTC
The DNA here is from genome assembly GCA_900490845.1 of Pristionchus japonicus. NCBI lineage: Eukaryota > Metazoa > Nematoda > Chromadorea > Rhabditida > Neodiplogasteridae > Pristionchus > Pristionchus japonicus. Next base: position 602,543 of record LS501819.1, read on the forward strand.
CGTGCTTTGCTTGTTAGTGACAACAAATTCAGGCTCTAATTCCGGTATCTGCTTCTCTTGAGCGTATTTTGACGCAGAAGTGGGATCACAACAGGTAATTTAGCTACTTCCGCTTATAAGTCTCCTTCATTTGTATGTAGACAAGCTGCCAATTCAGGAATTCACCGCTACTTGACCAGTTCTTCAAATCAGCCCATGAACTTGAGAAGACAATGCATTTCATGAGGGAGAAGGAGGAAGTTCGAAGGGGGAAAGCAACAATAAAAACGTCAAACAATTCGGACGAAGATAATGGCTCAGAAAACAATTCTGATATTAAAGTCGGCTCGAAAACGACGACTAAACGTAAGAGAGTGAGATCAACTACGAAAAACTATCGATGTGACGTCTGCAACAAGTTGCTGAGCAGTTCAGATGCTCTGAAAAATCACAAGAACAGGCACTTAGGTGGGTTACTGTATGGATAACATGGCCCTATTATTTTTTTCTAATTTGTTAGCAAAAAAATATCCGAAAAAAGTGAATTTTTCATACTATTTCTAGCCAACGATGATCCAAAAAAGAGAATGTTCTCTTGTAACACGTGCCCGATGCTGTTTGGAACTAAAGGAAACTTGCAAAGACACGAGTTGAAACATCTTGGTGAGTGCAAATCCATATTTTTTGGCAACCTTAATCGTTTATCGCTCTTTGATTCAATTACAGCGGATGATGATCCAAATAAGAGGAAGTTTAAATGCTATTCGTGCAAGAAGTCGTTTTTCACCAAGGATATATTGCAAGTTCACGAACGAATTCATATAGGTGAGCGAAAGTTGCGAATCAAACCCCTACAAAAAGCCGATTACTTCAGAAGATATTGAGAAGAAGAAACCGTACACGTGCGAGGTTTGTGGGCATCGCTTTGCTACGCCAAGTAAACTAAGAGAACACGAGAGGAAGCATTTGCGTTAGTCTTTTTAACGTCTGAACTGTCAGTGATTTCAAATTATTCTCAGCGCCAGACGATCCTATGAGAAAGTACAGATGCCAAGTAGTTGGTTGTGGTAAGGAGTATACGGATGGATGCGGCCTATCCAATCATATGCGATCGCATTCGGGTATGTTTTATATTATGCAGTCAGACTAACAGACCTATAGTCCTATAATCAGACGTATAATCAGGTGACGAAGAAAAAGAGCGTCCATTTCAATGCGAAATCTGCGGGAAAAGATTTCCCAGTCCGAGCAAACTCAAGTGCCATATGAATAGACATTTAGGTGAGCGTCATCTCCTGTAGTGCTTTTCTATCCTATTTTAGATGATGATGATCCAAGGAAAAGAACATTTGGTTGTGACATATGTGGAATGAAGCTTTCTTCGAAGGGCAGCCTAGATGACCACAAGAAAGAATTGCATGATGGTGCGTGATTTTTTAGGCACTTCTTTAACTCCCCGGAAGCTTTTTTTGCACACTTTTCGGAAAATTCTCATGATGATCGCGATATTTTATCACTGGAAAAATTACGATCTCATTTCAGAAGCTAAGAAGGTTTTGCAATGTGAGGAGTGTGGGGAGAGATTCAAGAGCAATTGGAGACTCAAAAATCACAAGATAAGACACTCGCTGTCAAGTAAGTTTAAATTTTCGCGACTTTTTTTTCATATTTTAAGAATTGATTAAGAAATTTCAGTTATAATCTCAACTACTGGACGAGAGCGATTCAAATGTGACCTATGTGAGAAAAGTTTCAATGGCAGACAAAGTCTTAGAAAACATGAACATGCCAAACACACGGGGAAGTTGATTAAAGCAGTTAGATCTCACAAATGTGACATTTGCGAAAAGAGTTTCACTACGTCAACAATTCTTAAGGTACACAGGGAGACACATCGAGGTGAGTCGCAATTTGCAATTTCGCTTTAATTTAAAATAAATTAACGTTATAGAGACTGGGCCATTCAAATGCGACGATTGTGAGAAGATGTTCCCCCGCAGAATAAGTCTCGACCGTCATAAAAAAGTCCACAAGAGCATCCATTCCGGTGATTTTTCTTCTTCCTAGTTTAGTGAAATTGCAGATATATGTATAGATTTCAATGTACTCATTTATAAAAAATAATTTCAGAAGTAATATCCGCTTCTGGACAAGCGCAAGTCAAATGCGGATTTTGTGGGAAACTCCTTAAGAGCAGGAAAACTCTGAGTTCGCATATTGGAAACAAACACCCAGAGAATGTCAAGAGGAAACCAAAGAAACAAACTTCGAAGGCGCTCGTCGAGGCAATGTGGCAATGTTATATAAGTTCTTAGATTTCGTTTTCAGAAAGATGAAGAAGCCTCGTCGGGTTCAGATTCCTTCGATGAGGAAGAATCGGAAGAAAACGATTCCGACTGAATGGATACTGATGAAGAAATGAGAGAACCTTCGGCGAAACAAATGAGACAGAATCCTTGCCAATATTGCACGATTATGTTTGCTAGCATATTTAAATATTGTATCTGGACTTTTATTTTTGTAAAGAAATACGGTTTTGAGAAAATTGAATATTTGTCTACTTCAAGGCATTCGAGCATCGGCATAACGCATAACAATCTGGCATAATTTTTTAAAAACGCATTACAATCGCAAAAAAATACAAAGGCATTACAATCATTACAATCTCTGGTATAGCTACAATCATACTTTATGATGTAAGATCGTTATCAACCCGCAAAAGGAATAACTGGGACTATCCTATCTTTCTACACATGGCATTCTTTATCGCCACATAATAATGCGCGAACATACTACACAGCAGCTCGGAACTGGCAACAACACAAGATTGAGGATGGAATTGATGTTATGTGTGTTGTAGGTTTCCAATTTGTTAAGCCTAACGATTGCAGATATAGTCCTCAGTCGTGGTTTACGATCCTACCTCCATAAATCGACTATATACACTGATTGTAAAACGAGCTTCGATAGATTGCATCTGACGCGTCTGTTTCCCTCGTTCCGTCTCTTTAGTAATCATTAAAACGATGGCACGCCCTTGAAACGGTCCATTTACCTTCTCTTCGAATATCTTCTCGTCGTCGCGCTCGTGTCGTCGCATATACCGAAAATTTTTATTCTTTTCTTTATTTTACTTTCCGATTATCTGTCCCTTATCAGAATTCCTCGTTTACTCAACTGAAATGATTGATTCGGATGGTGTAGCGGAGCTCCTCGCTGATACAAGTCGAAAGGTGTCGATTTAAGATATTTCTTAATTGACTTTTCCTCTCTCTTCAGGCACTCAAATTATCATCAGAGGAACCAATAGTGAGCATTAGGGTTGTCAATTTGAATCTTTGACGAATCTCAATCTCATTTGAATCCATTCATTCGGAGCGGGTTGAATCCAAGAACCGGTGAATCCCAGATTCGTTGAATCTGGGATTCATGGAATCCCTAGGTTGTAACTCTGCTTAAAGACATCCAAATCACTTACAATTTTGAGAGTTCTTCCTAAATGGCATAAGCATTGCATGTGCTTAAGTTTAGGTCGAGTGCGTAAGTTTAACTTTTGAAGTTTCGCGATACGTCTCCGAAACTGTGAAATATCGCACTAAATAGAGTCGTTGAATCAAAATCGAGGCAGTAGTTTTATGTGAACACAATACAGGACCTTTGGTTAACCTATTTTGGCACATACACCTGCCCATAGGATGCTCAGTGTATCCATAAAAAGCATCCCAAACGGGTTAGATTTTTGAAGGAGCAATCATAGACTAATTTAATAATGAAACAGTGAATTAATTTCACATTAGTAGCACAAATTGAGCATATTTTGCGCTGAAAAAGTTTGGGATTCATTGAATCCCAAGCTCTTCGAGGGGGATTCACTCGAATCCACACCATTTGAAGAGAGGGGTGATTTTGGATTCATTCCGCTCTCTACGCGCGCGCGGGATCGGTCGAAAGAGATTCAAAAAGACAACCCTAGTGAGCATCATTCAAAAATCGGTCGATTTACTCTCCATCATGACAACTAGCTTTGATGCTCAGGTTATTTGAATGTTTGACCTGAAATCCATTCGAATATTTCAGAAAATGAAGATCTCAATCACTTCACTAGAGAAGGAACGCTGTCATTGTCAGAAATTGGGGACTGTCAAGTGAGCTTTTTTCCCGATTTTTACATCGTCCCTCTTCTATGCAAGCATCGACATCACCAGATGGAGTCGCTCGCTAGTGCTCGTTTTCTGAACTTCTCAGTTGTCCCGCATGCAAATAAAAATCATTCAGGAATTCTCACTTGCATTATTTGACATGCAGGCTATCAGAGACTCTAAATGAAACTGTGCGATGGACAGTTGATAAAGAGAAGAACCGAAGAATCCAAGCTCAGTTGATTGCAGTAAGCCATAATTAATATGCACCCACTTGTAATATCATACCAAATAATTCTTCGACAGTGTTGGTACTCTTTAGATAATAATTTCTATACACTGTACTATGCCAATATTTAATTCGTTCAGAGGGGACCGGGAATGAACGACGACGAAGAAATTGATCATTTTACTCATGGAGAATCTGATCGGAGTACTACGTCAAAGGAAGCAGACTCTGTTGAGTCCGATGGATCTGTTGAAATTTTCGCGAGAAAAAATTCAAAGCGTTCGAGAAAGAAAACTGCAGAAAAGTCTCAATGTAATATATGTAAGAAGTTGCTGTCTGCTAAGACTTCACTCGAACGGCATATGAACTCACACTTAGGTCAGCCATTCTTTGCATTTGAAATCCCACCCTCCATATTATTGTCATAGTTGTTCTTTACCTTTGCAGTCAAATATTACTCTGGAACCCGCAAAATTACCATAAAAACAAAATATGTAATTTTTACAGCTAACGACGATCCTCGAAGGAATGTGGAATGCGATATATGTGGAAAATCTTTCTCGTCATTTGATAGTGTACGGGCACATAAAAAGCGAGTTCATATGGGTAAGTTTGAATGTCGCATTGGGAAGGTTTCTTTCTGTGTCAAACAGCAAATATTTTTTCTTTTAATTTATCGATCGCAGATGATGACGATCCGAATAAGAAATCATTCAAATGTGGCACGTGCCCCAAGACCTTCGTGTGTGGATCAGACCTTCGCAGACACGAATTGATACATCTTGGTTAGTCACGCTAGATCATAGGTGAAATAAGTCTTCGCCTGCGAAGTAACCATGTCGGCTAAATCTCCGTAACCATGTCAGCAAAATTGACAAAATCGTCACTTTTGTGAAAAACCGAAATTCACAAAATAAAAGATTTACACATAAATAATTTCTACAAGCAATTTTATCCACTAAACAACGTAATTTCGAACTTAACGGACTTGGAAAATCTTGATTTTTGCTCTTCGCAACTTTAAACCTTTATATCTCTGTGAGTATTGGGTTTTTTTCCAATTTCTTTTTTCAGGATTGTAAAGCAACCAAAGTTGCCCCTTTTGCCAACCACTCGCAGTCATGAAATTGCATTATACAGAAATGTGATGTGCCCAAACTTTCGCGAGAAACCATTTTTCGCGAATTCCTTCGCAACTTCAATCCGATGGTTCTCAGCTTACAGATTTGCGAGAGGTCTAATTTTTTGGCTATACACTGATCAAAGTACGGCAAAAAAGATGTGATTGGTTGCGGACCTCTCGCAGACCTGAAAATTGCGAAAGCGAGCTTCAAACATGGGCAACAAAACCATGATTATCGTAACCCAGTAAATCGAGATTTCTCAGCTCGCAGGTGTGCGAGAGGTCTGATTTGTCTACTATTTATGGATAAAAATGTCGTGAAAAGGTCGAAAAAGTTGTGGACCATTCGCAAACCAAAATTTCAAGAATGATTGTGCCAACTAAGGGCCATCAACAATCGTCACTTCCTAATCAACATAATATCGATATTCATCAACTCGCAGGTGTGCGAGAGGTCTGATTTTATGGCAATAGATAGATTAGAGTACGACTAAAGCGATGTGATTGATTGCGGACCACTCGCAGATCTGGGGCAACGAGAAATGGTCACTAAGTCTCCTAATCCACTTATTGATGCCTAGACTCGTCAGAGACTGCCTCCACCTCTTTACACGAAACATCTGGAGGGGCTGATTTCAAGACTCGAGTTCCCCTCCCCGTTGTATTCTACCTTTTCCTTTTGAATTCATCTCCTTCGTTACATGTGATAAAGCTACCTATAGCAAAATACAATTAGAAAATCGAATTCGCCAAACAAAGAGGTATGTATAGAAAAATATGCATTTTTAAAGTGTAAAATTTCATTTTTCCATGTGAAAAACGCAAAAATGAAAAATAGACCACGTCGGTAAATTTTTTTTAGCACATCGGCAAAAAGCCCGCGGAAAACGCATTTTACCTATGCGCTAGATCGAAACGAAGGAAAAATGCGAAAAAAAATCAGAAATATTGAATGCTTGTACAGGGTGGGGCAAAAGTATTGTTACACTTTTTGACTGCACCCCACTACTCCAAAAGCAGACCATTGAGTCCCTCATTTTAACCAGTCGTAGCCCAGAGACTGATGGTGTTACACACTTGAGTACGGAGTTTCATTCTTCTTAGTTCATGAGTTCTGAATTTTTGAATGGATTGCCTAGTAGGGTGGCTCCAAATATACTCGCATGACAATGTGTTATCAAAATATTCCTGCTTTGCAGGAGGGTGTATAAAATTGCCATAATATTTTTATCAGAAAGAGCAATCATCAAGCTATGCAGCCCAGATTTACATTTTGTATTTAAGCTCAGTTGAATATCATAATTATTTTACAAAGAATATTTTCTAAACGGCGCACGTATCGTTATATTCAAATAAAGTGACCTCATTCCAAGGCCGGCTGAGGTAGATGGTTCCTCATATTTTTTCTTCAACGAACAACTATAGGCTTATGCGATAGCATCTTCCTTTCGCGGATCAAGGCTAATTCAACTTCAGGATAAATTGTCATTCTTCGATTTTTGCATAAATTTCTCAAAATACCCTATCTGGAGACAGTGTTCTCTCTGATCCCTTGACCAAACTTAAAAATCCAAAAAACGTAGTTTTACTAGACAGTACAATATACAAGTTTTTAGGGCTGTGGCTGCATGCTGTATGTGAAATCCAGAAATCTGGGGTTTGAAGCTTGTCACTGGAGGCGCGACATCAGTCTCTTCAAAAGCAAGAATCTCTCTGATACAAAATCGTATCACCATCTAGTCTAGCTGGTTTTGAAGGGTGATGGTTACACTCCATTGTCACCCTAAAATATCCCAGGCATATGCCTTGGTGATCTTGGAACTAACCATTTTTCAATGAAACCACTAGCGACGCACATCAATTTTTTTCGCTTAAGAAAATATGGCATCTCCTTTCCACCCAATGAGCCTGTACCGAACTATGGGACAAAATTTGGTCACACAGTATACACAATTATTTGAGTGAAATCTGAACTAATACTCTCAATCCGTTACCGAGATATAATGAAAAATTAGTGTAACAATACTTTTGCCCCACCCTGTACACATGTATGGTCAAACTATTTTACCTAAGCACCTACTTTCATTTCTTTCAGCAAAAGACAATCCAAATATGAGGAAATTTGGATGCAGAACATGCCAGAAGTCATTTATGACCAATGGCGAGTTGCGAAGACACGAACGTTTGCATTCAGGTGAGTACAGAATGTGAATTAATCAAGCAGAATTACATAATTCAGAAGACATCGAGATGAAAACACCGTTCCAATGTGCTATTTGCGGGCATCGATCTTCGTCAAAAAGTAATCTCCGCATACATGAGATAAAGCATTTGCGTGAGTTTATTTTTCAAACGTTTTTTCAAAAGCTCTGAACAATCTCAAATCCCACAGCTTTCGACGATCCGAACAAAAAAAAGTTCAAATGCAACGTAGCCGGCTGTAAGAAAGAATATACGCAACAAAGCAGTCTTTCAACGCATCTAAGAAAACATCTGGGTATGTTCGCATAACAGAACGTCGAGAGCATAATTCAGCTCTCGAAAAAACTTTTAGATGATGAGGAGAAACGGCTTCCGCATAAATGCGATGTATGTGGGAAGAGATTCAACACCCCGAGCAAACTCAAAAGTCACACGTTAAATAAGCATTTGGGTAAATTTTTCTTTTTTTTTCTTAAAAAATGCATCTTTTGTAGACGAAGAAGACCCTATCAAGAAGAATCTTATGAAGTTTAATTGCGAAGAGTGTGGAAAAGTTTTCTCCTCAGTGTCGAACCTCAATGGGCACCGAAAACGATTTCATGATGGTGAGAAGCATTTGCAATGAAGGAGAAAGGCTCATATTTATATTAAGTCATATCTAAAGTATTCACATCTTAATCGTGGCAATAAGTCATTATAAAAACACAAACAATTTTCAGAAGATAGGAAGGTGCTTATATGTGAAGAATGTGGCGAGAGGTTTAGCAGCAAACGGAAGTTCAAAAACCATATGATCAGGCACTCTATTGGTGAATCCAACTTTTTGTCTTGATTTGCAATCAGGTTTTTTTCAGTTATTATCTCAGAATCTGGGAAAGACCTATTCAAATGTGACATTTGTGAGAAAATATTCGACTACAGATCAAACCTTAGAAAGCATCAGAAGGAAAAGCACACGCATTGGAAGAGTAAAGAAGAGAGATCACAATTCAAATGTGAAATATGCGAGAGGACATTTACGACCTCAAGAGCCGAAAGAAAGCACCAGAAAATACATCAGGGTGAGGTCATATTTATATGGACTTTCATAAATTGTATAATCTAGATTCTGGACCGTTTGAATGCGGAGCTTGTAAGATGATATTCTCCAACAAGATGGGAATCGATCGCCATAAAAGAGTTCACAAGGACAACACGCATCCGGGTATGTGTAGTAATTTACTTCGTTAAATGATGAAAGGATGCTGCTGCAATAGATACTTGTTTGGTTGTACTGTGTAGCAATGTATCGAAATCTCAGTGATCATATCCGCTACTGGAGAGGCACAATTCAAGTGCGGACTTTGTGCGAAACTCTTCACGAGCAGGAGAGTTCTGAAATCGCATATAAGGAGGAAACACGAAGAAGACGGCAAGAATAAACCGAAGAGTCAAGCTTCCAAGATGTCCATCGAAGTAAGATGGTCTCGTTATTTGAGTTATTAGTGTTCGTTTCCAGAATGATGAAGAAGTCAGTTCGGGTGCAGATTCGTTCGATAAGGAAGAATCTGAAGAAAAAGATTCCGGCTTTCCGGATATTGATGAAGAAATGCCACAACCTTCTAATAAGAGCAAATAAGAACGAACCCTTGCAAAATTTGAACAACTTTAGACTAATAAATATGTTTAAATATAATAGTAATACAAAACGATTGCTGGCATCGGGGGAGGGGATTTTTTTGTTCGCTCATTTCAAATACAACATTGCGCTGGGGGTGCTGAACATTTTGTCTTCCTGGCAATTCTCCATTCGACCATCGGTCTTATGCATCAGAGTGAACCCTCTGGAATGGCTTGGGTAAGTTACGATTGAGTTCCTGCCACATTATTGGTGCTGTCCGAACAGTCTACACATAGCATTTGTTACAGTTGAACGTTATTCACATCTTTCGTTTTCTCTGCTGGAAAAGAAGGAAGTTGAAATGAATCCCATCGAGGAAACTCGACGAAAGGTGTTGCTTTTGTCAGTCGATGGCTCCAGAAAGTTAATTCATAGTTGTCTCGACCTTATTCAACTTTCTGTGAATACTGATGCTAACCCGGAGGTTTGTGCTCAATTTATATTTGACCTTTTAATAAATATTTGAGATTCTACAAAAAGCGATTGGGTCACTAGAGGAAACGCGATTCCAAGCCGACAAGATTGACAGTGCAAGGTAGTATTTCCGTTATACTCGAAACGTTGAGGGACCAAGAAGCTGAATTTTTAGGAAACCACGTTCCCACGAACATGTCTTCAACCTATCAGCAAAGCTAGAAGAAGCGATGAAATATGTTGGAAAGAAGGTCGGTGCTCGACTTGAAAAAACCGTGAGTTTAAAATTCGAATTACTGTAATAAAAGTGGCTATTATGTTTTCACTTATTGCGCTACACTCTTACAGGTACCAACTGATAATCTGGACGACGACAGCCTTTTCAACGTATCGGAAAACGGATTGAAAGGCCGCGAAGTGCTAGAATTGCAGAAAGTCAAATCAGAGGTTTGTTGGAACAGAGGTCCCACACAAGATCCCAAACTTGAGTCCTTTCAGAGATCATTATCTCCAAGACAAGAAGAAGAATATCATGGTTCTACGTCAAGAATGGAGCTAAATTCGGTGAATTCAGATAGTTCTAATGATGAAGACGACTCTCAACCAATCCCCAAACAGTTGAACGTCAAAAGACGAAAGCATGCAGCTAAATTCGAGTGCAATAAATGCGGCCAAACCTTCACCTCTAATTGGTATTTCAAAATGCACAAGAATAAGCATTTAGGTGAGTTCTGCCTAAACAGTTCATTGAAAATGAAGATTTCACAGATGACAACGATCCTCTTAAACTGAAGTTCCAATGCGATATTTGCGACAAATTCTTCAACGAAATGAATGCTCTTCGATCTCACAAGAGAGTGCATCTCGGTAAGTTCAGATTTCCAGTTTTTCACATTTTTACGCCTAGACAATCATAGATGTAAATAGACCAAGAATCTCCTGTAAGCTTAAAGCTGGGGACCTATACATGTTCTCATTTGATCGCAATTGCAGCTTCGGATCACCCTCGAAAGAATGTTGCATGTGATATATGCGGAAAGATTTTTTCACACGCTGATGCACTACCTGATCACAAGAAGAGAGTTCACTTGGGTAAGTCTACCTCATTTATAAATCAGAAAAGGAGTACATTTGTTTTGCCATTCTTTACAGATGATGAAGACCCTCTCAAGAGAATGTTCGCCTGTGGCACTTGTCCAAAGTCCTTTGTGAGTAATGGAGATCGACGAAGACACGAGTTAACACATCTTGGTGAGTAAGGAAATTTTCAAATTGAAATGAAAAGAGAAAAGACGAAAATAGCTCACAAGAACTATTCAATTGCTTTTAACTAGATTATTTTTTAGCGGATGACGATCCAAATAAGAGGAAATTTGAGTGCACCACGTGCCAAAAATCGTTTGCGACCAATTATGAGTTGCGAGCCCACGAACGTTTACATTTTGGTGAGTGATTTAAAAAAAAAATTAATTGAAGTCCTTGATTTATCAGAGGACATTGAGAAGAAAAAACCGTTCAAATGCGCCTTCTGCGATCATCGATCCTCATCGAAAACCAATCTACAAACTCATGAAATGAAGCATTTGCGTGAGTTAGTTGTAGTCAAAACACTGTGTTGTCCGTTTCTGGAATTCGAGATTTTAAAAATGTCATTTACAGCTCCTGATGATCCTAACAAGAAGAGATTCATATGCAACATTGCTGGTTGTGGAAAGGAATATGCACAGCGCAGCAGCCTTACAACGCATCAGAAAACACACTTGAGTAAGTTTTAAAATATTTACTTTGCTGCTAAAAAGATCATTTAGATAACGAGGAGGAGCGGCTTCCACACCAATGCGAAATCTGCGGAAAAAGATTCCCCGCACAATGCAAACTCAAAGACCACAAGAACAACGTGCATTTAGGTGAGCGTTTCACTTCAGGTGAAGGGGATAAGCTAGCTTCTCATAGATGCCGATGATCCTCTGAAGAAGAAGAAGTTCGATTGTGAGAGATGCGCAAAGAGTTTCAGCTCAAAAGGCAATCTGAGTTCACACATAAAACAAGCTCACGATGGCAAGTCTATATTAGAGAAAGAGAACATGAGGGCGAAAATAATGTTCAGACAGATGGAAGCATTTCGAGTGTGACGAGTGTGGCGAAAAATTCCGAACTAATTGCCTTCTGATACGCCACAAGAACACTCATTTCAGTTAGTGCTGATTTTGCGGTCTAATAATGCTATCATTTCAGTAGTCATCTCAGCTTCGGGTCAAGCACAGATAAAATGCAACTTTTGTGTGAAGCTCTTTTCGACCCGAGCTGTTCTTAGGACACATATCAGGAGTAAACACTTTGAAGAGGACAAACAGTTAAGAAACAAGCAAACAGCGAATACGACTGTTGAGGTAAGGTACTTCTCACTTTTGACTCTTTACTTTGTTCATTCAGAATAACGCTAATTTGTCGGATTTCGAGGGATCGGAAGAAGAAGATTCCAACGTATTCGATGTTGAAGAGGAACAACGGAGTTAATGAGAAGGACTATCTGCCTTGATTACTATGCCTATCTATTCCATTCAGCATTATTTTTATTCAAATCTATAAACATGATTTATTCAGCATTACAATAATCGGTACTTTTTTCTCAACACAATTGTAATGTCGTTGTTCACAAATGAATCTTCTAAAACTCAGCTGGACTCACATCAGGATTAAATTTACCGAGGGGTTAAGCCCCTACGCATCCCTTCTGGCGTTTCTTCATCACTCCTTAAAAAAGCCGAGTTGAGACTATTGTGAGAAATGAGCTGAGTAAGTCTCACTTCCGAACTCTACTAGAGACCCTCTGGCAGAGCCCAGTCGTATAGATGATTTGACGGACCGGGCCATCTCCTCTTATATTCTCATTCAAATCGATTTTTTTTCGTTTGCTCATTATTAATTATTTCTTTATTGAACGATTTTCAGGAAACGAAGAAAGAAGAAATGGATTGGGTCACTGAAACTTATTCGAAGGTATGATTACGTACCAATAAGCTATTATCTTCTCAAATGCAGGCCAACGTTCCCTCTTCTGATGAAAAACTCGCAAGTTTAATCAAGAAAGGCATCAATGTGATCCAATTGATGGTGGCAAGTGAAGCTAACATCGAGGTTTGCTCATAGTTCATGTAGAAACATGAATCACAGATAGACCCTAAATTTCAGAAACTTCGAATTGCCTCCTTTTCCCTGGAAACTGAACGACTTCTTGTTCAAAAAGACCAGGAAGCTGGGTAATAAAAAATTATCCCTACCTTCTCGTCTACTTCAAACAAAAAAAAGATTATTTCAGAAATTTCCATCTCTGTAACCAAATCTGTAAATTATCTGAAAATGTCGAAAAGACAATCAGCTTCATGCGTGACATGGAGGAGGGACGACGGGGAAATAGTTCTATAAAAGTTGTAAGTATTCAATTCTCTATCCATTCTGACAAATAAAGGTCGCGTTTATATCGGGTCATCGGAGTTATTTCGTAGGAGCCAGAATCCAAGAATGGCTATGATGATCTTTCAAACGCTGCCCCGCTGGGATTTACTGTAGTAATGGTGAAGGAAGAAGATTTATCACTTCATTTACTGTCTGAACATGATGAGGTAAGTATCGATATTTTTTCCAAAATGGTAGATATAGAAAATCAATTTTAACATGATTTTCAGTGCTCTCAAACGTCTGATATAGATAATAGCGGGGAACTCATGGATGAAGAATCTGATCATTTCTCATCGGATCATGGTGGAGATTCAAATGATGAATCTGATGAAGAGGAAATCTTTGATGGAATCAAGAAGGAAATGAACGTCAATAAGATAAATAACGATTCATCGAAAAGATTTCAATGCGATGTTTGCAACACATTCCTCGGTAGCAAAGCCTCACTGGATTATCACAAGAATGCCCATTTGGGTGAGCAAATCACAATAATACTTCACTGCAAAAAAATGCAATTTCGCAGATATGAATGATCCTCGAAGACAAGTCTACGCGTGTGAGATATGCGGAAAACGTTTACTGAGCTTAACTGGACTATCTGATCATATGAGGCGCGACCATATGTGTGAGAAATTTAAAAATAAAATCAATTTTCAAATTATTTTTTTGCATCGTACAGCCGATGACGATCCTCGAATGAGGAAATTCGAATGTGATACATGTCATAAGGTATTTCTTAGCAAATGGAAACTGCGAGAACACCAAAAGACCCATCTTGGTAAGTTGATTTTTTATTATTTTTAAGTGTTACCAAGTCTCAAGTGATGAATATGATTATGTCACGACGATATCGACATTCTGGTTGTATTGAGCGCATGATGTGAAGCTATAGGCTCTTGATAGTGAACGTAATAACATTCCGTTCCATCATTCTTTTCAGCCCCCAGCGATCGTGAGAAGAAATTCGAGTGCGAGAAATGTCAGAAGTTCTTTAGCAACAAAAATTATTTGGAGAAACACATGCAGTTGCATTTAGGTAGGCGTAACATGTCTCATCAAATATGCCTAGAGAAGTAACATGTCTCTGACTGTTTGATTGTTTCTTTAGTAAATAATTATAAAATTTATTAATATATCAAAGATAATTTACAAACATATTTGCTTTCAGAAACTGTCGAAGAAAGGCGACCATACAAGTGTGATGAGTGTGGCCAGCGATTTTCGAGAAATGAGCACCTCAAAAAACACAAGAACGCACACTTGGGTATGATTTAAAAAAAATTGATATTGATAAATCTGAACTTTTAGCATCACTTTGACCTCAGTTCGACTTTTGAGAAAGCATACTTAGGGGCCGCAAGCTCCGCCCACTTTGAACGGGCGCGATGCGCGGCCAACGAGCGTGCGCGAGAAAACGCAAAGCTCATTCTAAACCAAATCACTCGATCAAAAGCGCGTTTTGCAGCTAATAGCACCCACTATCGATTGAGCCCTGTAGACCTCGAAAAAGTTTTCTCCTTGTTGGTCAAAAATCGATGTGAAGGTCGGGAATAGGCCTATTTCACCCTTTCCCGATGAGGAAAGTCAAACCTACAGCGATTTTCTGACTAAACAGAATTTTTCATGAATTTTAGAATTTTTTTCGGAATTTTAGCGATGACC
>LS501819.1:638652-666988 GCA_900490845.1 Pristionchus japonicus
GAGACGAGAACTAACTAGATAACTGACGAAAATAGGCAACGGGAAATGCACCGCGCGTATTTACTACCGTAACGTGACAATCGTGGTGAGAGAAATTAAACTATGGAGAATTACAGTAATATGAGTGCGGTTGGTCACACTCATGATTAGCTATTAAATATTTGTGTATATTAATATTACCTAATTACTATACAACAATTTGTATTGGATAAGTCGATTAAATTCTGGATAAATTATGATACTACAAATGACTCACTGGTCTTCCAAACATCCCACGCTGTTTAGACTGGAATGCTACTATTAAACACTGAAAAGCCTTTCTCTCCCCCATTTCTATGATTCGATTACTCTTTCTCGCTTTATTCGTAATTCCTTCCTGTCTTCCTTCTGAGGAATCCCTCCCCGTTTATTTGCGTGGAATCAATTGGAACAAAGTTCAAGATTACCAAAAGTTTGAAATTCATTTACTTCGTCGAAATCAACTATTTTACAGAGAAGACCTCAGTTTACCAGGCACTGTTTCTCCCGTGCACTACTCTCTGAATTTATCCGTCAATGTTAGAGGAAGAAACAACGCAGTTCGATCGGATTTCAATGGTTACCATCATTACTTTCCATGAACAAAATGTTTTTAGGAACGGTCATTGTGTATGTCACGATTAACAATTCCACAGACGCAATTGAATTGCACTCAAGACAGTTGCGGATCGAAAAGGTACATTTTTAGCTGTTTCGAAACAATAAAAAGATTGTTTTCAGGTCGATTTGTTCGGTGGTGACGTGATGAACCCGATAGCTGGCATTGCTAATATCTCGACAAACGAGTATCGCGAGTCGATTACTTTCCATCTAAACCGAACACTCGTTGCGAAGGAGCGGTTCGAACTCGAGGTTCAGTTGTCGATGAAACAAGACTGTGTTTCAAAATTATGAAAATGGCATTCTATTGCAGATCAAATACAGCGGAATCGCGCGCATGGACGAGTATGGGCTGTATGAGCACTGGTAAGAGGAAACGCGGCATTTCAAATCGAAAACGCCCTTTCAGGACTCCCATATTCAACGAGTCAACCCAATCATTCGTCCTTGCCTCGAACAACTATCCTACTGGAGCAAGACGGTGGTTTCCCTGCTTTGATGAACCAAATAGGATGGTGAGTTCACTACTTCTGTATTTACTGATCGAGATTCTTCACAGGCTACATTCGCACTGACAGTCAACTATCCCGAAGGTTTGAATGCTTACTCTAACACGGATAAACAAAGGGCAGATGAGCAGGAAAATGGGTAACTACATTGCCTAACAGTTCATAAATGCTAAAATAACTCAAATGATCAATCACTTTGGGGTTTCTTTCAGCCGCGTCACATCACATTTTCGTAACACTCGTCCAATGTCTACGTATAAATTCGCATTGGCAATAGTTGATTTTACCGGCGCGAACATTAAGACTCCGTTTAACTCCAAGGTTTCCATCTGAGGTGTTGGGCAGAGGTCAAATAATTTTGTTTAGGTAACGCTGCTCAGATTCGACAATCACCCTCTTCTCAATGAATCGATGAGGGAAAATGACCTGATCAATACGATTGAGAGGAGTCTATTGAACATAACTAAGCTAGATAAAGAAGCACTGAAGGAGAAACTTGGTATGCATGTTGATTCAGGCAGACTACACCAAAGGTCTTTCCAGACATACTTCTCCTGGACGGAACGAAGACGATCACTGTGCACCCTGGCCTTGTGACAATCGGCAGAGACGTCCGCTCTCAGGAATATTCCGATATTGTGCAGAGATGGGGTGAAGTAGACTACGCTCCGGATTTCCCTATCAGTAAGAACGATGCCTTGCGGCACAACTGGTCCGCAATCACGAGCGGCAAAGGAATCAGCAATTTCACGAAAATTGCAAGCAAAATTATAGTGAAATCGTCTACAGAACACTTCAGATTGTCGGGAATCGCCTTTCACTGCAATCGTTTGATCAAGATTGGCTTGTTAATGGACTGTCCCGTTTCTTCAACGATGACTTTCTTGCGGAAACTGAACCATATTTTTACGTGGGCGGCTCGGATTTTCGCTACATGGCCATCAAACCGGATTACTTTTACACTTCTCTTCACGAACCTGCCTTACGTCGAGAATCGACGTTGAAGACGTCAACTTCGCTCTTTCTCGAGTCGGAAAGACAGACAACGTCGTTGAAAGTCATTTGGTTTTCACGGTATCTTTCAGCGAAACTTGCATTTCAGGCATGGCATTTGTTCCATCTTATTCACAGAATGTGCCCTGCTTCACGGGCCGTATTTCTGGTATCACGACCACATGATTCTTTAGCACTGTTTAGCTGCAGTCTTTCCAGGAGTTTATAACCAGAAACAAGGACAATGTTGCTAATATTGATGATTTTATTGATGCAATTTCCGAAAAATGCGAAGGTGTAACAGAGTTCATGCTAGATTTTATCGATAAGGTTAAGCAGAAATATTTCCGCAAAGTAATGTTTGTTCCAGCCTGGAAAAGCCTTCCTGATAGTTTCGAGGACGAATGATTCGGTTATTATCAAGCAAACTCGGTACCACTCAACATATTTCAACGATACCATTAGAGATACCCGGTAATAACTAATTTATCTCGGTATTGTGAAGTTCACTGGAAGAGTGTCTACCACCACCAACCCTGTATAGGGCAATCTAAATTATAGAATGGGTGAAACATATCCATTCTTTCGGGGAACTCTATAAGTGCCTTCATTTCTTGCAACAATTTTGGGTTTTTTCAGCACTCGCTTTACCATGCCGGTTTTCTACACAATCAATGGGGAAGAGTCGATGAAAATGTTATTCAAGAATGGTGAATTTATTGTGAAGCTTAATTTGAACTGTTTCCCTACAGAATCGTCGATTTCGATATGCGTATCCGAAAATGCGACTTTTCTGGTCGATAATCGCTACGATTACCTGTACCACGTACACTATGACCACGTGTTTCCTGTTCTAAGAAATTGGGACGTCGATTATCGGAAAATGAAAGTGCATGAAACAGAATCTGAGAAGAGGCCTATGGTAAGCACCGAGAGACTTTCCTAGTTCCGTGTCTGGCCCCGCGCACTCCTGCTATAATGGGGGCGTGTCCATGTTGAGATACTAAGCCTGTGAATAAGCAAACTGAGCGGAGGCCTAAGCCTGAGCATCCTAAGCAGCCTTAGAAAAATTGTCTGAATTTTAAACCATTAAAACTGAATTTCATAAAGCGGCGACATGCGTTCAAGTCACTACTGTCTGCGCTTGAAATCGGGTTCATCAATTACGATACGGCAGTTGAACAAATCGGATATTACGTGAAGAAGCGGATTTTTGGCAGTGAAGAAGTGGTTTGTGTACCCTTGCAATAAATACTCATTCCCGAACTATAACATTGAACTTCAGATGTATTTCACTGGAGATTTAGGCGAATACACGAACAACTATGAAGAATACAATCCGTAGGATTTCCTATTTTTGCTGATATCCGAAACGTCTTTTCGCACAGGTACAACCCGTATGAGTGCCGGCGCCATGAGCACTATAGAGGAACTGAACAATCTGAACTGTATGAACTATTTGCGCGCCGTATAGAGGCGACCACGTGGAATGGGCTGTTCAACGACGCAAAGAGATACTTTGAAGATGCCACACAGAAACCATTCGAAATGAACGGATTCTGCATGGATGAATGGCGAAATTCATCTACTTATCTTCAGTTGGGGCACTATTTTATGCAAAAATGTACTTGTACATTGCAGATTTTTGAAGCGAAATTTCCTTGAAGAATGCGTTTCGATTGTTCGACCTAGCACTATTGATTACGTCAGACAAAAGGGAGGTCATAGACGATCCTGGAAGGAATTCCATCAATTCTTCTTCGAGCAGGCACACAATCAAACAACACCGTGAGCTATTTCGAAAATTCGTTAGTCTATGACTGATTTCGCAGAATGTGGGACCGTCTTGCGAGCGTGACCCTCGGAATAAAGCCTTTCGGCGAAAAATCGAAGGAAGATTTGTTCTACCCTCACGTGGATTGGAGAGATGATTACCTTGAAGAGGCAAGTATTCAGAATTTTGATCATCTCGGAACCCACCTTATGTTGTGGAAACTTCTCACTCTGGCAGCCAAACACTGAGTACTTAGATAGCTTTATTTCAGCTCCGCAAATTTGTGCGAAAATATCCTCGGCGCGCAGCATCGATGGCAACTGATATCGAGATGAGACTGGAAAGGGAATTTATTCGAGAAGAGAAGCAAAAGTTGTTCAACCTGAATCAACAGAACATCTTAGACACTGCAAAGATGCTATGGAAGCTCGAATATGAATGAATCCGTGTTGGCAAGAATTTTATTTCACTGATTCGAGATAAAAAAAATACTGTACGTGTTGTATCAAATTTGGCCAGAGCCGTTTTCTCATTCCTTCTTCACGATACTAATCTCTCGTGACTGGTTCCATCGCATTCTTTTGCTCTTATCTGCATTTCATTCCTCAAATCACGAGAGGATGATTCCACTTTGCGAGGCGAAGTGTGATGTATACTTCTGATCAGTGATCATGATGGGAAAAGAGTACGGCACCTCGAGTTCAAGCATGTGGGAACTGCGATCACTGGGACACGAGAGAAAACGAGTGGATTGTTTGAGCAGTATCCTTGAATCCTACTTGCATCAATCTGAAGAATGCTATCACTCCGTTCCGCACAGAAAACGATCAAGTTAACTGATCATAGTTCTTCGCCACAAAATTCAGTTCTTCTTTTCTCTCAAGAACCGATTATTCTTTATGCAAGCACTGGAAATGGCCTTATCGACGTACTGTGATCGGTGCTCATGAAAATGCGTGTGGAGCAGAGCTTTCCGAGAACGAGATAACATCTCATCGTTTCACGTGCTCTTTCAGCGCTCACAGATTATTGATAGTGTGCAAAATGAAGTTTGTTCATTCTGTCACCCCTGTGAAATGGATGGAGAGAAGTATCGCACCATCCGAGCTATGCACCTGATAAGAATCTATGATGAATGTACAGGGTCGAAGTGCTGGAGTATGATGGATACATTTTTGCAGTTACCCCATCGTTTTAGTTTTCTGGGGGAGGTCAAACTAAGTTGTTTGAGTTTGCAGTGGTTTTCATTCTCCTCTACCTACGTCATTGAACCTACTTCAAAGTTGAAGCACGGCATTCTAAACTATCTAGCAAACAGATCAACGGAGAATATTCTCAAGAGTTGAAGAGTGTCGATGGGAAGAAGGAAGAGAGGGCATTAAAAAAAGTGTGTATACATTGCAAAAGAGTGCTCTTATCTTTGCTCGGAATTATGATCACGTGAAAAGAGTAGAGTAGAGAACCACTTAAACTGTACGAAAAGTAGGAGGGATCATGGAAAAATGAGAAACGAAAGACACCGAGATGGTTTCAATGACGTCCGACGGCCTATTTAAGAGGGCGTCTCGATATCTGGTTCACACCCAGTCTTCCCATAGAGGTTGCATGGCACATCCTCTCTTCATCGCTCTCGGGGTTAGACACTCTTCACTTATTTTATAAACATTTATTTAAATTATACAGGCGATCCTCGTCATTGGCGGTCTGGTGCTACTGCCCAAGGGCTCAGAAGAGACGACTGACTCTGCGACGTCTGCCTTCTCACCCGACCGTCTTAAAGGTCTCTACATCGGCCCCGCCACCTCGTGCCAGAGGGTGAGTGACACCTTTCAGTGCGCGAGAGAAGATTCCCTTGCTCCCTTACCTGCGAGTGTTGTTTATTCAATGTAATCAATGAATCACAGCACCTCCGAAAAGGGAAGTTCCGATTCGACCTGGATGGGTTTCAATACCCCAACGATGGAGGCGACATCTGCCCGAGAAAACATGCTCGAGGTAAGAACGAGCATCTTGCAGGGCTAATTTTCTTTCGATTGTAAAATAATAGTCTGATCTCTCGTTCTCCGGAGGAGTGTCTAACACCCATCTATCACTGACTACCAATCATGCGTTTTCAAATATCTTATTAGGAATGAGCAAAACTCAACCATTATTCCGTGGGCGCAAGAGAAGCTAAAATTACTGTTCATATTTCAGGACACGATCCTTGCCTTCGCCCGGCTTCCCTACTATTCGATGGCAGAGAGTGGATTCGATTCTCGGTAAGATATTCCCGTCAAATGAATGCAAATTTTACTTGAAGCTGCACATGCGAAATGCTCAGCGTCACTCGTATCCACGACAGCCGTTCCTATTCGAACGGGAGTTGAATCACTCGTTCTCGGTGAGTGTGAATCAACCTTGGGTTCCTCATAATGGAACTCTTCGGCCAAGTTGTCATTTCGGTGCGAACAATTGGTCGCTGCACACTAGAGTTCGAAATTAGGGTAATCGCCTCTTCATTTCACACACTCTCTCGTCTCTCTGACCGGTGAGAGAGCGTATGAAACGAAGAGACGATTACCCGTATTTCGAACTCTTCTGGTCACTGCAAGCGGAATGGACATCATTTCAGTACGTCGATATGGCGGTTGCCAATGTGAATTGGAAACACTTCACCCGAAGGCTCCACTTCGACCATCCTCTGGCCGGCTCTGACATCGTGGATGGCGCACGAGCGACTGCACAATGGGTGAACACTAGGGTTCTCTGGTTGGAATAGAATTCCGGAATTCCAATAGGCGAACAATGAAATTTGACTGCTCTGTTGGCGAGAGAAATGAAGAGGTATTGCAATTCCAACTGGAATTCTAATCCAATCAAATTCCAAGAAGAATACACTAGTGAGCACTTCAGTGTTACTGTTACGAATGGATGATTCTCTTGATTGACGTTCTGTATGTAGTAAACTTCACGTCTTTCCAGACCGATAAGACCCTCTGTCACGAAGTCGACGGTAACGAGGAGTGTATAAGGATCTCCGGCAATGTCACCCTCTACATCGACAAGGCGGTGAGCGTTTTCTGCTTCAAAACTTGCGAAAATGTATTTTCGCGTTTCTAAACTAATTATCCGTTCCAGATAAAGAATATTTATACCAATCCATCTAACATTGCAGGAAGAACAGATCGTCGAAGAAAGGTGTGACGACGAGTGAACAGAGACTAGAGTGCGGAGAGGAAGAGGGAAGAGTGAGGGAGAATGGGTCATTCCTTCCTCAAGAGTAAGAGAGCGCGGTCTACTCTTCCGGAAGAGTGCGCACTCTTCCGGAAGAGTATAATTGAAAATAGTGTAAATGCATAATGGGCGGTTAGGAAACACTGTTTTCACGTCATATCTTGTGTGGAACACTTTCTAAAGCATTAGAAACAAGTCTCCACATAGATTCTGATTCGCAGACGTTAGAACAGTATCTTCATGTCTTTAAAACTGAGTGTAAACATTGGAAAACTCACATTTTATAGATCTATACTTATTCGGAGAATGATAATTCAAGAATTTGTCATTTCTCGCCGCTTTTTGTCGCTTTTTTATCAAAAAAGTGATAGTTTATATGACAGTAATCGAGTGGCATAGCGTGGGTTAAATCAACAAAACAGTAAGCAAATTGTGAGCTGAGGACTCATTGAGTCTCCCGGATACAACTTCTGAACATTTACGACGAAAAACTGATCTCAAAGCGCGTTAAAAGCGAGGAAAGGAGATCTGCTCTTCCGGAAGAGTTAATCCCTTTCCCTCTCACTCTTCCTCTCCCTCTCATTCCGCGTTGAAAAGAGCGGCAGGGTCTTCCTCTCACTCTTCCTCTCCGCACTCTAATAGAGACTCAGAACATGCACTCGATACTCCTTCGGTCAAATGGTATTGTGCAATCCTTAGTTGCAGTGATAAAGCCATATTCACAGAGTTCCTGATAGTGTTGTTGGATGATGTTCAAAAACCATATCTATGTTCGATTATTTGTTGGTTTTTGCCAATACACGATTCATACTCCGTCGTAATTTCATTGAATTAGATATTTGGTTGTTACTGTGTTGAGGTTTGTAATCTCTTCCGTCGTATCATTCGCAGGGGAGAGTGAGAGACAAAATAGGGAAAAGATGGAAAAGTAACAAACCAGTGAGCTGCACTATGGATAACATTCCTCGAGGAATGCGAGGTACTTTTCTTCCCAAATGCAGTGCTTTTCTCTAGTGATCAGCCCATTTTCATCTGCCTATCTGCCCACACGAGAACCTCCTCATTCCGCACGTTTTCGACTGTGATCATTGAGCCTCAAACGAGGAGTCGAATAATCGAGAACGTTGAAGAGGAAAGGGGGAGTGAAAACAGAGAACTTGTAGAAGGGGAGCACTAGGGTACAAAATGGAAGTCGTTTCATCGTTTTACACATTCCTTCGTCTGAATTACCGGTAAGAGAATGGTGCAAGAGGCGATTATGCGTACTTTGACCTCTAGTGCAAAAATTTCTGCAAAGAAACCGAGCACGCTTATCTCCGAATTGTGATCACGTGAAACGATTGAGTAGAACCACTGCACGAATAAAGGAGGAACCATGAGAAAATGAGAAACGAAAGACAACGAGAGGGTTTCTATGACGTCAAACGACCTATATAAGAGGGCATCTCGCTTTCTGGTTCTCGCCATTCCTACGAGTCTCCTCGTCAAGATGAACCCTCTTTGGATAGCCTTCGGAGTAAGCTTACTATATCTTCAATTATCGATTAGTAAATTATAGTAAACTGAATTCTAGGCTTTCTTGATCGTCGGTGGGCTGATATGCTTACCGAGGAGTGAAGACATCGGCCAAAACGTCGACAACAACTTCGCCAAGCGTATTGGCTGTCGAGAGGTGTGCACCGAAAGCCATAATTGAGAGCAGTAGAGTACACTTGCTGATTTTTCTCGTCGCACTGGTCTCGATGGACCTCGCCGGCTTCGTGTACAGCGATCCAGGCAAGAAGTGCAGCTCCGAGGACTCCGGTAAGAGCTCAGAGAGGCTTCGAATGTACCAAATGAGCATTATGAGAGACGATACTAACTCCTTCGTTAGAGATAAGACACAATTTTTTTTTGTAATTGGTGAGATCTTAAAAAATTATTCAAATTCCAGATGCTGACCTGTGCTATCGCCGAGGAGAGCTTAAAGTGGACGAAGCCTGGGAGTACCGCTTTCATGTACGGATATCAATCTCTTTTTCTCCTTTTTCGGAATTTAAGTTTACAATTTCAGGTAAATATGAGAACCGGACGCGTCCGCAACTTCATCCGACAATTCCGTCGTTACTACTTCTACTTTCCCGTTAATCATCTCATCTCGGTGAGTACTCGTCCTTTCCGTGAGTGTGATGGTAAAGGTGCTTCCACGTCAAGCGATTTTACTGTTGTCTTGCGACGACTACGCTAGGCGGGGCAGAACGGTAAGGCCGACTGCTAGAGAGTGTTAACGATCAATTCACCCGATATTGATTGGGAACAGGGAAAAGATGAGAATAATCGATCACAAATCAGAATGTAACGCTCAAGTTGGAGAATGCAAATCGGGCGTCGTTCACGCGCACGCTGGAGATCCTCCAGCCCTTCGGAGAGAGCGGTATGGTCGAAGGCGCGCAGATGATTGCCCGATGGGTGAGCGATTTTTCTGATTTTTGTTCTCGCACAAACCATGAACTCGATTTGAAAATAGCAATTTTTGCAGCCTGAAAGGGAAATCTGCCATGAGGGAGTGGACGCATCGAAAGAATGCCTCCGTACGAGTGGCAACGTCACCCTCACTGTCGCCAATATTGTAAGTACTGTTGTGGTTAGTTCTCGGGAAAGCGCTCACACCCTGTTTTTTGCTGTTGTTGTCTCCCTTCGTCGTAACTGCTTTGATGAAATGAAGTATACTAGTCGGCCACAATCATTTCAGACCAAACAATGGAAGCCGTGTTAGGAAGAGGAGTGAAGGAAGCCCGTAAGACACGCACGTCTACGAATGATTACTATTGTTCGTATCCAAAATCGATAAAGTCTTTTCACATTGAAATGCGTTTTCTGCGTTGTTTCTGTCATTTTCATATCGGTGAATCGTAAATTCCGACCACTTCCTGTGTTACGATGACAATGCCCATAACCATCCAAAGATCTTTTCCAAGCAAATCTGTGTCGAAAGAGGTCACTGATAAGGGGTCCTTCGCTCGAGAAATCATCTCCTGATAAGAGTGGGTCAGTCTTCGCTTATGAGTTACTATGACATTTCGTCACTTGATATTCTAATCTCGATTGATTTTCGGAAAATGCAGTGTTTCGCGATGTTTTTCTATTGACTTTTCGAACCTTTTTCGATGCGGATTGCGTGGCTTCTCCTTATCCTCGGATGTATCGACAGCGCACAATCCTACAAGATCCTCGTTTACTGTTCCGGCTTCAGTCAGTCAGTTAACAACTTCCTCGGTAACATCGCTGATACACTTGTCGATGCGGGACATGACGTGGTATGATTTTTCAAACAATAGCCATAACTTTACATCGACTAACAAATCGAAATTTGCTTTCTGTGATACGTTAATTCTCATTTAGACTACACTCATTCCCATCATTGATACGAGCCTGAGGGTCGGAACGCACAAATCAAAGACGATCTACGTTCAACCAAATGAGGAAGTGAATAAGGTGAGTGACTTTACTCTTCTCTCACGGTTCTTGCATCACTATTTATCATCTCGCAAGGATCTTTGATCTTTGTGGACGACTACATCCACTCAATAATACAATGCTTACTATTTCACAGTTTGGAGCGGCCATGATTGGCATCGGAGACGACTTCATTGAGACCAACGATCTCAATTTGATATCTGCTCTTTCGGTGAGTCTTTACTGCTCATTTTGACCAAAAAAACATATTCAGTTCGGCATACCCTTCATGAAATGGCTGAACTCGATGGGTCCTGTAGTTTTGGATGAACCGGGTCTCATGGAAAAGTTGAAGAATGAACGTTTTGATGTGATGATTGTGGAGAACTTTGAGACGTGTGGACTAGGTTGGTTCATTTGGTAGGAGGAGAGCCTGAAAAATCAGAAATTGTTGCAGCTCTATCCCACCTCATCAAGCCCAAGTCCCTAATCACCGCGGCTGCATCAATCCCCATGGCGGAGCAGGCAGATTACTTTGGTCTCGACAGTGCGCTGAGTTACAATCCTAGTAAGTCCAGAAATTCATATTTGTGATCTTTCAACGCATACTTTCTCATTTATATGCGAATAGCAGTTGCTTCGACGTCCAATGCGTTTTATATTCTTAGTAAGACTTCTCGGCACTTCTTTACTTTACCTGCCACGAGACCGAGCACGCGGGGTGCGAATAAGGAAGAATGAGAATGGAGTAGGGGAGAATAGACTGTTCAAATTCCGTGGCAGGTAAAGTTAAGAATCGCCGACTTCTCGTTTCTTTGAAAGAAGCGTTGTTCCTTGCAAATCGTCGAGAAACTGTCTTGGCATGAAATGGAAATGGCGAATCATTCAAGGCGCCCTAATCCCCGACCTCGATGTTCACTCGATGTGGAGCCGTATGTGGAACATTTACGCCGATTTCGTGTACAAACTGGCTTTTCGCACCAGCAGAACAGGGGTTTGATGACAATTAAAATCTAATTGAGTGGTTGTTCTCTTCAGATTGACGCCATTTTCAAGCAGCGCTTCGGACCAACATACCCAAGTCTTTATGTTGGTTTCTACAACGCAAATACAAAAGAAGAAAAATTATTTCAGGAAATCGGCTCTCACGCAGCATTCACTTTCATCAACACCGAACCTCTGATTGACTTTGCCGCTCCGACTCTTAGTCGGTGAGCGAACCTTCTTTTCCGCATATTTCATTCTTGTACAGGATAGTTCCCATTGGTGGAATCGGGGCTAAGGAGCCAAAGAAGCTGGAGGGAGTGAGTTTTATCCTTTGAAGATTTGTTCACAAGATTAGTTAATTTGAAGGATCTCGACCACATCTTGAATCTTCGAAACAAGACAGTCCTAATCTCATTCGGATCAATCGTGCAGAGTCACACTCTACCGCTGCAAGTGAAGCAGAACATTTTGCAGGTATCTATCTGCAGATTTCGCAGTTACCGAGAAAAGAAGGTTCAGGCAATCAATCGTTTGCCCGAAGTATCTTTCCTGTGGAAATATGAAGAACCCGAGGACGAGTTTGCAAAGGTGAGCAAACAACTTTGCCTAAAATGGAACTTGATACGCATCAATTCAGTCAGCTACTGCATCCACGCCAAATCTGCACCTACTGAAGTGGACTCCTCAGAACGATATTCTTGCTGATGATAGACTAACAGCATTCATTACCCACGGAGGCATGGCGAGTACTCAAGAGTTATCGTTGAGAGGGAAACCTGGTATGCGAAGTGCGAACTTGGTAGTCCATAAATCGATCATTACAGGTCTCTTCGTTCCCTTCTTTGGCGATCAATTCCGAAACTCAGCAATGATGCAGAAGAACGGACTGGGCATAGTGAGAGATCTTTTTTTACGAAACAGATTGAAAAGGAAAACTATTCTTGATAATTTAGTCGAAATAGATGAATAATGTACCCATAACGCGGATGTGAGAGAAAGGTGAAAGTGGAACCGGATTAGGCAGTGGATGAGAGGAAAAGCTGCGTACAAGATCTGCCGCAAGGCGTTATGCTAGCATGGCTGAGTGGTCTAGTGGTATGATTCTCGCTTAGGGTGCGAGAGGTCCCGGGTTCAATCCCCGGCTCAGCCCTATATTTTGCATTTATCAGATTTATTAAAATTAAGTTCAACTCATTAGTGCAGGTCTTCAACAAACAAGATCTCTACAACGCGGAAAAGTTTCACGCGGCAGTGAAGGAGTTGCTCGAGAATGAGACGTGAGCTGCAATGCTGTCTTCTTTAGTTGAATTCCATTTCAGTTACCACAAAAACGCCGTCAAAGTCGCTTCCATGATTTCAAAGAAGCCGTTCTCGGCGAAGGAGTTGTTAGTGAAGTAAGTTACCCGTTGTTTAGACAACAAGTAGTAAAAACCATTTTCAGAACAGTCGAATTCGCATCTGAATTCGGTGCATCTCCCGCGCTTCGTCCGCAATCATTCGACATGAGTTGGATCGAGTACCACAATGCGGATATTATCGCTTTTTTTGCCCTGATCTCAGTGATCATTGTAACATCCATCTTGAGACTCGCGTTATTTGTGTGTAGGAGACTATTCGGCGTTGCGAAAGTGAAGGAGGCGTAACTTGGTGTTGAATAAGTGCTCATAAATATGTTTTATAATAACCCTAATGAATACACCGAATTCGCTTGCACACACCAATAATCGAGCAACAGGAAACACTATCCGCTCGTTATGCATAATTTTCGGAAACTTTCATCTTCCATTCCTTTGAATTTCGCCCCTTCTCTTTGGTCTCCTGTACACTTTCTCTTACACAATTTCTTCTTTTCCCCGTCCACGCGCTCTTTTCTTTTCTCCATCCACTCTCTGATTTTCGTGAAATAGTTTCTCAAAATCAAACCATTTCAGATTGCATGCTCTACACGCATGCGCTATTGGCTTCTACATTGCCAATCATCTAACCAACTTCTTTGCAATGAAAACCATCCAATTCGAGAGAGAAGTGAGCTAATTCGACCCTCGGAGAGCCCCTTTCAAATACTGAATGACAACAAATATCGCTTAATATTTATTTTTCAGATTTCAATCTCTAACTTGACCCGTTCAAGGTTTGGCCGATTACCCCTTTCATTGGCCAAAAGACACCAACTCTAGTCATGTGCCGATAGAAGAAGGCCTCTCAACTTCGAAGACCTGCATCCTTTCAATTGTATTTTTTCCTTGTTCTTTCTTATATCATTATAAAGTGCTTCCATTATTCAAATTGTTATG
This sequence comes from Pristionchus japonicus, assembly GCA_900490845.1. Lineage (NCBI taxonomy): Eukaryota > Metazoa > Nematoda > Chromadorea > Rhabditida > Neodiplogasteridae > Pristionchus > Pristionchus japonicus. The sequence continues at coordinate 652,500 of LS501819.1, forward strand.
CATCGCAAAGATTCGAAAAAAACTTTCCAACATTCGCCTGTCCTTCTGTCAGCCCAATGATGAATCACCCTGTCACTATCGGTCACCTTTTACCTCTGTCCTCTGTCTTTACTCCCTTCTCTCTCTCTTTCATCCGCCGGAACGCTGTTTTTTTTTCTACATTTCTACTTCTCTGATGAAATTGTATTCTATTTTCCAGATTGCATGCCCTATTCTCATGCGTTGTCGATATCTACACTATCGTAAAGATTTCTCATCAACCGAAACCAGAACAAACAAAAGTCAGTCGATCTAATCCTAATTTTTCAACTCACCCGTAACTGATTATTTTTGTTTAATCTGAGCATTTACTCTATTTTTTCAGATGAATCCGAATGGCGCCTCAGATGTGATCACAACATTCATCAGTGGCCGCTTTGTAATCAGGACATGCGGATGGTGAGTGATTCGAGGCTGGATTACGAAGAGAGATAAGGCAGTAATAGTGTTGGTTACTAGGCCTTTCGAATTGTCCTTCTCTCGACCAGTCTCTTCTCCGCGCTTCCGTAGTAGTTTGTTCAGCCTAATCAGTAGTACTGATTGCAGTTATGACGGACATCTATTACTCGAGAAGGATTGGTACAATCCGTCAACAACAATGTATTCGAAGTAAATCTGAATTTAGCGCGCTCTTCTTTCGCTCACAACTTCATACCTTCCGCTCTCGATTGTATTTGTTGAGTGCCTTTTCAGATAAACAATTTTGCTGAAATAACGGGACATTACATTCTGAGCATCATTCAATAGTAGTTTTCGTTCCATGGTTTCCGTTTACACTGTGTCCATTCTCTCTCAATCATTCTCAATATCGTCTACATGACTCATTCGCTCAAGTGGCTTTACACTTTCACCTGTCTCTCCGTTCATAATCATTTGATTTCCTTCTCTTTTTCCTACGCACCTCTATCTAGAATGCATGGAAATTCTAATTTCAGAACGCATGCCCTACACGCACGCATACTTGATGTAACAATCATTTCCGGATTGTATTGCGAACTGCAGAACCTATCCCATTTGTCCACGCTGAAGAAAGGTTTGCCCACATCGATTGCTTCTCGTTGTTCTTTGTTAAGTCATGAATAGGCACTATGTTGACTGCCTCAAAAGTGTCACCAAACAATGTGTTTGATTACTAATAGGAATGGTTCTAGGAAAGGAGATGAACTGGTCGGAACAGCCGGACGAATTCGTAGACTCAACGTGCTCTAAATCTCTCATTCTAAAGCCATTTAGAAGCTATGTATCACTCCGACGAACTTGAGTGGCTAAACGATTTCGACTACAAGTGCCCACTTTATGCACTGATAAATAAATTTGTTGAAGAAAACCAATCACAGTCTTCGATTATTCCAATATACCCTTTCTCGGATTATTTCGCCGTATTTTGTTCAGACGCTACATTCTTAATCCACCGTGAGAACCCACGAGGGTGTAGCCTGATTTCTTACTCGATTCTCCAAGCTTGATCACCTGCTGTTCTGGTCATTGTGAAACAAATTTCAAATTAGAAACAAGTACTTCATCACAATCACAATCAACTATTATCCCCCAATGCCGATCCCGGAGTTCACATTGACGAGCGAGGCTCCGGGGCGGTAAATCGGAGGAGGAGTGAGACGGCCTTCCTGGAATTTCAATCGTTATTATGTGATCCAAGATTTACTGCATAGTTTTGATTTCGTTTAAGACCCCGCATCGTTTTCATTGCAATGGAGCTTCCAGACAGCAGAAATCTAACAGCAGAAAGAATAGCCGAAATAATTAGTTCCTAGATCGACTAAACGGCTTCTGAATCTTGCCTGTATCACCTGCTGTTCGCTCAACATTTTCAATGAATTGTATCATGCAATCGGATATTACTATTCATAGTTCTTTCTATTCACCATTCTCGAGACCATTTGTTTTTTGATACGTGATACTTGCCTGTATCGCCTGCTGCACCTTGGCCCATCGGCCGGGCACGATGGTCCTCTTATTTCCGTCGTAGTCGTTCAGACTGTATGCTTCGCCCTGGAATTGACAATCCTACTTCCCGAATTATCCGAGTTGCCTGGCTTCTTGAATGGGTGATAGCGTTCTCGTTTTACATAAATCATCGAAGAACTTATTTTATACGCCAAGAAAAAACTATGAGAACCTATGTTCGACCTTTCCACCAGCAAGCACTGTTTCCTCTTCATCCTGATGGTTATATTTGTTTTTTTTTGTGCCGGGAATGATTGACCAATCGTGGATCTGACTTCTTCGGTGTTTTCTGCACATTGTGAAACATACTCTTTTCCAATCCTCCCTATCCTTTGCTCATCAATATTCTAAATGATAAATTATGTTTCACAAATTATTCATCTTAACTTTCCACATTCTCGGATGCTCCCATGTCGTGAAGTAAAATAAAACAAAAATCAATACTTGCGGTTCCAGTCCGTACAGATATCGCGGCAGGCCGCCTGCCAGTCCACTGCGTCCCAACCCGACGTTGATCTGAGGATTACGGTATTTCGCTAATCGATAATCGCTACCGTACCCCGGTCTGGACCGATACGGGATCGTTGCCGGGCACTCCGATGCTGAAGCCGAACCCGACGCCAGCGACGTCTCCGAGCGAGGAGAGGGCGCCGGATCTGAAGTAGAGTTCGAAGTACGAGTAATCGTCTCCTCAATTCGCACACTCGCTTGTTTATCAGAGTGAAGTGTGCCAAAGAAGTGTGTTCGATCACTAATCTGTATTTACTGATACAATTTTCTTTAGACGGAGTTGACCTTTTGAGCACGATCAAAGTTCAACGAATCTATCGCACTCTTCTGAGAACCATACTTGCAAGTAAGGATTCGAAATCGTGAACTGGTCTGCTTACTTATTCGGATCATCCAGCACTTGTCTATTGAAGGGCGAGATTCCGGGCCTCGGTTTGGCCGGATGAGGCGTCTGTCAATTATCGATCCCCGCAGAAATTATCGATTGATTGCTGCAGATCAAACTGCCAGAGGTAGCAAAGCATTTATCAACATAGTCGAGCCGTGCTTGGAGTAGTAGTGACAACGGAATGACACGAGCAAAAATAATAAATTAACGAATAAGGTAAACAATAAGGTCGATCGCTAGATACCTGCGTTTCTAAAACGGGAAAGTTCCAATTATTATCCGGATTCGGGTCATCGGATTGTCTTCTCATTCTTATTACTTCAGGCGTCGAGGGCTGTGAGAGGACCGGACTGCAAAGATCAAAGATCAAAGTCTGATTGAATCCACTCCGTTCAGTTCGAACAAAGAAAGAGCGGGCAATTGAAATGAAGAGGGAGGAGGTTAGCGAGTTGAGAAAACTGAGGGTTGAGTAGCAATAAGTGTGATCAGACAAATTACGCTTCGTTCTCAGTCAGTTGTGATGATTGCGACTATAAGGACCAATTAAATCAGTTTTTATTCAACTTATGAAGCTCGGCAAGATCACTTCTTACTAAACTCCAGCTCATTTGGTGAAACTGTGAAGCGTATTCAAGATCCTTCAACTGCGTTAACTTTTCACGACTTTTCACTTAAAGATGCCTTCTAGCCGATCAGAATATTTCAATCATTACCTCTCTCCTGTCCGTCGTCACAGCGTGCGCCGCTCTCCTTCTCGCTTTGCGCGCTTTCAATGCCTTGATCCACCTGGAAGATGATCTTTGATCTTTGACCTTCGCTGTCCTCTGATGCACTTTTTTCCCATTTTTCAACCAAATTGTCTCGACGATTGGCTCAAGCTTATCAGGAGAACTATGTTCGCGCTGTGAAACGTAACGCGTTTGGATATCTACTCAATATCTCACCGCTTCTTGAATATCTCATTCCTCTTCTCCTCCTCACTCTCGAACAGATATCCCTCCTTCTCCGCCTCTCTGTTCATCCAATCCCACAACGAGGGAGTCGTCGCCTGCACTGGAGGGGCGGTCGGGGGCTCCTGAACGGAAGAATGGGTACGGTAACGTATTCTCTACCGTAACCCGATCAGGTATTGATCGAAAACTGAACACACACGGGGTGCACACTGAGTGCGAGTGGGGGCGGCACTAGACGAGAGATCAAAGATCAACCAGGACATGCACAGAAGGACAGAGCGCACGCGTGAACGTTGAGAGAACGGAGGACTAATGACCAGGGACCGGGGACGGGACTGGGACCAGACTGGATTGACAAGGACTGAAAGACGACCGGAGGGCTAAACACGGGTCTCCAGCAAAAATGTGGAAACGCTTGCCTTAGGTTTGCCTTAGTTTCGGCAGGAGACCCGTGGAAAGAAAGGAAACTCGAGAAAAATGAGGACGATAAGACAGGAGGTGAGAGCACGCAACAGAGAGACAGACACAAGATGCAAGAACAGGTCCTTTTCTCATTTTCGCGCGCGTCCGCTTTCAACTGACGCGTTGGAAGCGTGAGAAGGCAGACGGCACGCGGAGAGGCGTCGAGATGCGGCGCGGCTGGAATGAGGTTGTTATTTGGTAATGTGAGAACTTTTCTGAAAGCAACTAAGGTCTTTCAAAGATCTGTGAAACTCATGTCACATAGCATCTCTTTAGTGAAATATATGACAATTAGGGTTTCTTAATTGAAGGGCAGTTGCGATCGCAATCTTTGCTCAGGTTCACGCTTGAGAACGTTGACAGCCTTGAGTGCGAGCTAATGCGCCGCGGGAGAAAAACGGTAGTCGCTTAGCTTCGGGGAGATAGTGAAAGGTCGGCTTTTTGCAATGATTGAGTACTGAGCAGCATTCAACAGATATTCTTGCCACTCAGCACAGAGTTTTGACAGATTCAGATCGAAAATAATTGGGTTAAAAGATGCGGCTATAAATATTTTGCAAAAAATCAAACATCTAAGCCGTTCAAGATATCGGTAAGGTCAATCACTTCTGAAACTCACATTAGAAAACTCCTGCACGCCCGCCGGCTTCTTCTTCTCAATATCTATTGCGATTTCGTCGGCGAGCGATCTGGAATCATCTACTTTGTTCAAGTTTCGATTGAGATTTGTTTGTTTTAAACAAGACATGGCTAACCGGAACCGATGTTGTGATGAGAAACTAGAAAGAAACAGACTATCACAACGACGAGAATGAGATTAGCCATTAGCTGAGTGTCTCGCTAGAGTTTTTTCTTTTCGTCTTTCCTAGGAACAAAGATGGAGCGAATTCCCCCTCGGCTACTCACCGGAAGAACTCCCGGCTCTTCTCCTCCTGCTCATCGTGGATGATCTTGCCGTGACGGGGGCGTGTAGGGGCTTCCTGCAAGCAGTCAGGTTTACATCTCATCAAAAACATAGTCCAAACACTCAACAAAATGGGTGAACGTTTGGCTCTGTACGGATAAGCGGGCCCAATGGGAATAAAATGTTGATCAAACGTTGCTAGAGCAGAAACTGCGTCGTTTAGCTTTTACGACGAACTTTCCCCGTTAATTTTGACCGAATTTACGCAGCAGGTACTGACAAGTGAGCGTATCGAACAACTCACAGTAGAAGTGGGCGCCTCAGTAGTGGTCCTTGACCTTCTCGTCTTCACCACTGGCTTGATTTCCTCTGGCATGTGATCGAGGATTTGCACCTAACAGATTCAAATTAACTTTTAGTAATTTCTGGCTTTTGCCGTTTGCTCTCACTCAATTTCTGGTGAGAAAATATTAGTGAAAACGTTAAAAAGCTGCTCGTCAAGTTTTCTTTGATTTCAACAGGTGAAAAGCGAAAGTTACTAGGCGATTTCAATTTATTCCCAGCTAAATTGGACAACCTGATTGGTATAAGTGAAAGCTTAGAGAGGAGAACTCACTCGAGAGCACAGCGAGTGTGTAGGGCTCAACTCGCACAGGCGTACCAGCGCCTCGGCGAAGTTTGGGTCAAGAGCGGCTGAAAGTGAATAAATACTACCTGCTCAATTGGAAAAACAGCTTACCATCCTTAACCGCCGCAACGCATCCAACAAGCGGAAGTAGCAGCAACAACCTCATCTCTCCCGTTCGAAGCCGTCTCCTCCCAATCGCCTCCCTTTATAGGCAGGAACCTCGAGCCAAGGCTGCCGAACTGTTCACGGCAAGCGTCTCTCTCCCTCCCCCATGCTCTATGGATAGTTGGGGTAATGGGATTAACCCCCAACTGGTTCACTCGCGGAGGTTAGAGAATTGCCTTATCTACCATGCCGATCTCTCACGCTCAATCCAAGACGAGCCGTGACCTTTCACCGCTGCTCGAGCTGCATCCTCGCATTGCGCACTGTTTAGTAGGGATGGCAAGTGAAGGAAATCTATCCTCATTTTAGACAATCTCTTACCTGTCAGCCAGGCGAGAGAGCTCGTAAAATGAAGAGAGCAGTATCTTCATTTGCCATCCCATCCTAGAGAGGATCTTTCATCTCCTTCCAATTGCCCGAGGCCACAATCCATTTCAACAGCCATGGATGGTTATCACTACGCATGGTAATGGGATGGGATGAGGAACATAAAGGCGATTAACGGCTCTCATGACAATCAAGGCCGGCCGTTCGCTACTTTGCAACTTTTTCAACAGTATCGAAATGTTCATTGTTGTGAACAAAAGCCGTCTCAAAATATTGTTTATGCTTGGAGTAAATGGTGTCCTGACACAACAGTAATACAGGAGTAATTGGCATGCATAGTGTGATTATACCGTAAATGAGCCGTTTAGAGCGATACAATAATCGATAATTGTGCGTGTGTAATAGGGTTGAGATCGATAGTAGGGATCGTAGGTAGGGGTCATGTTGAAGAAAGGATAAGATGCATGAAAAAAGGATGAGGATGAGATAGTTTGTTCGTTCTGATGCACCCGCAGTAGTTGAGCTTGAAATACATGCCGCTCCCCGTTCTTCAGGTGTTCTCTCACTGGCCAGAGTTAAAATGTATTTCAAATTGGCCCTTTCACCGGCAAAGAGCGCTAATGAGGGGGAGGGTGTAGTGATAGGGAATCTTGATTCGCACTTCATATGCTCTCTCCTGATTCGGGGGACGCTCCGGCGAGAATGAGATAGTCCGACTCGGAAGCACGAGGAACCATCAGATCCTCGGTTCTGAAATGGAATAGGTCAATACAGAACAGTCATTTGTTTCGTTCTAGTGATTATCGCACGCGCACTAGTGAGAGGTTCCCCCTGCTCAGTTATGACCTTCTTGAAACATAAGAAACAGCAAAGTTTCTCATTTCTCTCCTAATCGGCAAACAATTTCTCGTATTTCGCTTTCCGCTCCGATTACTTTTTCAGTTCTTCAATTCTCACCTCCGTCTCTCTCCCACCCTCGGGGCGATTTCCGCGGAGTACTAATTCTATTGTCAGCAATTGACTACTATGATAACCACTATCATTGACGATTCGGGCTCAGAAACATGCTAAATTGATGCTTCAATCCCTTTTTCGGTTTTCTCACCTCCGTCTCTCTCCCACCCTCGGGGCGACCTCCGCCGGGTACTGCTTCAATGTGATCACGGAGTGCTTGCAGGGGGCGGAGATGGACAAACGCGTCTGGTGGACGGAGCCGGAGATTCTGGAACTGGAAATTAGTAGTAACCGGGCCGGGCTACGGTATTATTCAGGCTTCATGACCAATTATTTCAGGAAAACATAGCTTTTGGACGGAACCGGAGATTCTGGAACTGCAGTTTAGGAATTATCGAGTCGATACCGGTATTGTTCGTGGTTTTGTACTCTTTTGCTCTCACAAGGAATATCAACCGAAAATGCTTCTGAACGCTCTAATGTACTGTGTGAAACACAACGTTTCTTCTCCGACAAAGTGTGGAAAATAGCAATGTTTTACCTCCTCATGGCCGATGTGCTGTGGAAGCTGTAGCCGCGCAGGTCCTGGGAGAGGTTCGGGAAGAGTTTCCTAAAACCATTTGATTGTAATTTTTCTGTGTTTTGCACATCTTGAAGGCGCAAATTGCTTGTGAATTGGTCAAGCTCTAGTAGCTTACCTCGCCAATCGCTCTCCCAGGATCACTCGGCAGAAGGCTCTCCTGTAGTTCTCGGATAGGATATTGTAGAGGATCGGATTGCAAACGGAGTTGGAGTAGTAGCACGTGCCTGATAATGAACATTGTAAGCATTTTCATAGATGGGGCTTTCGGACAATTGCAACAAGTGCTTGTCTGCTCAGATATTATCTCGATGAAACGCATCATTTTCAGCGCTTTGTCAAAGATCCCTTCGCGCGTAAGTTCCCTATTCATTCGTCGCTCATTGAAGTGAAGCGCTTCCATATCATTTTCAACTTCCAGACGCGTGCCATCAATTATTCAGCTGGCCTTTCAGTCTTTTCAGTGAACTCGTCCAAGATGTATCAAGGAACCAGCAAAGCTGTTGTATGAGATCATTTCCTCCGTTTTCGAAGCGTTCTTTCTGTTCATGCATCAATGTGTTTTTTAACAGAGTGAATAAATCGGATGAACGATAACAATTAGTCAGGAGAACTCACCAGATAGGTAGAACAGCGCGGTGGCCATCGTTTGCAGGTTCTTGTCCTGGAATGCACCGAATTTTTCACTGGCAACAGTTTTTTTAACTTCAACTCCAATCACTGAGTGTTTGAAGCATGATTGTCATCTAACGAAAATTCATTAGTAATCGCTCACCAGAATGGCCTCTGGATGATCATTGAAGAACACACTGAGCAGTCTCTGCGCGTGGAAGGGCAGCCAGAAGGCAAAGAACGTCACCACGACCGAGACTGAAATAAATAATTATAACATTGTATCAAATAATTTTTTATCTGAAAAAAGCGACACGACAACGGAGACTGAAATATGTGAGAATTCAAAGTGTGGTCAATCTTTGAAAATCTCGTATCAATTATGTTTCAACAACTACTGAGAAGCAAAGGTTTCATCTAATTCTAATCGTCAGCTGATCTTGCCTTCACAACAAACTACAAAATCTCCAATTGAGATCGCAGAAAGGAGCTCACCCAGCACTTTGATCACGGTCCTTCGACTCCTGCTCGTGCGACTCGTCGCCTCGTTCTTGTCCTGAAACTAATTAGTCAATTAGTTTATTAATTAACTAATTAGTTAATTAGCTAATTAACTTAATTAACAAAGTCAAACCTTAGTGAGCATCCGGTCTGCACATCTTAGTCGCACGGCGATATGACCGTACATGAAGGACATGAGAATGGCTGGAAAGGCCGAATTGATTTCAGGGCTCAGTTGTGCTTCACAGTTTATTCAACATTAGTGCAATTTCCTTCGAGACAGTATGCGTTGCTGGTGCAGTCTGATCCGAAAATAAAATTTGTAAAATCTGACCTGGGAGTGTGAAGAAGATGAGGAAGCTCACGTAGATGAGCACCTAAAAAGATAATTTAGAAAGAAAGTACCACAATTGCTCGTAAGCAAACCATGTGGGAAAATGGGAAAAAATAAGCAAAGAATCTAATTTTGATAGCGCGAGAAAATATGAGATCTTCTCACCTTCTGTCGATCCTTGCCTTCCTGCGTGTAGTCCATGGCGCAGAACTCCGTTCGATCAACGGTCACGCCGTCCGAGGAGATCTGCGAATCATTTTATTATATTCTTCAAGGGCATCCTTGTAAACGATCCAAGAACGATACATTTGGGAGTGTATTCATGTGTGTTTCACAGATCGCTGAAAGTATGCGACTGTTCTGATATTTGCTCTTTCTCCGTTATGGATCGTAAAAAAACTAACCAGCTTCTTCATCTCCTCGCTCACGCCCGGCGGCACCTCGAGTCGTTGCACCTGAGCAGAATACTGTAGGTTACGGTATTAATAAAGTCAGTTATCGATTCGAATTTCAAATTCTTACGTTCACAATCGCTGCCATGGGCAGAGCGGCCACAAACGAAATCGCCCACGAAATGAGGATTACGGTAACCGCCCTGGTGAGCGTCGAGAACAGCTTCGCACGTAGGGGAAAGCTAAAAATAATTGTTTACGAATCGCGAACTGACTTTGTTCGTGCTGCCCTCAATGTTTTGCGTGTTTTCACTTGAGAATCCACGCACTCGCTTGACATAATTCTGGGACTTTTCCGGATCGGGAAAAGTGTCAAAACAAGAGGAGGCTTTCATTTGAATTGGTGAAAATTCGAGAACGGAATTGAAAAAGTCAGTTCGTGATCCTCACCAGATCGCGAAGTACCGTTCCACCGAGAAGGCGCAGATTACGGTAACCGAAGCGTAAGAGGTGAATTCGATGAGGAATGCCCTGGAAGCAGTCAGTTTGCGATCAACAAAGCAACTATTTACGAAATTTAAAAAAATAAATATTTTCGTAACTACCTCAATCGACAGACGAACGAAGAGAACTCGTAGGGGTACACGTAGCCAATCACGCCGTGGAGTTCCATTGGGAGTCCTGAACGAGTTTCGGTCAGCGTTTCTTCGTTTTGCGTGATCTCCATTCTGATACTGTTTGAAGCTTGTTATTGTCCGCTTGGGATTCGGTGAACTGGAGAAGCTCCTGGCTATTACTAAAGTGTAATGAGATGGTGAGTCCACACAGAAGACGAAATGTCTCGCATCACTTATTGCGATTCATTCCAAGTAATGATCCGACTCTCTGCATTTCACTAGCACTTTCTTCGGCCAGACAGAGCGAGATTGTGAGTGAAGCGAAGAGAAAATATTGCGATTCGCCCTTCTCAAAAGGATGAAACCAGCCGAAAACAGCTCTCGTACTCACTGCACTCATGATGGAAGGGAAAACAAGTTGTCGGGTCAAGGATTGCTGGGTATTTCTCATTTGGAGTTGGTGAAATCACGTAGCCTCTCCTAATCGGAAGCGCGTGTTAGTTATTCGTGCCCACGTCCTGGCAGTTAATTGCCCTGTTTTCAACTCAGATTTCTCAGAAAAGGGTATCCGGAACTAGGCACGTTCTGTGTATTCAGCATTGCTTAGGCGGGTCCATGAGTGTTCTCCCCTAATTAGGCTATATGCCACGCATCCAGGAAATAGCCTCCGCTCGCTAATGTTTCCCGGCCATGCTACGTAGAGGCTGTTTTGGCGAGTGGGGACCATGGATCTCTCGAGGACATAACGGGGCCAATTTATAAAGGACATGGACCAGTCGAGAAAATGACCGCCGAACATGCCAACGATCAGCGACTAATTTGCCAAGAGCGAGTGAAAAGGTAGTGAAAATACACGCAAGAGTCACGACGATCTTTGACAGGTTAGGACAGAAAGAAGATTGGTAAACTTTCAATGACATAATATGTTTCACTCACGTCTGAATAATTGGGCTACGATTAATGCTACGTAGATTGCGAGATTAAAAAAATGTTTTTGAAAGCCTACGCTTACCTAGTAGCAGGATGATGATATCCGAAACGGCCAGTGAGAACAGATAGAAGTTGGTCGGGTTGTGCATCGACTTGTCCGCGATGATCACGAGGCAGGTGCACGCGTTGCCGATCACTCCTGAATTGTTTGATAATCAAGGAATCGTTCACTTTCTGTAGCTCATGAGGGGGGGGGGGGCAAGCCCGATCACTCCTGGGAATTGTTTCTTCTTCGCCCAATTCCGTCTTCTATGTCTCTCAGACGCTTGAAATGTAGCGGAATTCAATGTACTTTTGAAGGTTAAATTGTCAGATTTTTTGGAAAATCAAGCAAAATCCTTACCGAGGAGCAGAAGGAGCACGTAGATGATGAGCGTCGGCATCACGATGAAGGTCTGGAAAAATATTTTCATTCTTTTTATTTATGTCACCTTGATTGTGCACACTTTATCCTTGTGTTTCATGAACAACTCATAGTCTCAAGAACCCAGACATTGTTAATGCATTGTAGTCAATCATTGCATAATTTCTGAAACAATTGTAGTTTAAAAAAACCGGAATTTGTGGCTACAGACCAATTGTAGCCCCTCAACTTCCTTATTGCCTACAACCTGCACACTCGGATGTTTTCAGTGACTGTCTACTGCACTTTTGCTCATTGTTGTATGCTCTCTGAGACTCTCATCGTGACTTCTTTCCCTTCTCTAGCTATACTTAACCCGAGAGAGCACGCGAAGTGAGGAGAGACAGTCCCCCCTATCCGAACTGTGACGCAGCCTAAATTGAGGCAATTTCCCCGCGTGGCGCACTGATTTTCACAGTCTCGTCCTCTCCTACACTCGCTGTTTTCAGAGTGGAGCGTCGTTCTGTAATCTTCGATCATTTACCCTACTCGTTTGGGACTGACAGAATGAAGTCTAGTCGACGCATTGTGTTCCCGAAAACTAGAAGAGTTTGCCGTAGGCATACATTGAATTATTCAGCAGCCACCTCTTCGCCACAATACCCGTCGCTAAATTGTCGCGAAAATAACGAAATTATTCAGGAATCGTGTTTTGAGCAATTTCCGCTGTACTTGTTGGTGGAATCCAGAAATTTTCTTGGAACCGACGTGACACTGGGTTGTGCGTGCTTTTGATTCTCGAATCGGGTGAATTGTTTAGCGCGAAAAGCGCGGGGCATTCAGGGAAGAATAAGGATACAAGGAAGATTGCCGGGGGATTGTTAGAGTAGGCATGCAAACTGCACGCCGCGTGAAATCGGATTCCGTGAAGTGTGCTCATGCGTTTGTCGCCAGAATTCGCCGCAATTTCGTCAGACCATTTCGCGGAAGTGAGAGCTTTGTTTGCAGAAGACTGGTACGAAATTGCGCGTGTTGGTACTACAGATTCTGGATCTTTGAAATGCCTAGTTTTGAGCATTCGCGCTTGAAAAATCAGTTCGTGATAATAAAAAGAGTGCTACCGTACCTCCTGACACCGCGGCCCCAGGTTCTCCACGACGAATACGGTAATGTTCGGGTCGGCGTACTGTATCGGGTCGCACGACGACGGAATGTGCGCCATCGCTGGAACGATTTATTCTTGCTCTCTATTCCCCATACTATCTCGCAAACCGACGAGAGATCACGCGAAACGAGGAGAGACACAGCGATCAATGAGCACGCAATCGGGGTTACGAGTGGAACGGGAAAATGGATAGGAGGGAAACGCGGAAATAAATCACTCGGGAGCGAGAGCGAACAATGTGGTTATTACTGCACACAAGCGTTGACAGAGATCGTAAATCGTAGAGGGGAAAGAATGGATTGGATGCGAGGAATGGGAGCTTTTGTTCACCAAAATGCGTGCCATTTGGGGTTGTGAAGATAGGAATGGGGATGTGAGCGAGGCTCTTTATACCTGGAATCAACGCTCATGCTGGGTTGTCAAAGTGATGAATGTGCTGTTGTTACAGTAGTCGAAGTGTAGACATGCGAATGGGCCCATGTTTCAGAATGATCAATGGGTCTCGACTATCCTACTAGGAATGATGATGCGCACAAGTGGCACTATCTCAATCAAACTTCCGCTCATTCATGGTTCTCAATCTCATGAACAACTCGGTCTATCGGAATGATGAGTCAACAAGTACCTCGTAAAAATCAATCAAACCCACTCATTCTAGCTTCTCAAACTGATGAATGCGCTACTTCTGCGCAGACAGAAACTCATTGTCCGTCAGTAAGGTACTAAGGATGATCGATGGGACCAATTCTCGCATCCTTCCCTCATTGTCTGTCAATGACGCAAAGAACCAATTCAAATGATGAACGTGGGCCACTCACGGAAAGGAAGCACGCAAGTAGTCTGTCTGCGGAAACGGTCGAGATGGGATTGGGAGCGGTCTGGAGAGAATAGAACTATTGCTGTGGTAGAGGAGATAGAAATGGTGGGAGATGATCGAAAATCTCTTTTGCTGCTTTTAGCAGACAGAAAGTGCGGTGAAATGTCGCGTGCGCCATGCTTCGGTCAGGAAGACAGGAAGGAAAGTTGATGTCGAGCGCAAAGGCAGCCTTCGAAATCCACAGGGCCTGGGGCACTGGGGTCTTCGAGAACCAGGAAATAGGCAATAAATCGCGAAACCGGAAAATGGTCTGGGTGCCAATTGGCAGTTCTCTCTAAAGGAGGAACTCTGGTATTGCTCACCTAATAGGCCACCTAACAAACCACCTAATATCCCACTAGTTAGTTGTATCTTAGGTGAACCATTAGGTGGCCTATTAGGTGAGGACGCGTTATTAGGTGGCCTATTAGGGGAGAAGGGAGAGGAGCGAGGCTCCCTTATTAGGTGACCTATTAGGTGAAGCTCATACTGTAAGGAGAATCGTCTTCGTTCCAGTTTGCAATTCGCTTGTTTATACTCCTGAAGCAGCTAATTTGAATTTATTTGCCATCGAAATCATTACAATGCAATGAGAAGAACAGGGCTACATCTAACAATGCAAAAGTAGATTCTGAGAATTGGAGAATTCCTTCGCAGAAATAACTTTTTTTATTCCAAACGTAGTCAGTGGAAACTGCTGAAAAGAAATCACATTAATTAAGATCTTTTTAATCTTACCTCGCGGAGATGTGATTGATGTGAAAAATTAAGAAGAAACGGCTATGATCCTGAAAAGAAAACACC
>LS501819.1:667506-705351 GCA_900490845.1 Pristionchus japonicus
TACATCTAACAATGCAAAAGTAGATTCTGAGAATTGGAGAATTCCTTCGCAGAAATAACTTTTTTTATTCCAAACGTAGTCAGTGGAAACTGCTGAAAAGAAATCACATTAATTAAGATCTTTTTAATCTTACCTCGCGGAGATGTGATTGATGTGAAAAATTAAGAAGAAACGGCTATGATCCTGAAAAGAAAACACCGGTATTTATACATGCGAACTTACCGTTGCTCGAAATATTCCGTTTGCTTCGTCCATGCCTTGAATAGACCCTTACGAGCCGTATCCTGCCTTGAAAGTTGCAGTTGGAACACATAAACTCACAATAAATAGGCGAAAAACAGTCGTGAATCGATAAAACGTTTGAAAATTGAGAGCGGATTGCACAATTGCGCGAGACGAACCTCGTCCGCGCAACAGAGCTTCGCTAGCGCATTTAGTGTATTAGGTAGCCTATTAGGTTTGCTTATTAGGCGACCTATTAGGAAGGTTGAGCCTCCTCTAGACCCTGATGCTTCATAGGTGGCATATTAAGTACGGGCCCCTAGACCCCTCTCTATTAGGTGACATATTAGGTGAGCAATACCAGAGAAGATAGGGTAGAGTGATGGATGAGTGGAGGAGGAGGACTTCTCATCGTTCCTCACAACTCTCAGGCAGTCAAGAAGGGTGAGAGAGCGTGTGAAATGGAGAGAGCATGACCGAGGAGAGAAAGTGGATTGAAGGGGCGCGAGTCCTCCTTTCATCGCCTGTGAGAACCGCATCCTCTTTTCATCAGCCGCTCCTCCCCTTTCAAATGGGCGGTCAGAATGAGAAAACCGTCTCTCCGTTTCACACACTCTCTCACCGGTCTGGGCAGACCTTTGAGGCTATTCTGGAAGTTGTTTCGAATGGAAAATGATAAAAGGACGTCAACGGCTGATGGCCTTTGCTAAAACAGTAATCTATCCGAATAATCATTCAGCACATGTGACAATCACACACTGACTCAAATGTGCTAGTCTATCGAAATCAGAATAACTGCGATACTATTGGAGGGATGACCACGATGAAACTACGAAGAGACGAGCGTAATAAGCAATAAACCCCACCCTCAAGTGGACTCTGTTTGTTTGTTTCCTGGCCAAGCTCCGCCCCCTAATCCGAAGGGATTCATTGAAATATTATGAGGCATGTGTCTCTCTTCAGTACTCTGTCGCCGGCCAGGCAGCGTAAGATAGTTTGGCAAAACAAGAGAATCAGCTCGGTGGCATCTAAGCGCCCTCTTGCATGCTGCAAGCCCGAAATAGTGGAAAGTCTATCAAGATGAGCAAATAGAGGGGTCGTTGGTAGGTGAGAGCATAATGCGAAAACTGTCCAGAAAACAGTCAGTTGAGCACGAAAAAATGATGATCACTGAACTCATCAGCCGCAGTTTGGAAGTGGCTTTCAAACCAGGCGGAACTATGAATGAAAGAGAGAAGTGAGCGGTTGCGGAGCAAAGTCAAAACAGAAAATGGCAAAGACGTGGTCCAAAACGCCATACGGTCATCGGATATCTACGCCTCTTCAGCCGACGTTTCAAGGAGATTGATCCCCACTTCTTCTAATCCCGATTCACGTCGTCAGTATTCCAGGGAATGGGAAGGAGGTCAGATAATAAATAACAGAGGGTAAAAGTATCCGTCTAATTGTCTTGCTGGGTAGCGTTTCAAGTGGAAATGGAGCGCCATTCTTGGTATTCCACCTGATCCATAAGCACGTACTCATTTTGAGGACTATTTTGATGAAACAATGATATCAATGATCATTTGATTACCCTACACTTGACGACCAAATTATAGAAGCCAAACAAACAAAGTTGGTTCCGAAACACGAGACAACTCTAAGCCGGGGCAGTAATGAAAAAGTTGCCAAGGATTGAGGATTATCGGACGAGTCGTGAGAAAGTTTCGCCCTTCTCCTCGATGAAAGGAGAAGGAGGAGGCGAAAATCGGCAGTGCTGGATGGCTTCCACTAAAAAGTGAGGAGACCATCAAAAAGTAACGACGACCAGCGCATCGAGGATTGCCAAATCGGGAGAGAATGGGGAGGGAATGGGGAACACTCTGCGAGCTCATTTGGTAGTAGAGGTGTGAGGAACGATTCATGCCAATCTATCTCTCATAGAACGAGGAATAGTGGACACATCAAGCTTCCTGGAAGCTCAACTTGTCAGTTAGCTCTTAATATTCCGGCAATGATGCGTGGCAGAGAGCGATGGGTACGCTGTGCGCCCACTAGGAAGTGGTAAATACGACGTGTAAACGGTTCTGAATAATACAAACTTCATGGAACTGGTCGAACGTCAATGCCCTTACTACGATGAATAAAGAATGGAAAAAAAACACTTCTACTTCATTCTGACACAGACGACTCACTTGAATGAAAATATCGAAAGAGCTTGGAGAGAGTCGTGTTCGATTCTGACAGACTGTGAGCTCACAGTGATAAATAGATCATCTGTTGACTCTAATGTATCCGGCAATTTTCCCTCTTTCGCCACTCTCACACAGTTCGTAATTGTATGTACAATTGCAGTCTCGTTTTCGCTGCTTCGAGAAGGATTTCTACGGTGTCTGACTCTTTCGATTCTACACGCTATTTCGTCTAGTCCGACAACAGTTTCCACCTCTTCATGAGCATTTTCAATACAAGGAAGTGGGAGAACCTGGAAGAATAAAAACATTCCGCGCATACAAAAATATCGAGCAACGTGGTTTATGAACACAAGGATGACGCGAAATGAGGTTTCGGCAAAATTCATCAAGGTTTCGAGCTATTCTCATTTCACACCCTCGCGTATTCACATAGAGAACGCTCAGACTTCGACTATCGCATCGTTTCGCACACCCGAAAGCTCGCGAAGTGATGCACGAAAGGGACCCGAAGTTTGAGTTGGTTCAGAAAGATTCTAAAATACGGCTCAAAGATTCATCACCATCTAATGTATAGGTGCCGATTCTGAGTGGAGTGGGCGTTACTTTCGACTGTGAGGAATACGTAACACGTCTGACTGTCAAGACAGCACAAGCTTAAAGATGCAATGAATAAATGATCATAACACTTCCCGAACTCTCATACTCTCACTTGTCTGTCAGACATTGATAGAGTACGTGAGCCAGGATCCCAATGAAAGCTGTAAGGAACTTCACACTCTACCGGTACTCATCAATCAGACAGCGCGAGAGAACATGATTACTGTGGAGAGCTACGTCAAAACAGTGCTATTCGTCCTGCCTACCGACACGCTACGGCAATTATGGAGAAGGTTTTCCTCTACGGAGACCTCGAAATAACCTATCCACAAAACAGGAGCGAACTTGCCAGCGACACGGCATAGCCGTTATTTGCCCCGAGAACCACCGCGGTTCTCCGGTTTCGGTTCGCTAATAGCCGGCTCTCTCGGCACCTCGTGTTATCTAGCCGGTTAGACGGCGCTATAGAGCAGGCAAATGAAGAGACTGGCAGCATTTCTTGAGCCAATAGTGAAAAACACGTGAGACCGGCGCGAATTTATCATTGACTAGTGCACTAATTGGATTGACCTTGGTAGGCGGGTAAAGGTCTACTCTAAAATACATTGTTTACTGGATCGGACAACGTTTTAAGAATGAGGCATGAGTGAATGGGATCTGTGATTTGGAGAAACCCAGAGGAGAAATTTCGTAGTGTTTTCACTGCAATTTCATCTACGATTAGTGGATGTTGAGATTTCAGTAAGACCAGACTGAGAGTTATGCTAACACTTAGTAAGGGAAGAACATAGGATGTGTTTCAGCGGGTAGATAAGATCAAGAATGAACATAATTTCCAATGCTGCTATCGCCGCTAGGATAAAAATCTTTGAAAAACGTAACACAAACTTGTAGCGAGGGCTTACACAGAATTTTTACGCGTTCGTGTTTGGAAAAGCACGTCAATCGCGTCACGCAGATCAACCCGATGCAATCTCTAAAAGATGCCGCATGGCAAAATACTACCATTGCAGATTCCTCATTGTACATTACTTCGATGGAGACTGAAAGTAGAGCCATTTCAAACGGAGCATGACACCAACATTTCGATATATTCAACACAATGTGGAACAACAAACGAATTCACGCTGCAGAATTCCGGAAGCGTTTGAAGCGGAAGCGATTCCATCCCACTCCCACTCCAAGTGGGCACCGCTAGGCCTATTGTCAAAACAGTCTTTCGATGCTCGTTGACACATTATCTAGCCCGTTAGAACACCGAAAGAGCGCGCTAAATAAAGAGAGAGCGATCCGTATTTCGAAAAGCAGAACAGTCACAGCTCTCACTTTCAGATTCCGCAATTTTCCGCGAAATCGTTGAAAAATGAAATTGCGGGGACTGTCCTTGACAGGATACGGGGCGCTGCCCACACCATCCGCCATTGACATCTCCAATCCGCATGGACGAAAAGACATTAGAGAGGCGCAAGAACGCAGCGCACAGATTGAACTTCGGGTCTCATGTTTTTCAACCGAGAACCGACGTAATTTCACGAGCGGAAACGCGCTTCGGTGGACAGTGGAAGGTGCGAATCGGCACGGATTCAGTGCAGTGCTTTGGACTGAGAACGGTTGAATGACGGAACTTTGGTAAGTAATACTAAATAAATAAGCCAAGTCTCTACTGAATTCGCGCTTCGATGGACTGAGGGTGAATCGGCACGGATTCAGTGCTTGAAGTGCAATTCACAGATCAGAAAACACGGCTGGCCAGAATCCAAATTTAGAAGGGCAGTTTGTTCCATCTTCGTGCCGTAGCACCCACACTTTGGTAGCACCATTTATTTCCGAGGGAATAGTAAATATGGAGGGGTGATCTAAGCTCCAGAGAAGAACAAGAAAAGTGCCCTATTCACACGTCACATTCTTGTACCTTGAAGAGAGATGGAAGGGTTGACAATAGTGAGGGTGCGAAGGGTACGATAATGCGCTGCACAAACTATTTCCCATGTAGAACTGAGAATCGACGACGATCTACGCCTCAGGCAAACCGTCACTTCATTCGGCGCACTCACCGGTCAGGAATACGAAAACGAGTGCACGCAGGGTGTACGCAAAAATGATCAATTCAGCCAGAAGGATTAGGAAATATTGGATATGAGTGCCCTACGACAGACCAGACTGAACATGACCAAATAAATACTGAGAAGACCATTTTCATTAACCATAGACTGAACAAGTTCATCGACCATTAGTTGAGCACTGCGCCGTGCACCAGACACTAGATTCTAGGGGCTAGTCGTTTTCCTCGGGACAAATAAGAACCATCCCTTTTCCTTTGGGTGCTAGAGGTACCGAATTCCCGTGGGTTCGATGAACCGAGGGAAGCAATAATAGGCGGGCCGCTTTGAGTATTTGTTATCCAGCGTCTAAGCAGGAGGAAGGAATACACGAGAAAACAACTGAACGAGAAGTTTCACGCTGATATTCAGGCAAAATAAGATAGAGTAAAGGTGACAATAGGCAGAGATCGTTGAATATAAACTGTCTCTTCTCACTTCTGACTTTGAGCGCGCGACGTGCGATAAACAAATTGACGAATTGTATGACAAATGAGAAGTGCACGTGAGAAGTGAATGTGGAGACCACAATTGTTCTAGTGATCCATTTCATCATACTTCATTCTAGGCTACCTGCTACAAATTTCGAATTCTTTTTATGCTGAATCACATGCTCTGGCTAGCGATCTTCTTCATCTGATGTCAAATTGTGCGTCATTGAAGGGGACTACTACTTGCTAGAAGTTCTTGCTGCATGCTACAATTTACAGCATGATTCAAGCCCAAACCCCGCGTGTCAACTTCAGTCTGCACAACCGCCCCCACCAAGTCACATCCGGAACCTCAGCCGGCAGAAAGGAAGAGGTGTCAGCACGTATTCTCCGGAACCGAGAAGCAATGAAGCGATGCTAAGAGAATTCCAAGAATCGGCAGGGCTGGAAACTAGACAACTTCCTAAAAATAGGCTACCAAGAAACCAAGGCAATTTTGTATGAATGAGATTAGAACTGGGAAATCGCACAAGATAAATCGACGTTCGGGACTCAAAATAGACATAGACGGATATTTGAGTGGTGAAATCGAGAGGATTCGCGCCTGTTTTCGAGGACTGTTCACTCTAATTGAGCCAATTAGTCTCCTGTGGACTGTCCGCCCCTGCTCATCCCACTGCGAAGCAAAATGGGACTTGAACTGTCTCGCTCTCTCAATAACGCGTGCTCTCTCGCTGTGTCTGACCCTCGAAGGACAGAATGATGAAGAAAAATGAGACTTATGCGGTGGGTGAGAAGGGAGGTCTGTGAGCCTCAAGAGGACAGGACGGGAGGATCTTTAGAAGAGTCATACGTCAAATTGAGAACGTGCTGGAACGAATATTTTATGAGTTCATGAATCGGAGAACTAATGAAGTTATTGGAAGAGGCCGAGGCTTATTTTTGAGCTGTCGCTAATGCAAGCCGGGAAATGAAGGAAGAACACTTGAAAGGCATAGCCACTAAACATCAAGCCTAATTTAGAACGTGCAGGCTCGCGCCTTTTATTAGCCCAGAGATCAGCAAATTGAAGGAATAAATAGGATTTGACGTAAGAACTGAGCTATTTGTCAGAGAACTAGAGGAGATCATACGCCGGGAACGTGCAATTGATAGTTTTTTATGAGGTCCGATATCAATGAAATCCTCGGCGTATTCAGTGTGGCTAACGCAAAGAAGAAGAAGAAGAGGAGGAGAGGATCATACGCCTAGATCTTGCAAGGCAGCAATATTTTTAGGAGCGTCACCCATAATTTGATTCGGATGCTGAACTAGCAGCGTTAGTTCATAATAGAGAGAGAGAATCAGAAATCACAGAATGCAGGATTTATGACGTTCTGCTCTCATATTTTCAGGAAAACATGCAATTGGAGCTTACTTGCTCAGAATGCATAGGAGCCTATCCTAAGCCAGAGAACAGGACATGCTGCCAAGCCTTGTTCCCTTTTCTCAGCCTATTTTTGTCTAGACTGTTGTGTGCATGTGCACTTAGTCAAAATTCTGTGGCGACTCGTCTCAGCCGGAGAATACGGAGCTAGTTCGAGACCTTTTCTCTTCGACGAAGCAAAAACGATAGACCTGGCCCTTCATTGTTCGGAACGAATTTTCGTGACACGTCTTAGTCGAAGAACAGGGTGTTGTCTCGTCTCATGGGATTACCGAATATTTTCGCTGCAGAGGCACTTGTTTTTGGCAAGTTCGAGCAAGTCTAGACAGAGGTGTACTTGCGTAGTTCACCGGAGTGTCTATCCATCCAGCACCTACCACCAACAATGCATTAGGCAAAGGTGTTTACAGGGTGAGTGAACACTGCAAACTGGGAAATTTTCACAGAGATGTTCTCTGTCAAAGCACTAATGGAGTCAGGGAGCAAAAATAAATATTCGTCGCGCTGGAATAAACAGATAGATGGTCTAATGTGAACCATAGAACGGCTGTACCCAAACGGACCGAATTCGAGGATCTAACGATCGAGTTGGTCAATGGACGAGAGACTTCGAGACGCTTCTCCGTATGCATGGACGAGTCTCATCTCGGATTAAACAAGTCCGTCTTGCCAGACTGTAATCCGCACGTAGGGTGAGGGACGGACATAGCAAGGAAGCGCCCTTGGGTGCTCTACGGTCTCTCTGACGGTCTGGAGATGGGGGAATAGGAGGTCAATATTCCCGTCTGATCAGGCACTGTGGATGACGGGGATTCTTCACCATTGTAGAATGGACCAGGTGTTCCAGAGAGCGAGTAATCACGCGAAAGTGAGAGAGAGGGAAAGGAGAGATTCGAAATTGGCGCCAGCCGAGCGCGCTCTGAGCCGTTCCTAGGCAACGCGCGCTAGACGGTCAGAGGGGCAAGGTGACCTCGTTTACTCTTCCCTTCTATTTCACAAGTTATTGCGATTAGTGAGCCCCTCTTCGTTTCCTCGAACACTATTAGTTACTGACCGTCGATCTTCGGCCATTACACTATAGCATGCATAGCCGTTTTCTCTAATAGACTCAGAGATCGATTCGAGTAAATATCTAAGCTGTCAAATAAGCTACCAAGTCTAGTTCAATTATTGCTGTCCTTTTCCTCAATTTTCCCTTTTTGGTGACGAGATCTCTCGAATTTTCCATGATGAATGATTAATTTCCGCGTCTTTTCCCCCATTTTTCGCGTTCGCGAAACCCGATTATTTACTGGGGAGAGATTGAGAACGGGAACTGCGGAAATGAGGTGGCGAGTCAAGTAATTTCCTCAAAAAGCGAGGCGCACTTCTAAAGCAATGATCAAGCGTTCCCCACGTGACAGTGAGAAACAGCGAGAGAACGCGTGAAATGTAGAATCACCTGAACATTGCTAGTCTGACAAGCGCGAAAGCATGCCCAATGGAGTGAGTCAAATGATATTTCCCTTTCAGAGCCATGATGGAATCCTTCGACGCCGTCAAGGGTCGGTTTCTGGACACGTACGATCTGATTTATGAGAGTCGGTGACCAATTTCGTTTTTATAGATTCGTCAGTAATACAGAAAAAGCTGTATGTTGTGACAATCGAAACTTGACCTCCATGGACTCCAACTCCTGCCCTAAAGATGGCTATTTCCAGGCCCAGACTACACGGACGCGCACCTCTCTCGCGGCAATGTCTTCGAGCTGGCTGCACTCGTGGGGAAAGCTGTCAGGCCGATAGAGATCGATAAACTGTGGCCGATCGGGAGGAGTGAGTGATTTCGAAATAGTGATTATAATACAAGCGTACTAAACTTCGGAAAAGGGAGGTTCTACAGACTGCTTTCATGCACAATTAACAGCATGAATATCCCAGACAGCCTACATCGCGTGGGGTCCTGTTGTCCTGGTGTCTCAAGTAGTATGAAATGATTTGAAATAACTGCTCACAGCTTATTACACCACCCCCAACCAGGAGATCTTTGGACCAGACGTGAAACTCATATTGAGAGCGGAGTCTGGATAGACCGGGCATCTGAGTAAATAGAAAATGCGCGTTCAATATTGCTGAACACAGTCCAGGATAGGCAGCCCACGCCTGTATACTGAACAGGCTTATAATTAGACCAGTCTAAGATGGTATGCATTTTATTTTATAGACCAGGGGAAACCCTAATTTGAAACAGCACACAAAATGGAGAACTCGCTGAATTTCGCTGTACATGCATAATGTGGAAGTATATTCATGAATTTCCAAAGCGGATCGAGTGACTATTACAATTTTGAAGGAAAACGAGTAATGAAACACCCGTGAAACTCAACTGGAAACAGTGAAAAATTCACGAGACGTGCGCACGATTAGCTATATTCTCTCTATGTGACTGGGAAAACCAAGTAAGATTAGTAATTGCATGTCTCAACTAACTCGAAGTCTCACTGTAATCATCGCTTACTTTTTCTACTGGTAAAAAATCGAAATTGGTCACTTGATCTGTCAATTTTTGGTAGTACGATACCATAGTCACACGATATTCCCAAACTGAAGAACCGTTAAGCGAGGGGGATCTGAGAGCCATAAGAATACTATTATTTCCGAATGTAGGGCCTAGATGGACGGAATAGAATGAAAGAAAGGAGCGGCTATTCAGATTCTGCGGTGTGAAAATGGTTGAGAAATAGAAGAGGAGGGACAAGCCCTTTCCATTCCGCCCGCTATCTTGCCGGTCAGACAGAGCGAGAGAGTGTGTAGAATTGAGAGAATCAGAAAGAGTAGGCGGAGGAGCTTGAGAAGGGCTGAGAATCCCTGTTCTTCCCTTGAATGAGCATGAATGATTCAGATACAATTCGAAGAATTCAGACAAGATACGCACATAAATGCTGCGTTACCGTAGACAAAACCAGTGGCTAGACGCTCATTCATGGCTGAACTATGGCTTCTGACGCCACTCACACACAAGCAAGTGAAATGGTCTAAACTCTCTGTCTGTAGCACCGTCTGAACTGCGAAATAGAACAGGAAAGCAAAAGAACCAGAACATCACCCCTCATTCTTGCTGCACAAAAGCCCGCGTCCGGATATTATTGTGCTTGGACAAAAGGCTGTGGAAAGCCTGTAAATACCTGACGGAGAGAAGGAGCAAGCATTTATTTAGAGACAGCGACCGCCCTTCCCTAGTAAGACAGGGTGAGGGATCAAGGGAAATACAGAGAGCCAGACCACTAACAGGAGCCTGTAAATAGGAAGCGCATGGAACGCGACAGGCAGAGTTGGCGAGAGAGCGCGGCAAAGTGAGAGAGTCAGACGAAAAATGGCGAGATTCAGACCATTCCGCACAGGAGGAAGGAAGCGGAGCCACGCAGAGGCAGATATGCATGGCTGCGTTGCAGGTTTAGCAGCATGGGAGAGGTGTGAGAAGTGACTTTCGGCACGTTGATCGAATGGAATGGTAATGGAGTTGAAGAATGGTGGACGGGCAAAATCTTAACGGGCTTGTGATTGACTTTATGACGCTGCAGGCATGATGGCAGGAGTCATGAATTGGGAGTGGAGTGATTGGAGTGGCGACCATCGATCAATTGGAATGGAATCATCACGGAAAAACTCTGAACAGACCGCTCAGAAGTTATCCTATTTTCATCGAAGCCATGACTGAACTATCGTTCAGATTACTGAAACGTAATAAATGTTGACTGCGTGAAACCTACTTCGTCCTAAACTCATGCTGTTAGAAAGGAGTATTCGACGGCCCTGGATCTCCCTTATTCTGTGACGCTTCAAGCTGACTTGCAGCAGGCGCAAGTAAACATCCTCTTCTGATTTGCGGAGAATCCTACGCTTTCTCCCCACATGAAAGGCTGCTTCAAGAACTTGACCCCTTATCCCTCCTGAAAACTCTCCATTACACCCGCTCTCTCGCCTCTCTAGTACGTGAAAGATCAAGCACAATGGAGAAGTGAGCTGAAAGCCCGTGAAAATCGCATTAGATAGTTGTGAAACGGGGTTGAAAATCGTCGCATGAAAAGGGATGAGGAGGAGGCGAGGAATGAGATTGAGAAGAGGGGCACAATGCAAGGTTCCTGAGATCCTAGTGACGAGAAAGAAGGAGGATGAAAGAGACGGACGGCCGTAATGCAAGCTCAAAAGGCACAATGCAGAGGGATTCCCTGCGAGAAGATATCTAGGTAACTCTGGAGAAGACTTGCGAGAAGTCGTGCGAATCGGGAGAGCACAACTCACGGCGCACAAATCTTTGATGCACTTGGGGAACATTCGGATGATCACCTACTGGTTGAGCACCTAATGAAGGCGAGAGAGCAAGTATTATGTAATGGGCGCAATATGAAATCGGAGCTAGAAGGTTATCAACCGAAAGTTCTCATCCGACCCAGTGCCATCTTTGATGCCTTGTAATCCGAGGGATCTCGTGTTTGACCAACCAATGAAGTCACAGTCTCTGCATTCTACATGATTCCACGCTTGACTGCTTGAGGGGAGAAAGCAGGCTACAGAACTGTGTTCCAGGCTCTAGAATCCAGATCCAGCATTGGCTCTAAATTCTTGATCTCTGAGGGGTTTCGGGTTCAAATGCTTCTCAACCTTTCACTGATTTGATAGAGATGATCCTTCATTTCTGAGAAGCCTTTCTAGATCTCAGTTCATCCATGGGTGAAACACTATTCCGAGTGTTGCGCCTAATCATAGTGTAGAGACCGAGAAACCAGCAAGCCGAATCTAATTCGAATGTTTCGGATCCTACGAAAGGTCTGGGTTCCTGGTATGCGCATTCTTAGAAGCTTCGGAAATTCGGTCAACCGTAGAGAGTAAACACCTGTGTCGTAGCGTCGCACTAGAGAGGATCAGTGCATACTTGAGAGTCGCTTGTCCTAAGGGGAAAGAAAACATACAAAAGGTGTCGGAGAATGCACTCCAAGTGTTCAGAAGGGAAGCGTGTAATAGCAACAACAACAACGCGGACTGTGTTCTAGGTATAGTCAGGAAGTGAAAAGTTATTTGATTCTCACGTTCTCTAGGTGGAGATACAATACGAGAAATCAGTTTTCCGATTAGAATCTACATGTTTCGGTTCCTCGTAGGAGAAAGAGGAGGATGAACTTTGATTTATGAATTCAGTGCTTCAAATCCGTAGAAAACACATAGCAAGCGGGCGCAAAAGATCTGAAGGGCCAGAAACTAATCGAGTTTGAGGAGAAACTTATGCTGCGTCAGAAGAGATGGAAAAGATGAGAACCATATGGGCAAGTATGAGGAAGAGGAAGAAGGAGGGGAGAAGTAGGTTCACAAGTGGGAGGGCGGTGTGTTTTTAGCAAACCTCTGATTTGCTGTTTTCGAAATCATGGGGCATCAGGTTGTGTGAAAACAATAGGAAGTCCTCCAGTTCAAAGAGCACCAAAAGGGCTTCCAAGGGTGTTTCAGAATCCCCTTGTTTTTCTCGAAAAGATAGCCACGAGGCGTGAAACTGATAGGGATGGGAGTGGGGATGATGGGGTTTCAGTCTTTCAGACTCTGGGCCGGTGAGTCCAAAAGCCCGAAAAGCCAAAGCAGAGAGCGCTTACGTGTCATGGTTTTGACACTATTTGGCGCCTCTGGTAAGTTCCGAGCACTTTGCTCTATATAATCCTTCTACCGGAGAAGCGCAGTCAAAATCAGAGTGCGGGAAGGAATTATATTTCCTTTCTCTGCCGCTCAGAGAGTAGAAAATGCAGAGAGTCAGTCAATTTCACGCCAAACAGCAGTCAAAATGGCAGCGGTGGAAAGGTGTAAACCACTTGTTTTCTTCCTCGTCCTAGGGCTTAGTTAGTGGTCAGAGTTCATTTCTGAATGAGGAACGTGGAGGAGGAGGCAATCCAATCGACCCTGGGACGGATTTGTTCCGGAACTTTGACGCTATCACGTGGGCATTATTCGAACACAATACAAAAATTTCGGGACTATGCTCAAAAACGAGCGGAAGAAACATTCTTCATCTCCTAGGTTGTAAAGCGGGAAATAGGGCAGGTAGGAAGGTAGAGTGGGCAAGAAGCAGTCTCGATTTCAAAATAAGGTGCAGAGCGCCAATACTTGGTCAGAGTGAGTAGGCATGTTCGCGACCGACTTGCCAGCCCGATCGAGAGAAAAAGGGAGATTCTGAAGACGGTCCACCTATTTTATCAACTCTAGTATATAGCGTGGGCAGACCTGACCATCGAACACGGAATGGTTGATGAACACCGTCTAATCGAAACGGGACATTTTCCAGGAATGCAATCACTCCAATGTTTTCAGAGTCGCTCAATGCCGAAGAGGCCTTTCAAGTGTTTTCGCAACTCGAGGAAATTCGACTTCCGAAAACGGCGAAACAACTGAGAATACCTACTGAGAACCTGTCGCATCGGTTACAACGAGTAAGTGGTTTCCTGGTTTTACGATCGCTCAAGTTGAAGCGAAAGGCTCGCATGATGACAACTCATATGGATCGGAAACTATTGGCACATCGATAGCTCGAACACCGAGCAACAACCAGGAATGAGAGTAATAACAACACTTCTTCAAGCTCTATGAAAAAATAAGAAGCATGCAGGGATGAGCATCTTTGTAATGCAAATTCCGCTATCTGTCAACACGTGGCTTCTCCAGATGCGCATACAGGGGCTATAATTATATCTGCGATTCCTGCTATTCCTATACACAGTCAGCATCAAGGCTGCGGGGGCGGCCTAATTGCACAGTATGCGTATGGAGAGTGACCGGCGCGGCATGTTACGAATAGTCTTAGTCAGGAGTCTATCGTCTCATAGGATAGACGAATGGAGAATTTAGAGACTTCTGCTACTATCGAAGGAGTTTTTTTCGGGATTCTACGCACAAAGATACTGCAGGGGCTTAATTGACAGCATACTGACCAGACGACTTGTGACGGTTGTACGAATCAGGCCCCTTCAGTAGCTATTCTGTGCAGGAAGAGTAGGAGCGACGAGGAAGGAACAGTATTAATTGCGATGCGCATACGAAACTGAGCCAAGGGAAAGGAACTGCTGCAAGGGACAGTGATTGTCCAAGGAAACGTCATGAACAATGAAATCAGCCTTGTTCGCAGGGTCTCAGCCAACCGCGATAAGAAAGTTCTACAATCACACCAGTTTCTTGCAAACTTTCGAAAACTCCTGATGGGCTAGGAGAAGATAATGATAAGGAAACAATAGTGATAGTAATACTGACATATCCAGATGGACCTCCCGGGCGACGATCGGTTCTTCATGGAAAAGTACTGGAAGAAGTTCACAGATGAGAAAGGAGAATTCGAACTGGAGCGAGTGAGGAGTTTTTTTTAGTACATTTCGAAAAGGAAGAAAAACTGCTTAGTTCTATCGTCGGGGTCGAAAGCGTTCAGAATGGAGAGAGTCTACTCTTTCTCGGACTATTTTCAATTTGTAGTGCAGACATTGAATGTGATTATGATACAATGAGAAAACCAGGGCAAAACACACGACGCTACAGAGTCAATCAGGTCTCGAATTATAGTTCAACTTTTTCCATTGGTGTCTAGATACAAACGTGCGGGATAGATACAATTCACTTTTTTTTCTCAATTTCTACATCAAAAATGAGAAAAAGCGCGCGATTTGGAGACAGACAGACATTTACTCACTCTTTTCAGTTCACACAAGTACTCGCAGATGACAGGGAAACGTACTTGGATGACCAGGATGAGCTGCGCGCGTTCTACCATGAGTGTGAGTTTGGGACAGCTTGTAGATTTGCGATTCGCCTAATATTCAATGATTTTGTAGTAATTTTGTGACAAGAAATCGTATACAGTTTCAACCATGAACGGAACTAGGAGTCACCTCAGTTCACACACTCTCTCGCCGTTCAGTGGTGCATAAACTAGCAAACTGAATGCTGTCATTTGCTCCAAACGGAACCTAAGTGGAAAAGTCACTGAGCTAGCAAGGGAATCTCCACCACCCAATAAAAAGGCGGAAAGAAAGGTGATAAATTGTCCGGGAAAGTGAGAAAGCACTTAGCGCGGGTAGAGTGGTTGGGCGTCAACTTCAAAGAGGCAGAAAATACTGCGAGAACCGCTCATCGCTCCCCCCGGGGTCTGAGAGGCCTGGAGGAACGCTTGGGAACGCCTGCAGGAAAGCGAGAAAATGCGAGAAAACACCGCTTCTGACACTAAAATTAGCAGAATCGCTGTATTGGTGCGCACAATTGCCGAAGAAACAACTGAGAAAGCGAATATTCAACAAGTTTCAAGGGAAGTCTGTAGAGAAGCGAGAGTAGGAGTGAAAATGAGAGAGCCAAACCTCTGATTTGATTATGCGAGAAAACATAGCTTCCGACACTAAAACTAGCGAGACTGCAGAGAAATAGAGAAATTTATAGCAAGAGAGGCGCGTCCGAGGCACTTGTTCCGAGTTGTAATGATAAATTGCGTGGAACATCGGAGAAACAAAAGTTCGAACGACCTGATAAACGATAACAAGATGGAATATTGAACATTGAGATCCGGGGCAGAACGTAACAAGTCTGACAACACTCCTACGAGTAGTTTCAAAAGAGAACTCATTTGAGAAAACAAGCAAAAAGAGCGAGAATTCCTCTATTGTTCAGAATCGTTCAGAACACATGTGGCAGAGAGAGAGCAGTGCCGAAGCGCCTATCCATCATGATTTCGCTAGTCGTAAAAGTATACTTTGAAGCGAGGAATTACACGGTGTGAAATCGAAGAGGGAAGAAGAGGAAACTAGAAAATGAACAAGGAATGTTAGTAAATATTGGGGTAAAGACGAACAGAAACAAAATATTGTACTGATGCTGTGAAGTTTGGAGAGTATTTTTGTCAGTGGACATCACTTCCTTGCCTGAGCCCGGAAATACCCCCTGGTCATTTGCTCGAAAGACATTCACTATCTAAGAGTGATGCTTGTTGTTTACGAGGGAGGAGAGGGATCGGCAGGAATACACTTGTCTGAAACTCCTCTAACACCTCCTGCAGTGTGTAAAATAGTCGGAAGGAACATGATTTAGTGGTTACTTAGCTCTTCCTTTCCGACACCTAATGTAATGTGTAAAATGGAAGAGGAAAGACCTAATGGTTATCGAGCACTGAGCACTTTGACACTGGCATTTATCACCCTCTATCAACGCATTCCAAACAATGGTGAGCTTCCGGGGCATACATTTACTAAACTTTCGGAGTTATTGGAATAGAAGCCATCATAAGCTTCAGTATTGGCATGAAGCTGCATAGTGCCCCAACCCATTCGACAAACAAGAACTTCACTCTTTCAGTGCGCGATCGAAAGGAGCAGCAGGGCTCTTCGCGCACCAACAGCAGCCAGGCCGTGTCGGAGAGGAGCGGATCCAGTGCGGAGAGAGGGGTTAGCAGCTTTTTATTGTTATCAATTTCGCGAGTATACCGACACAACCACTGAGGCACAGCTGTCTGAAATGCGTGAAGCGCGGAAAGTGCGTAGAGAGGAGCGAGTAATTTTCGAATATGAGACAACCTTTCCGAGAAAAATTGCAAAGGCGAACCACCACCACCTATTTGAATCACGTGAAGCATAACTGAGAGGCACGAGTATCGTGAAATCGAGGATGAGGAATTCGGGAACGCCTCTGTTTTGTCTGGTCATACTTTTGGCGAACGACCCTGTTTCCACAACCATCTTGGATTTGATCACTCCCTAGGGAGACGCTCAAATATGTGATGTGCCGAAAGTTGCTTCTAGAACTCATGATCATCGTCTAACATCTATTCAGGAACAGATCTCTCCCGACATCCTTCCCGACCTTCCTCTGTCTCTTGCTGATCACCGACCATCAAGCAGCATCAGACCGACGTCCATGCAGGTATAGTATAGGAAACGAAAGCAGTCATCTCCCTTACATTTGCCTTGGCAATCAGAGAGCGAGAACGAAGAGTGGAGGATTTGCAATCGCGTCATACCACTATCATTGCAGGAATCAATCATCAGTGAGGACCCGCTGGTGGACGCGAAATCGGTGAGGAAGAGTTTTGGGAAAAGGTTTTGAAGTTAGAAAGCATGGCTGCGAAAGATTGAACGCCGCGCGCATTCTGGAGCAGATAGGCTACGTGAAACAGATGATGATTTCTAGTGGAATTTGTGGTGTTTCGAGACGTTTCTAAGAGTTGTGGAACGTAATGAAACGCGCGATCGAAACTGCAGCTTCCTCAAACTCATCGTACGATGTTAGCTTGTCAGCTGATCTATTTGCATCACAAGCGATTTCTGGAATATCAATCAATTCGCGCGGTTAGAGCTATCGAAAGAGGAAAAACGCTGACGAGTATCTATCCAGCAAGCTCTTTTCAGTCCTCCGGTTGCGGCTTCCTCACCCTCACAGGAACCAAACACTGCGTGGGCGTCTACTTCACCGTCACGAAACCGACACTGTTCAACCTCAGCTTCAGGGTGAAGAGGCATTGTGAGTTAGGAATGAGCGAATGGAAAATGCAAAAGTAGTACATCGGTTAAACCATAATCACGAGAGATTGGATAGACAAAGAGCCAGGTTTGAAACTCTTCTCGTTTCCCTCAGGCACAGTTGCTGAACAAACAGGCAAATGCTGCAATATCACAGTCCAAATGCGGAAGGTTGCTCAGCTGTCTGTTAGTACTCGCGTCTCTCTCTACCACTACGAATTCCTGTTGCAAGTTCTTATTTGCAGCCCATATTCCCGACAAGCTCTACAAGTATGAGATCATCGGATACGTTAAGAATGAGGTGAGATCGACGACTTCTACTGTGGATCGATGGGTGCATCACCAATACAGTAACCGGCAATTCCTTGTAGGACACAAACGAGATCGTCGCTGTCACAACGCGGATCTATCGACACGAGGAGGACGGGGAGGAGTTCAAGGTACGGTAGGAGGATACCGTAGGCAGGAATCGATGACTGACTGGGTGTCCGATTACTGTAGTCCTACTAGAATATGCGGAATGTAAGCCTGTGCAGAGATCCGGCTCTGGTTCCGGGAAATAGGCGCGTCCGTAGATCATCCCTCCTCTAATTGCAGGTTTTCGGGACAGGCACGATGGAATTCGCCACCGGCTCCTACCACTTTGCGGTTACAAGTCTGGAGGAGAGCGTGGGTGGAACGTTTTACTGTTTTCACAGCGAGAACCCGAGGGGTAGAATTATCAGGGAGATTGTAGAAACACCTTTAGGCATTAGTTAAAACCGTTTTGTCTTTTTCAAACGAGGTTGATAATCGATCATAACCGCTACAGTTTCGAAACACATTCTCAATTCTCCCATTCAGTACTCAACGAAGAACAAAGAGGAGGACATGGTCGGCTATAAGCCGATGAAATTCGTCAATGAGGATGGAGGAATCAGCGCCCATTTCAGGTAGATTTAGAGACTCGAGAAGCAACTCGATCGAAAAATGAGCATCGAATGAAATAGAAAAGAGGTGTGAAACTCATTGAAACATCGCTATGTGAAAACAGTGCGTTGATTTGCTCCAACGATAACTCTCGAATGCTGGCAACGCGATTTGATTCACTGACTATTAATATTTGTCCGTCCAAACCCAGAATGATTATTCCGGGAACAATTATAATTAGGCGGCAGATAAATGGGACCTATCAAAAGACGAGCGCGCCACGACCTATTATGGAATTATGAAACTCAACTGCTCAAAACGAAACATGAAATCGAGCATGGCAATATGTGAAACATCGTGCCACTGAGTGGCTCGCCATTCAGCGAGCACAATGAAACCGGCGAGGGGAGTTTGAAGCAAGGTTTGGGGATGGTCACATGAATGAATCCTCACACAGCATGTCACATCTGCTCTCAGGCCAGTGAGATAGCATTTGAATCGAGGAGGGCTGTGAAAATTCGAAATCTCGACACTAGACCCCCTGTGGGCAGCGGCTAGTGGAGTGATCTACGAGAGAGTGGTGGAGGGGAAGAAGGAGGCGAGGATATGCTACCCTGACTATCGCAACTTCGCATGTGCTCTCTTTGACTATGCAGAGTGAGAGACTGGGGCCAATCGAGAGTGCAGTGCTTAGGAGGAAGGAAAGAAACTTCCAGACCTGTCAGTATGTCTTAGTTCCGCTCGTGAGAACTCAGACGTCTAGGACTACTGGATCTTAGTTGTCACTTCGAAACGGGATGGAAGTTGACAACACCACAGCCTGCACTAATCAGTCTCATTGACGTCATTTTTGTGTGGTGCAAGTCCGAGATGCAGTAGAAAGATGCGAGCACCCCCAAATTTCAAGCAACTATGAAACATAGGATGACCTTGAACATTCCAGAGTCCTTCTCTACGACATATTCGATGTCTTCGACATCAACATGAACAAGTTGCTTGAGAAGAGCGAGTTCGATTTGTTCACGCATCTGTCGGAGAACAACATGGCGGATGGAGGGACCTATATGAGTGATGAGGTGAGGGAGAACGATATCAAATGGAACTTCTTCGATTTTTGGCCCAGACTAGATCGCACTGAGTGAGTAGTGAGGCGGGGAATGAGAAGGTAGGGAAGGAATACTCTGTTCGAATAGTCTGGGCCAAAAATCGAAGAAGTGCCCTGATATCAGATCGCCAGCAGTGTCCTTAGTCTTCTACGAATACGAACGTCCCATATTGCAAGGTAGTTGCAAAAGTGAGATAGAGAGACGAACAAGGGTGGGTTTAGATGAGTTATGAGGTGAGTGCTTAGTCAAGTTTTAGCTATTTTCCTGCGCAACTGAGCTAAGGCTTGAATATTGCACTGGCACGTCAATTGAATGTAGGAACCGGATGACGGGAGCTACAAATGGTTTACTGGAGTGTTGGGTGCCTAAGTCAGAGAAGCAGAAGTGAAGGAGGGCGCAATCTGATCCACTGCACAATTTCCTGAGTTGTCTAGACGCAATAACGATGTGCACAGTAGGCGAATCTCAGCAAAATAGCCAGTAGGAAAGCGAGAAAATCATTTTCGCTGCACAAGACAACCAAAGATTGAGTTCCAGTAGAATCTAGCGACCAGAGTAAGCACAGTGAAGTTTCGCTTGCCAAGGAAGTCCCGGGGGACTCTAAATTGCAACGAATTCGAAAGATTCAGCGGGCAGTAGTCTCCCATTTCCAATGTTTTCTCGACAGGCATGCAATGTTAGAGAGCAGAGGAAACAGAGAGAGCATTGAGAGGAGATTCGGACGTTTTCGGCCAAAGAAACTCGCCGAAACTCTGCTAGATGCACTTAGTGAACCCACACGAGAGAAAGACGAAAACCCGCAATGCAATTTGTGTCCGCGAATTAGGAATGTCCGTGGGGATCCAAGATCTCTTTCCCTGCTTCAAATTAAAGGAAGAGAGGTTGTTTGATGACAATGAAACTTCAATTGGCGAAGGGAGATGATTGGAATTGGTCTGACGCCCAAGTGGGGGAGGATAATTGCGGGGTATTTCCCGAAAGCCGATGAAACTTCGAGGAAAACATGCGCGCATTGCAATTTTCGAAAATTATTTCTGAGATTTGGACTGGGAAGGGGGCTGAGGCATGACTACTTGAGTCGACGTGCTAAAACGCGGGAAAGCGAGTCACTCGAAACGAGGCGGTACTTAGAAGAACAAGAGAGCAGAGTTCGGGAGGGAGATTTGATTCCGAGTCACGGCTTGATTTAGGAGCTTCAGAGTGGGATCTTTACAAGGCGGAGAGGATCTTGCTCCAAACCTCATGAGACGCAGAAGTCAGACTGATGGCTTACTACAAAAATTTAGAGCGCAAAAACTTGAATACATTTCAGGAATGGACGAAACTCTCCGAAATCTTCTCATTCGATCCAAAGAAGGGAATGCCGCTGTCCGCATTCATCAACATGTTCAAGGCTGAGGTCAGCCGGTTTCTCTTTTCTCTGAATTCTCCGATGCAAGAAAAGTAGTCATTCACACGCACACATCATTACATAGCATAGATCATTGCAATGATTATCCTTGACTATTTTCGCAAGAGAAATCAATCGACTAGACGCTCAATAGGTCTGTAATTAATCACTGTACCATCTTTCTGTTATATGTCGTTGCATGGCTTAGATTCAAAATAGTCGTACTGAAATAGCGTCTATAGCATAATCCAGCAAATGTTCAAATGGACAGCCGCAGAAGTGAACTTTGGCATCCAGGTTGCGGCCAAAGTAATTACAGTGCCGAAAAGAACCGAACAATACAAAAAATTTACGGCCGAACCAAAGTTACGAAAAGGATTTCAGAAGGATTATTACAGGTAAGTGCGGGACCGGACGCCCTCAACGACATCGCCATCAACATGCGGAACGTGGGCGTGAATGACAAGTTCGAGCAGAATAAGGTATTCTTTAGGGTACAGACAACGTTTCGGGAACTCAAACAAAGATAGGAGTTCAAGAAGCAGAACAATGATGAAAAAACCATGATGCTTGAACACAACTGTGTATGTTTCACGTAGTAAGGAAAATTACTTAGCAATTGGAAATTACGATGTAAGGTAATTCAATTGTCTGAAAAAAATCCCATAATATTGAGCTACTCTTCAGATGTGCCCCTACAAACTGTACGTCTCCTCCATCGAGAAGCAGCAACTCCGCTCTCAACTCTTCGATGTGCACGCGGACGCAACGGACAGCCTGCCCTACTTCTTCTTCGATCGAGGGGAGGAGGTGAGGATTAGAATTTGATAGCAAACTAAAAGATCCGTCAATGCTCTATTCTCTATAAAGAATCTTCTTCTTAGAATCTATAGAGTGGAAACTAAGAATCTCCGTCTCTCAAAAAGATCCGATCTCTTTCCCTTTTCTCGCTACAATGCAGAATCTTTCAACTTTTTGCAAGTTATTATTCAGTTATGTCAGAGGTTATTTAGCACCAACTTGGTAGCAAGAACTATTTCAGCTCATGGAGTACGACACGACCACCAACCGACTCGAGTACTCTCTCAACTTCCGACTCTTCCGCGCCAAGTATTTCGCCGTGCTGGTGGCGAGGAATGTGAGTTGTGCTCACAAAGTATTTGACTTTTTGTCTGTATTCTCCGTTTTGGAATAGTAAGAATAGATCATGCCTGAATTGTGCTTGTGCAGCATCATTTGTGAAACGCCCTGATCTGATTTCCGTGCCAGGAACACACTTGAGACTCGTTTCTCGCAACACTTGAATAACTCAATTCTGGCTCTTCTCTGCTACGTTCTAAGGAATGCTCGGAATAGACCTCTTTGGGGGAAAATCACGCAGCGTTGTCATAATAGTAAATCCTCATTCAACCCCTTATATCTTATACTCAAAACTGATTTGTAAATCCAAATCTGAACCTGCAGATCTCCGAATCCAATGCTCCTCTCTACTCGATCGAGGTGAAGAGCGACAACGATGCTTGCATTCCGTACTTCATCGAAGGCATCGAGAACGGATACCGGAACTGTAATGTAGCGAAGAAGCGAGAGGTGAGCAAACAAAGCTGATTTTCAAGATTATTCATCTGATCTGGTAGGAATAAAAAGCATGCACTAAAGGCTCATATAAAGTGTTCCTTGTCGTGATACTAGAATCGATACTGATGTATCTACCGTAATCATTACTGGATTCTTAGGCGTGCAAAAGAGTTTGCGAAAGAGGAAAGGTGAAATACCTTGATACTTTCAGATTATCTGCACCATGCTCCCTAAAGCCGACAAATTCGACTTCGAAGTGCAGCTAACCAAGAAACCGTGATAACTTCATCGAGTATTTGTTCGAAATTGTGATAAATAGTTATTTTGTACCTTTTCTTGTTTTGCTACAGCAGAAAGCAATTTAATAAAAAGTTCAATCAATTCGTGTACAGAGCGATTCTCCATTTTCAATCTGCCCATTCTCCCCTCATTCGTCCCCTCCTCCCTCCTCCTACTCGGTCGACTCCCCTCCCTCTCCCGTCCCAATGACGCCTATCTGTGAGTTTATCGATCGATATCGAGTACCGTACCCACAATCGACCGGTTACAGTAATTGACATCGTTCTCATCTGCTGCATCATCGCTCTCGTTCTCGCGTGCATCATTCCCGTCGTGAGAGACTTACTGCGTTTAGCGACTTGTTGTCGGCCAGTGCAAACTTGCATTGAAATGAGTTATAAAGTGAGCTGCAAAATCTTCAGGTGATCTGCTACTTTGGCTGTATCTGCAGCTGCTGCTGCAACTGCTGCGCCAAGGATGACTACGTGGTGAGAGGGAGAGATCAAAGATCAACTCTTCGTTCTGATCAAAGATCAAAGATCACTCCTTTACAGTTCGAGAAGACAGAAGTCGGCAACTCGGTTCGCTACAGTGTCAGATCGACCAGAAGCAAGTCGTTGTCCAGATCGGCGTCAAAGTCCAAGGAAGGTAAACGACAAGAACAACAGACGTCTCTCCAATAAAACAATAACAAACATGATAATAACAAGAACAACAACAACACAGGTGGATCTCACTCGAAGCGCACGCGCCCCGCAGAGGCCAAATCGGCGACCGGAGCATCCACGTCGCTCGACAATTCGATTCCTTGAGCGGAAGAAGAGCCCCGGTAGTGATAACAGAACCCCTGAACGAGGATAAAGTAGTAAATAAAGTCATTGTAAAAAGTTGTTTACGTCGGCGCTTCAGTTCAATTATGAAAATGCATTATGAGACCCTATCTGAGAAGACTCACCTCGACCCGTACAGTGAATCTCAGAAAAATCTGAAAAAAATCCCATAGGTGGCTCTTATGAAGTAGAGCTCAAAAATCGACATTAGACTTCCGTATCACTTGAACCTAATTTACGGTCGCCCTCCCGGCTCTCACCGGTCCTGTAAACAAACTTCGAAATGGATGATTAAAACTTCCAGTTGAGTGGTAAAACTGCTAAATTAGGTTAAAAAAAGAAATTTGACACAAAATTGCAACAAAAAAATTTGGCGGGAAAATCAAGTTTTCCCGCCAAAATGTTTACTTTGAAGCGCCCTGAAAAAAATTCTCATTATTCGTTCCTTGGAACCAAGCTCACTCGATTCCTCGTAGAAAACTACCCTTTGGCGATTTTTTTTCAGTTTTTTTATCGTTCCCCGAGTTGGTCGTTTTAAACGCCGAAGAGAGCAAAATCACATTTTTCACCAATTTTAGCACTTTTTGTCAGTGGTATTTTCTCAAAACATCATTCAAGTAACATTTTACGAGCTTCTACGAATAATCAACATGATTGGCGCCGATTCCCAAAACATTATTTTTCGGCTCCACCATGAACCCGGGGTCATGGTCCAAAATGAACTTGAAATGTCATCATCGAGAAACTTCAAATACTATACGGCAATGCATGCTTCACTACTCCAGTAATATACCGTAACTGGAATTCCATTTTTCCGGTTATCGCAAACTGATTTTTATCAAGTTGTATTTTAAAAAGTTAGTTTACGATTCCGCAACTGCCCGATTACGGTAGAACCGGCTATAGAATATTAGCAGGGGAGTGCTGAGCACATTGACGCATAGTAATGGGAGTTTCTCGAACTTGACTTTTGAGGGTCATCTTGGACCATGACCCGGGGTTCATGGTGGAGCCGAAAACTAATGTTTTGGGAATCGACGCCAATCATGTTGATTATTCGTAGAAGCTCGTAAAATGTTACTTGAATGATGTTTTGAGAAAATATCACCGGCAAAAAGTGCTAAAAATGGTGAAAAATGTGATTTTGCTCTCTTCGGCGTTTAAAACGACCAACTCGGGGAACGATAAAAAATCTTTAAAAAATCGCCAAAGGGTAGTTTTCTACGAGGAATCGATTGAGCTTGGTTCCAAGGAACGAATAATGAGAATTTTTTCAGAGCGCTTCAAAGTAAAAAATTTGGCGGGAAAACTTGATTTTCCCGCCAATTTTTTTTTGCAATTCTGTGTCAAATTTCTTGTTTTAACCTAATTTAGCAGTTGTACCACTCAACTGGAAGTTTTGATCATCCATTTCGAAGTTTGTATACAGGACCGGTCAGAGCCGGGAGGGCGACCGTAAATTAGGTTCAAGAGATACGGAAGTCTAATGTCGATTTTTGAGCTCTACTTCATAAGAGCCACCTATGGGATTTTTTTTCAGATTTTTCTGAGATTCACAGTACGGGTCAAGGGTGATATTGCTCGGTTCTCTCAGATAGTGTCTCTTATGTTCATACTTTGCATTGTCCACTTAGGATAATAATCGCATTCTTTGTCCTTCAATCGCACGTTCTCCCTCATTCCCACCCCACTCCCTCCTCTCACGCGGTCGTCACCTGCTCTGCTCTCGCCGAGATGACGCTATCCGGAGGTTCGTGTAGACTACAGTATCCATAATTTATCGATAACTGACTACCGTATCCGGAATTGATCGATTACCAGCAACAGTATCCTTGTTGGCTTCGTTAGCCGTTGCCGGTTGATTGCCTCTACTGCATCCCTAACTGATCGATAACTGGCTACCGTAATCTCTTCCAGGCGATATCGCGTGGATCTGCGTCGCCGCCGTCATCGTGCTCGCCTGCATCATTCCTCTGGTAACACTTCCTGTGTTTAGCGACGACACTGCAGATTATTCACGTAGGGCAAATTTGCGCAGAATTCACGTAAATGTGCGCTGCAAAATCGTTCAGGTGTGCTGCTATTGCCTCGCGTGCTGCGCGTGCTGCGTAACGGCTGCGGCCGTGGCTGAAGCCGAGAAAGATGAGGTGTGCGGAGAAAGATCAAAGATCAAAGTACTAAGATCAGAGATCAAAGATCAAACCCTTCCAATCTCAGAACAAGATCGAGAACGGGACGGTGACTGTGAGCAAGGGAGGCACGAGTGTCAGCACCGTGTATGAGAATGTCAGTTGGTATTCAACGAATTCCGTAAAACAGAGATCTATGCCGTGAGAACTTTCAAAATAATCGATAATTGAGTACCGTAATCCATATCGATTACAGGGCAAGGTCGTCGCGTGCTCGGTGACGACGGGCAATTCACGCGGCAGTCGATCGAAGACAAGTGAGTGAACAACAACAATAACAACAATCATAACAACAACAACAACAACAACAACAACAACAACAACAACAACAACAACAACAACAACAACAACAACAACAACAATCACAGGTCGCTCAAAGAGTCGCTCGAAGCACCACATCTCGGATGAGGAGTGAAGAAGAATCTAAAGTAGTGAAGAGATCCCTTTCATGAGGATAAAGCCAAATTACAACTGAATCATTTTCACAATTTTATTGTTGTTTGTGTCAAAAATTGCTTTTGAATGCAAATTATTCAACAAACAAGTTGACAATTTGTTGTGTTCCACACATTTCCACATTTGTCCACCCTCCCAATCGGTCGACCCTTTCTCCTCCCTCGATGCTTTCCGGCGGTACGTTCGCCTCTTTTCAACTAGAGGACAGTAATACCGTAATCTACTCGATAACTAACTGACTACCGTAATCGTCATCCAATTCCAGGTGAGATCGCGGGCATCTGCGTCGCCGCCGTCATCGTGCTCGCTTGCATCATTCCCCTGGTGATTTTTTTATCGTCTACTGATTACTGTACTCCGATCGACAACTGATGCCCGTATTCACCACCTATCAACAACCGACTACCGTAACCCGACCTATCGGCGACCGATTATTCAGTTATGTATCTACTGCATCGCGTGCTGTGCGTGCTGCGCGGGCGTTGCTGAGGCACTGAGAGATATCAAGGATAGGAAGAAGAGGGAGAAGAAGGATGGATCAAAGGTGAATTTATCAAGGCAGAGAGGACAGGAGGGTGAAAAGGAAGAAGGGTGATTCTAGGGTAAGAAACGAACTGGTTATTATGTTCAGTCATGTTAAGTAAACCAGTTGTCAATCGGGAGAGATACGGTATTCGACTGGCACTGTTTTGACACAGTTCGTTGCAGGACAAAGGATCGGCGGAGAGTGTGTCGAAGACAACCTCGAAGAACGTTGAGGAGGTATTGGGGCACTTCTTCAGTTCAACGGACCAACCTCTCACTCCCTTACCTCCCTCTCGTTCCCCTCCTCCTTTACATCCTTCACAGAGCAATGGAATGGGAGGGATACTGGTCCGCCGAACTGAAGTAGTACCGGTATTGGTAACGGGTGGCCGAACGAGTTACTGTATGGGCGGCGCACATTCCTTTCCATCCAGAAACGCTGCACAAATGGCCAGTATTTAGATGAACAATAGCATTTCTTAGTGCAGTATTTGATAGCGATATCAATACTGTTAGAACAAGAATTCTATTGCAGCTGGAGAACGGAAATGTCGTCGAAATCCCGGACAGCCGGAAAGTCAATAAGGAGCCTCAGGTGAAGGAAATCGAATATCTGTTTTGTTTTGATTTTTGAACTGGGCAAAAAAAAACAAAAACAACTTCAGGTCTACATGGAAACTGGCACGATCACTATCATGAACGCCGAGGGCAACCTTGTCACCACCAAGTACAAGAATGTGAGCCTTTTTCATATGACGATCCACAGTATCCCGATGAATCGATAACTGAATACCGTAATCACGATCGATTACAGGGCAACGTAGTCTCGCGCACCGTGACTCCCAGCAAGGAGTGCAAATCGAAGATGAGTGAGTTAATTTATCGATTTCTGAGACCCACGATCTTACCACCGCAAAAAAGCAGTAGCCTTTGGCGGTATCATTTTCTTCTGGTACATTACCAGTTGCGCACAGTTTGTTGAAGACAGTTTTAATCACAGTAATGATAGGTTCCTCGAAGAGTGGCCCGTACAAGACTACCGATGACGAGTGAGGAAGAAGAGACTATAGAGAGACTGTAGATGTGAATAGACCCATTTCATTCATGAGAATAAAGAAATATACAACTGAAGCCGCTTCGTTCAGTCCGGCAAAGAGAATTCAATGCAAATTGGCTATCTCGTGATTTCCCCGATGGCCATTTCATTCCCGCTCTTTCTCTTCTTCTCACTCGGTCGTTTCCCTCTACTCGGTTGCTCGCAATGCTCTCAGTCGGTGAGATTGCTTGGATCATCTTTGATTGATAGATAACTGGTTACCGTATCACCAATGAATCGTGAACTGACTACCGTAATCTTGATCGATTCCAGGTGAGATCGTAGGCATCTGCATCGCCGCTGTGATCGTTCTCGCCTGCCTCATTCCTCTGGTTCGTGAATATTTACTGCATTTAGCAAAATAAGCTGCAAAATCATGGCTTAATGTAATTTTGGACACGAATGCTCAAAAATGTGCGCTGCAAAAAAATTTCCAGGCGTGCTGCTACTGCGCGGTTTGCTGTGCGTGCTGCTTCCCGGCGCGTCGCAGCAACGGCGCTAATGTCACGAGGAACCATAGCGTGAGGAGGAATCTTTATGTTTCTTTTCACTGCACTATCATCACCTTCCCAAAGCGTTCATATCAGTCGGAGACTAGATAAAAGATATTTTCTCTACATATTTCCTCTGCAGATGGAGAACGGGATCGTGGTCAACGATAACGGCGGCACACGAGTGACAACGGTCTACAAGAATGTAAGAAATGAAGATGCTGAAGATTACACCTCATTTCATGCTTTCAATTCTTTAATTTCTCTATGAACGATTTTTTTCAATGAACAATTTCTTTGCAGGGCAAAGTCGTCGAAACGAGAATCGAGCAATGAAGAGAATGCATGGTTGAGGATAAAGCACATTGCAACTTTTCCTTCATTCTATCATCACTTTTCCCATCCACAGAAAACCTTCCAATGTAACCCCGAAAAAGGAGGATAAAAACGCCTCTGATAAGAGTCCGTACCAACCTGTATAATCGGCTGACATCAACGCTTTGGCTCTCTTTTCCACACTGCCTCGTATTCTCTGACCAATGAGAGATAAAGTGATTGCCTCTCCTCCGTACTGCCCCGGCGAGTGAGGAAGAGTGGGAGGAAGACTGGGGAGGAGAGAGAGGTCAAGATTCTCATTCCCAGGATAAAACGGCGTGGATGTGGTGATAAGGCGGTCAATCTGTACAGTTCAATCAGTCAGGATGAAGCTGGTGGTCA
Source organism: Pristionchus japonicus (assembly GCA_900490845.1). Lineage (NCBI taxonomy): Eukaryota > Metazoa > Nematoda > Chromadorea > Rhabditida > Neodiplogasteridae > Pristionchus > Pristionchus japonicus. Next base: position 696,520 of record LS501819.1, read on the forward strand.
TCATTAATATGCTGGTGGTGATTCAGTTGGCCGATACTGCTAAGGTACGCCTATACGTAGCTTGAGTATTCAGGTACAATTGAATTCATTTTTCACTGTTTGTAGATCCTCCTTTACGACTACAAATTTCAATGCAGTCATGTTCAGTTTATGAACACTATAGCTGATATTCTCGTTGATGAAGGACATGAAGTGGTTAGTATTCCTTCTTCACCAGCTATTGGAAAATGATGATCCGGATGTGTTTGCGAGTCGTTATTGTTATCAGTTTTTCGTTTTGCTCTCGATTAGTTTCGCCGTGCCAAGGCACTGAGCGAGAATCTTCTCTAGCATCAAACAGTTTATTGGGTTCACAGAGATGACAAGATTATGCTGAACAATGGGGAAATCACGACTTCAATGCCCGGAAAGATTGATTCCATCCTAGGTGATGCTGTCCAACGTAATGGACGCAACGCTTCGCGATTTCGGAAGCACTCGAGTTCGACGCTACTTTATCGAACAAAGCAGTGATGCTGCTAAAATGAGGGTATCAAAATTCTAGAACAATTAGTTTCAGAACATTTCTTCAGTACTCAAGCATGGGCTCCAATAACTGGAAGGCGAGAGGATTTTATGACTGGCTGAGGGTTCGTGTCTTTAGTAGGTATCAATAATTTACAAGCGTAAAAAATTGTTTCAGTACTTCGGCATGAGTCGAATGATCACAGCGATGGGCGGGCAGTGTGTTGGTTCGTGAATTACTTTTTTTTTACTTCATGCTGACTTGGCAGGGATTCGCCACTTGGTCAATGTAATAATAGCAACAAAAAAATGTGCAGAAAACGAAGCTTCGTACCTGTGATAAAACGAGGGTTGAGCCTTACTCGTTATCAAAGCTATTCCACCCGCCTCTCGCGCGTTTTAGCACTCATTCATGGTGATGGGAAGGCCTTGATGACAAATTCATTGTAAAATCACAAAATGACAAGATTAATATTTTGTAGCCATGCTCAACGACGTCAATCTCATCGATCAACTGAAAGAAGAGAAATTCGATGTAACACTGACCACTCCGCACGACAACTGCATTTTCTGTCAGTATGACTCACATTTTTATTTCGAAGCACATTTCTTTCTTCTTCAATATCCTTTGCAGACCTATTCCACAAGGCTAACATCTCCAATTACGCTGTGATTGACTCTCATTCAACCATTCATCGGCCCACGCGGTTCACGGGAGTGCCCGATCAGTATTCCACATTGCCTGGTAGCTTTTTTCTGTTTCCTCATTGCTCAAGAATTAGTTTTTTGTGATTCAAAAGCCTTTGTACAAACGAATGACCGTTGCAATTTTACATTTGAAACAATCATGTAACATACGATCTCGATTTCAGGACGCTTTGCCTCTTTCTCAGAGATGACTTTCTCCAACCGGCTCAAGAACTTTCTCACCGATGTATCACTGAAAGTACTTCCCAAATTCGTGGTCGGAGACTATTGGAAGAGAGTCGAGTCAACATTCGAGAGTGGAACTGCTCCAGATTTTCATGTATGTTTCGCAGTTCATTGAAGTTCAGGGTGGAAGCTATGGTCTAATAGTACTTGTGTTGTCTTATCAAGAACAATACTCATTGAGGATCTCGTAGCCAACACCTCTATGGTCTTCATCAATCGAATACCCGCTATTGAATTCCCCTCTCTTACTACTCATACGACGGTGGATATTGGAGGAATCACGATCGCGAAGACGAATAAGAGCTTGGATGAGGTCAGTATAAACGTTCCGGGAGAATACTTTAGTAACTCACGTCAAGTCAGCGAAAAAGATCACATGTGCATGTACAACTCGTTGGAAGAAAACCAGAGTGTCCTAGTTTCGAGTCTCGGATCCCAAAATTCTCTTCACTTGCTATCAAAATATCATTATTGAACTGTTGGTGCTTTTCAGCACTGGAACTCCATCCTCTTCCTCCGTCCTCGAACTGTACTCATCTCTTTCGGAACAATCGCCCTCTCTTCTGAGATGCCTGAGAATTACAAGCAGTCGTTTCTGCAAGCGATCAGAGCTTTGCCTGAGATAACGTTTGTATGGAAGTATGAGGCGAGTCAGTTTTCATGCTTGGAACTCGTTCGTGAGAAAGTGGTCGCACTCTCGAACGCTTCAAGGTCGTCGCTCAGAAACCCGAGCATCGCATCTCTCAAGGCGTCGACAACCTCGTCGAAGCCACCTTCATTCCACAGCAGCAACTCCTTAGTGAGCAGTTTCGATTTTTTATTTGTTCTTTGAGAACAATACCGTAATGTTAACGATTCTGGCGGGTCAACAAGCAATTTGTCAACCTCCTGAACTCATTTCAACCTCTAATTTAGAAGACCCTCGCCTCTCCCTCTTCATCACTCACTGCGGGCTGTCGAGCACGCTTGAGACCATAATGGCTGGTAATTAGCAACTTATTCTAATTAAAATAGATATTCATAAATATATTTACGTAATTTATTTCAATTCAGGAGTCCCCGTTATCGCCATACCCACCTCGACGGATCAGCATCGAAACGCACAAGTTCGTTGGATATTCTAATTCCAGGGCCTGGAAATGCCTAACATGCTAATTGACAGCTATTAAAACGCGGCGGTAGCGGCATAGTTATGGACAAGAAGGACCTCGAGAGCAGCGAGGCACTCGAGCGAAATATCAGGGAGATACTGGGGAATGACAGGTGCGTGAACTTACCAATTGCAATAAGTTTCACAAGGCTGATTTACATCCGGCGATGACATGCGCAACGATTTATTTGCATTATTTGTTGGATCTCTCCACTACAAACGCTTCTCGCTCCGTATAACCGATGAGAGAGCATGGAAAATGGAGAGAGTCAGACCTCTCACTGCCTTCAGAATAAAATATCGGAAAGCAAGAGGTACTCTCTTTCGCCGGTCCGAGTGACGAGAGAGTGTACAGAAATACATTCAGTTATCGCTCCTCCGCTCGTCGCATCGCTTCCATTATCGAGCACTCTCCCTACACTGGAAGCGAGAACTTCCTGCGTAATCTCAACTTCCTCATCAAATTCGGACCCCTTCCAAGCATGCGAATCCCATCCCACAAACAGACTTTCATTGAACATCACATGATCGATGTCTATGCACTCATTACCGTAGTCATTCTCGCTATCGCATACTGTATTTTCGCCGTTGTGAGAGCCACAGTGCGATTGTGCTCGTTCGGGGTGAGAAAGTTGAAGCGGGAGTGATTGTGAAACCTCAATAAAGAAAAATTGTATATAAATATCAGTGATTGAAATGCGTTCAATTGCTTCTTTTTTTTCTGACAGCCGACGCTTGCACCTTCCCGCGTATTTTCAAATCTTCCGTTATGTCCTTCTTATTTATTTTTACTCGCTTATTCAAGTAATTTATTATTGTTGTCACTGAAGTTCTTAGCATGGAGCCAACCACCTCGCAGCTCCCGCCTCAATCGGAAGGTGAGCCGAATCATTGAGGCCATTCACCAATCACATTTCAGAAAATAAACAGCTTCGCTATGAATTGTTCAAACTTCTCGAGAAGAGTCCTCTAACTCCTGAAGAATTCTCCAATCTCCATATGAAACTCCACCAATTGTACAAAGCCGGAGACTCAATCACATTGGAAAACATGTCTCCTACTGAGGTCGAAATTGCTCATTTTCACTCGTCTCAGTTCAAATGGATAGGCTTCGATGTGACATTACTCACTCATGCGATCAGTAGTGATCGGTCCAGTGAAATCTTCAATGGAATGGTCCTGTTCCGAGTTGAAATCCTGCCTGTGCTCATCGAAAGCGCCAATCTAAGTCCACGAATTATAATGATGCTCACAGCAAATTTCCCATATGCTGAATTATTGTTAGCTGACGGACGATGCAAATATCTTATCGGGAAAATCGATGATTGTACAACCGTCGAAGCTGTAAATGACCTGAATGAGGAGTTAGATCTATGGTGCTCGTGTTTGAAGCTCGCGCATAACGCGGCTGCTGAATATGATCTTAGTGATTGAGTTGGACTTTACTATACAATCATGTCTAATTATATTGAAATGCTTCTATAAAGATAAATGTTTATGAGTTGTGTGGTTCAACGTATTACAAGAAAGGATCACAGTCTAGTCTCCACAGATTTCGTTCGATTCGGCTCGTCTCCTCTCGTTGCATCAGAGACAGAAAAGGAGGGAAGGATCTTCAGCTTCTGAGGCAGTTTGAAGACGCTCCGTCTCGTGTGGAAAATGTCGATGATGAATCTGGGAAAAGTTCAAAGATCAACTTCAAAGATCAATAATGCCCACCCATCAATCGTGTGCAGCGACACCCACGAGAAGGTCATCGCCCAGAAGAGCTGCCAGTCTGCGATAGCGATTACGGTAGGTTACGGTAGTCTACGGTCAGAGCTGGTTACGGTACCTGTTTCAGCATACCGGGAGACCACGTGGAAGCAGAGGACGGCCAGCAGGAAGGGCACGGTTTGGCAGAGGGACTGCAATCGATATCTGAGTCAATTGAAGTGTTTCTTGTGTCTTGACGCGTTCTTTGACTCGACGCGACGCGTTCCATGCAATTTAGACTGAATTTTGGCTTTGACACACCTGAATGAAGACCCCAATACGATAGGTTAGGTCAACGGTAAAATCATCCGAAATTGTACAGACAGTACACACAGACATTTTAGCAGTGTCTGCACAATTTCGTCTGATTTGTTTGTGTTGACTGACCTGAATGAAGAAGCCGATCTCTCGCTTGCGCGCTTTCTGCTGCTCCTGACTCATCGTGGAGACGTACGCGTCCTGATTTATTTTCTTATTTTTATTAAACATTTAATATTTTTCTCGTCGTTTCCCTCACTAATGAGTTCATACAGTGATCGCGACGAACTGGTGTTGTTCATGTTATGTTATTCACATGAGCGCCGTGCGTCACGGTCCTTTCTACATGACTGATCACCAGCGACAGTCCTAATGATGTTGACGCCAACATACTAGATGATCAGAGAAAAAATAAGTTTATGATAGTGACTCTTGTTCCTCATCTATGAAAAAAAGCGAAAACGATTCGTCCGTTCGAAAATTCACCTTGTGACTCGCCCTCAGCTTCATCAGTGCAATCACTGTTTATCTAATGCTGGAGTATCCACTAGCGCTTCCAGGCCCAAGATTGTGTGCCAAAAACATTCCCCATTGAGAAATGTTACCTTATGACTCGCTCTCAACTTCATCAGGGCAATAACGTCCATCACCAGAATACAAGCGACGACGCAGATGGAGGGAAGGAAGTCGAAGTAGCTGGAAAATTAATATTTCGATGGCATTTTCTGGACTATAAATGCGACCAACTCAAAAAATGCGAAGCGCGAAGCACAATCAAATTCATAAGAAACTCACAACCCAAAGAACTCTCCGCACTCTGTTTCAGCGAACTCCCAGAGTGCGACCTCGTACTTGTAGATGAAGTAGCAGTTGCGGCCTGAAAATCGCATTATATCAGGAACATTCTCTGGTGTGAAAAGTAACTGGTCCAAATCAGGATTGATAAACAGGTGGTGAATCGATATTCTTACTCCAGAAATACGGGACGATCTCAATGAAGGCGCACGTCCACACGACGCAGAGGAGAGCGATGCTCTTCCGAAGGTCGAACATCAGGAGGTACTGTAATTGAAGGAATCAGTTCGCGATCGGAACTAATGTACTGTAATTGATAGTTGGTTGTCGATCGGCAGTAAGTAATCGATAGATACCGTACCCTCAGCGGGTACAACAACGACATCATCCTGTTGAAGGAGACGGCGAGGTGAGTGTAGATGCTACCGTAGAGGAAGAGAAGGGCGACCTGAGGTACGGTAGGGTACGGTAGCTTGCTGATTATCGATTACCTGTCCGACTTTCTTGCCCAGTTCACTGTCGAAGAAGACGCGATCCTTGCTGTCCACCATCCTGAATTTCATTTATTCATCCCATCCACTGCAAATCACTCAGCTATTTCAAATAAGCAGAAGTTTAGTACGTGAAACATTATTGAACTTCAGTGTTGACTAATCTTTCCGGTTCAGTTTGGAGAAGACCTTACTGAAAAATATCAAATTGAGTGACTCACGATAACGTCGCCACCGAACACCACCCGAAGTAGATGAGACACACGCCGAGATTGCAGGAGGCGAGAGAGACGCAGAGGGCACCGAACGTGTTGTGCATGTACCTGACAGAATATTTTGCTGGCCTCAATCACATCAGTAAATCTGATACAAAAAGGAGAGAAATCATTTTTGTTCGTTTGAAACAGGATTCGTGTATCGCATTACTCACTATTCGGACAACGACTGAAGAAGAACGAGTGAAACCCACTTGGTTCTCTTGACCGTCAGCAGCGCCACGAGATTGGACGAGATCCCGAGCAGGGAGAGCTGCGAATTATAAATAAACTTTCGAAAAGGATTTTGTAGATTTTAAAGATTCTCACCAGTAGTAGAATCGCTGATGCGCTGGCGAGTCCGATCATTGCGTGATATGAGAAACAAATTTATTGAATGGATAGTTGATGTTGTTTGGCTACTTGTTAGTGATAAGCTCTGACTGAGTGAAAACGGTAGTATGGAAAGTCGGTGAGCTTTCCGCTGCTCATGTGATTAGTGCATGCACTACCGGATACGCCATTATAATGAGGCGCTGGAGCGTGTAGGGCGGTTGCCTTCATTTCACGGTGATAAATGTCGTGAACTCCTTTGTTTACTTCCTGTTAGTTTATTTTCAAATTTTACCCAAAAGGAAACCAGAGATCATGGTCAATTCGAGCGCGGAATTTGAGAGGAAAACGACTCTTCTACAGTCATTTCGAGATACTTTGATGATGCCAACTCAACAAAGACGACAGTCGTTAACAGTTTTTTGCCTGCATCCCGGAATGCTATTGCCCAGACTAATGGCGGGCTTTGACTCTGGTGAGACAGAGATCACGATGAAAGAATCATAATCAATTAAATTGCTTCTTGTGAACTTAATTAGAACTTCTGAAACAAGACATGAAGACTTCTTCCGGATTATGTTTCAGAGATTCGTGTATGCGGAATCACTCTTTAAAGAAGGAGTCCCAAGAACCGAGTACAGCGACTCCCACCACGATGAGATTGCGCCTGACACACAATGTACTGTAGAGCCGGAATCCCGGACCGGCAAATGCGCCTAGTGGCGCAATGCAACGCACTTGTTGTTTCTCTCCCTTTTATTGATTGTTTTTTCGTGTAATTCGCGTATAATTGCCCAATTCTACGCTGTGTATGACTAGAACTTGCTGGCCAACCCTTGAAGCACGTTTTGGTCGTGATTTCTAATCGCTGAAGCCTCAAAATCGTCGCCACTGAGAATGGCTCTCGAATTCACGACCAATTCAGCTTGTATTTGCCTTTGCTAGGATTCCCCAGGGTATTTGTAGGTGGCAAGTCATAATAGTTAATGAATCCACGACAAAAATTCATGATTTCTCGTTATTTGTGTGCCCTATAACTGAAATGGTTGCTGGTGGCGTGAATTCTTCCTTGTTTCGCTTCCCCCATCTTACTAGCCCGCTACTACTTTGTTGTCGTGTTCTCCATGCTTGCGCGTATAATACCATGCCTTTGCTAGGTTCGAATTGCGTCGATCGCCCTCTCTCCACGCCCAACCGCGAGCTGCTCAAGCCCGGCTGCCCCGTCGCCCTCCACAGGTACGCTTATTTATAATTATTAGTTGAATTCATGGTAATCAGACCCTCGTCTATTAGCGACTTTCTCCTTTGGATTCACTGATCCTTATCAGTTCTCGCGTAAACATTGGTTGAAAGATTTGCACGATAATTTTGCCGTTTTACTTATTACAATGTTGGAAACTTTGCTCTTCCAGGAGCTAAAGCGCCTCGACAATATCGACAACGTGGCCAAGATGGAGGAGGAAACTGAGAAGTACAAGAAACCACGGTTAGTGTGCTCTATTTTGGGTTGCTCATTTGCTCATTTGCTCATTTTGCTCATTTGGGTTATCGTTGTCCATTGGCGTGTATTTTCGAACTATATGCAGTTGGCTGTGTGAACAATCGGTTATAATCGCGTTAGCTTCTATAATATCTTCTGTATTAATTGATTTCCAGTGAGATGATGAAGAGATGAGGCGAAACGGACTACTCGCAAGATGAGCAAGAACGAGAAGAGAAAGGAGCAAGCGAAGAAGGCCAGAATAGATAGGTCAGCTTTTATATTTCGAGCTCTATTATGAATTTAATTCACATTCCATTTCTTTGAGACGCCTTCTATTTAAAACAACTTGTTTGCAACGCTTGCATTAGCTAATTATATTCATAATTAAGTAAATGGTTTATTATAAATTCGCAATTCACGAACTGTGAACTGTGATTCGGGGAAAATTAGAACAGATTTAGGTCATGCAACTGCTAGCTGCATTTGTGACTCATAATATATATTTTAGTTCATCAGTGGTCACGCCGGAAGGATGTGTGACGTAGTGATGAACTTCCTCGCTTCCGCACTCTTGGAGAGGAAGAAGCGGTGTGTGGATACTGTACAAGTGAGTTTGCCCCTATTTCCACTACTTTAGGAACATATCGCGTTAATTTCCACTTTTGACTCGGAGTGAGTACCCTGAACCTAGAGTAGTGCCAATTAATCAATCGCACATATCATCATTATGTAATTAACTAATTGGCGGACTAATTTATTATCAATGCATTCATCATTGTGCTTTGGCATGCAAGTTGAGTTGTAGAATCTAGTTAGTAACGCCTTTTCTATTCAGTACCGATCGTTGACGACCTGGCGAGAGGAACAAGGGCCGAC
>LS501819.1:707122-746300 GCA_900490845.1 Pristionchus japonicus
CTCCATATAAAGTCAACCCTGCAACCATCCCTCACAACTGAGCTCATAGCCTAATGGATGTGTGCTTGACTTCGATGAACGAGGTAGCGGGTTCGAATCCTCCCCCTTGCGGTCCTATTGCCAGATACTCTAATTTTTCGCATTCCTCTCGTGATCAATCAATATCGAATACCGTAACGCTTGAAGTGATTGCGCCCCCTGATATCTTTGAAAAATCGTAGAAAGCTTCGTAGGCATCTGTGAAACTTCGGGCAAAGTGGTTCCTTATCGGGTTACCGTTCTCTACCATGCTGCGTTGTCAGTTTATACCAAAAAATATTCGTGGGACTCCTTCTTTAATTGAGGCTGAATGCTAAATGACCAAGATTTCGAACTTTCATTATAGTCGTAACTTCTTTGGCATCGCGATTGATAATTTCTGCGATTGTGACGTGCCCTGATCTTCTCTCCACCTCTCAATACGATTGACTCTCTTATCAATTCAACGGTTTTTTTCAGGGAGGCGATGGGTATTTGAGGGGCAATTCGACAATGGGAATCATTCGATTTCAAGACGAGCCGAAATGGTCTCAGTCTTCTTCCTTGCTTGTCTTTTTGTCATAGGCACTGTACAGTACTCCGGAGCTAGCAAGGTTTGTCACTTAGTTGAATCTTACATCATTTTTTCGTAATATTCACTTTTGAAGGCATATTCACTTTTGAAAGAAAAAAATATGCCTGTCAAAACGATGTTCAGGTTCTGATCTACGACCTCAAGTTCCAACGCAGTCACGTGCAGTTCGCTAATGAAATCGCCGACATTCTCGTCGAAGAGGGCTATGAAGTGGTTAGTTTTTGTTAGTTTTCTCACAATTGTAGACCGAGCCGTCCTATGACAATATACAGAGGACATACTCAGAGGTAATCTTCGTCATCTTTGGTGCATACTAGCGTTAGCTTTCTGTTGCGTCGAAAGTAGCAGGAGTGCAGAGGACATTTGATATGAGTTAACTGAATGAACCAACAGATCATGCTGTCCAACATCCTCGACGAGCGACTCGCCGACGTCGGGACAAAGCGAGTCAGACGGATCGTCGTGCCGCAAGTGGAGCAAGTCGCGTTGCTTGGGGTGGGGTTTTCAGTTTTTTAAAAAAATAAATGTCCGTGATCACGAATCGATTATTGCTCTTTGATCCCCCTATCTCTTCAAGGGCGGCCGAATGAATGACACAGCGTGGACTACTTATGGCTTCACCGATTGGTTTACGGTACTTTTCGAATTTCGAAAATTTTGCAAATTTAGAAAGTGAACTTTCTCACCGTCGGCAAGATGTTTTACTATCAGTGCGCAAGTCAGTTCGTATTTTTTTGACTTTTAACTAGATTTGTATGTTGTTTTATCATCATTATTTAGTTAGCGTTCGATGCGCTATGAGCTCATTGATAATTTCAGGCATTATTGACAATCGCGAGCTCATTCAGCAACTCAAGGCCGAAAAATTTGATGTTGGTCTGGTTGCGACGCTTGATCCGTGCGGAGGCCGTGAGAATAAAGTCAGTTTACGATTGACAAGTTCCCAAATTCAGGAATCGTCCACGCGATCGGTCTCGATAACTTCGCCTTCTTCGATCTGCATTCGTCTCTTCCATTCTCGTTCCACTACACCTCCGTGCCCCAATCGTTCTCCTACGTTCCCGGTACGTTTCATGTTGTTGATGGTGTTGTTGTTTTCTTTGTTATTGTTTCATTGTGTTCACTGACATTATGTCGGATGAGAACATTCGGGTTATGACCTACTGGATGAGCACCGTTTGCATATTCCGTCTATTGCGTAAATAACAGTTGATCGCTTGCCCTCATTAGGTGCTCATCCAGTAGGTTATAATCTGAATGGTCTCATCCTACCTAGTGCCGTGTTCGCTGTTGTCTTAACAAACCGGCCCACTCTCAGGCAGATTCGCTCGCAAGTTGGACACCGAGATGACGTCATTGAGCAATCGAATGAGCAATTTCGTCCGACAAATGTTCATCGAGCTCTGGGCGTCCTATTGGGGTACGCCTCTAACAAGTCATTCAGCAGCAATTTCGTCACACTTCCTTAGCAGTGATTTTCCTGAAAAATCGAGACTTCTCGGTACACTTTTTAATTTAGGAGGAGTGAACAACGACATGATCGCGGAGCGCTTCCCTCATCTGCACTCGAACGCGTTTGTGAGTTTCACGAGGATGTTTTATTCCGAGATCAACCTGCATGCGAAACAGAACGAAAGCCATTCGATGATATGTCCACCATAGATCTCTGAAACAGCCGCATTGCCAATAATTCTAGCGCTCTTGACAAAATATGCTTACTTTTCTGTCGTAAAGAGCGTTTTTTCCATCAATAGTGTCTGGTGCCTATAACGCATCAATTAAGGTGGCTGATGCCAACATTGACAGGACCATTGATATCCACGAGCCGAATTTTCGGAAAAGTCAAATAAATGACTTTCTGTACTCATATTCAGGAAATAGCCGCGAATGCCTCTTACATCTTCCTCAATCGCGACCCGCAGATCGACTTTCCCACTCTGACGACGCATCGAATCGTGGATGTGGGAGGAATGACCATGATTGCGACGAATAAGACTCTGGATGAGGCGTGTTTCCGCTATTCCATCTTGCTCTTGGATCTATTTTCTATGGACGAAACACATACATAAGGATTTCGAAACTGTACACTTGTACTGGAAGCTCAAACCTTGACGCCCTTAGGTCATTGATCGAATTCGTCGTGATGAGTAGTTGAGGTACTCAAGGTGGACCCAACCTTCTCATTCTGGATCAAGTATCATGTTACAAGATTAATGAAACAATTCAAGCACTGATCGTCCATCCTCGCCCTCCGCCCCAAGACCGTGCTCATCTCGTTCGGAACAGTGGGCAACTCGGCCGACATGCCGGATCATTACAAGCGATCGCTGTTAGAGACATTCCGAGCGTTCCCCAACGTGACATTCGTGTGGAAGTACGAGGTTAGCATTCCACCGTAATCTTACTGTTCTTCAGTTCCAATAAAAATTTTGTATGGTGAGAATTCGAAACCGAGCTGGCAAACAGAAAAGTGAACTATCTTTGTTCTCAGAAACCCGATCACAACATCTCGCGCGGCATGGACAACGTGGTAGAATCGCAGTGGCTGCCGCAGAAGGAGATACTCAGTTAGAAATCTACCTCTTACTATCTCAGTTTCTGGGACGTTTCATGCTCCATGAAGGTCGCTTTGGTGGATCAGTTTGTACAAAGAAGCAAACAAAGATGTGAAACAAAGAGGAGATGATGAAAGTAGTAGGACGAAATATCAGGAGACCATCGCCTCTCCGCCTTTATCACCCAGTGTGGTATCTCGTCCACCTTCGAAACCATGCACGCGGGTACGAAATATTGTTTCTTGACTAACTGATCCTCGATAAACTCTGACAAATCAACACCCCCAATGCAAGAAATCTGAATATGTCAACTTTGAAACACAACAAAGTTTGTGACTTTGGTGCAATTCCGGGTGTTGCACGAATTATTGTAACTTTCAATAACTACCTTCATAACTGCAGTCAGTGAGAAGCTCCCCTAATCAATAAGCTAATCAATCCATTCAGGAGTCCCAATCATCGCCATTCCCACCATCTCTGATCAGTACCGCAACGCTCTCATGTTCAAGAGAAACGGAGGAGGAATCGTGATGGACAAGGAAGATTTGGGCAAAGCAAAGAAGATGATTGCTGCTGTTAGGGAGATACTGTACAATAAGGAGTGAGTTCCTTATTTTTTGAGCTTATTGAATATTTCACCCATCTTGGACAGTTTTTCTCATCAAATCACTTTTCAGACACACTGACTCCGCTCGTCGCGTTGCCTCTCGTCTCGCCTCTTCTCCCATCTCTGGCAAAGAAAACTTCCTTCGCCATTTCGAATTCCTAGTCAAATTCGGTCCTCTTCATCATCTCAAACACGTCGGGACAACTCAGTCGTTCATTCAATACTACTCCATTGATGTGATTGCCATTATTGCCGTTGTTCTTCTATCAGTTGTATCCGCCATGCTGGGAACGTGCTACTTCGTTTTCACGAGGGTTGCAAGTATTCGAATTGTAAAGAAAACAAAGTCCGATTGAACAGAAATGGTCGATATGATAAAAGGCATCAACCAGTAGTTTGAATATTAAGTTCGAAACTTTCGAAAAAGTTTCAGAAAAATGGTATCTCCAGTAATAAGCACAAACATAAGCCCTACTCTTCTCCATGAGAATGAACTCAGTTTTCGTGGCTCTCGGACATGTCTGCTTCCGTAGCGCAGTAGGCAGCGCGTCAGTCTCATAATCTGAAGGTCGTGAGTTCGAGCCTCACCGGGAGCAACTACTTTTGCTGTATTCTATTTTGCGATGCTGATCTGTTTCAAGCTGCTTTTCATACCGTCCGAAATCAGTAAGCGTCTTCGAATTCCAAAGCTTTCTCTTATCGGGCCAATCCCTCTTGGAAACTTTGAGCCGATCGTCCACGACGACTGAGGTCGATTTTGTCATTCTCTGAATAATCCTCAATGTACAGAACAGTGAGAGCAGACGACTGGCAGATCTATACTTGAATGTGTCAGAATGATGCTCTGAATTCCACAAACGTATTGGAATCCAACTCTTATCTGCCAATCCCTTGAAAGACTTTGGCCCGATCATCCACGATGGCTGAATGTCAGCTTAGAGGATGAAATCGCTTTTATCATCAAAGCTATTTTTTGAGATTCCCACAATAGTAAACAGTTAGCTGCCTGACAGACTCAGATATACCTCAAGTCATCACAACGGGGGGCAAAGCGCTGGGTCTCTCGCCCTTCTCTGCCCCTCTATTCTTCAGTTGACTCAACAATTTGTTCAATACAGAAATGCAAAAGATAAATATTTTTTCTCAAAAGATAAATATCTTTTCTTGGTCCCTCATAAGTTCCCAGTCCCCTTGATTCCTCATGTTGACTCGACGGTTTCTTCCCAACCCCTCGTGCTCTTCTTTTATTCTGTCGTTGACGACCCTCGTTTACGATGACTTTTCTTCGGTGATAAGAAAGCCTCCTGAGTCACTGCTCTCTCCATTCTGCACGCTCTCTCGCTCTGTCTATCCGATGAACGATCGTGCAGAAAGACGAGATTCAGTGATGGAAAACATCAGCATCGGACTGGTGGATTGCACAATGATAGCTGTACACTAATGGATGGAAGGGTGCGGTTCAGGAGTGTGAGAAACATGTCATTCCTGGATTTTCGTCTCCAACAACAGCACCTTTTTTAAACGACTAATGGGAATTGTTCTACAAAACACAAAGCCGGACCGCTATCTCAATTGTTTCTGAATCGCGGATGATGTGGTCAAAATACAGCCAGATGAAAGGATCCGATGATCCTTCTGAGAAAGAGCTATTCCGAGACATCAAGCACTTTGTTTTGATGTTTTTTTTCAACGAAAACACGTAATCTTCACAACTTTATCGGCAATAAGTGACGTAATGATGCTGATGAAAAACAACCAATCTTTCGTGTGTATACTCTGACTATGTTCGGGTTTGAGGTCCTATGGGCGCTAACTGACTGATCAATAATATGAGAAGGGTTAATACGGTATACCAGCATCAAGGGACTCAGTAGTAAGCAGCGCAACTTTCGCAGCGCGGAAATATGCTACTGTCGGAACGGGAAAATATCTCTGTGGCACACAAATATCTTGATGGGGAATACGAAAATGCACTGAGGCTGATCGAACCGGGGGAAGGTTATCGATTGGTTATCGATCGGGCGGATAACCAGCGGAAGTGTTCGACCGCCGTCGAGGTAGAGAGGGTGGAAGGGGAGGTAACTCGTGGAACGGGAAAATCGGGGGATAATACTGCTTAGAAGGTGGGCGAGGGCGATCCGCAAGAGGAACCGGACGAGGCGCGGCCAGAGTCCGAGGATGCGGAGGATCCTGGAATGGAAAATTTAGTCTTTTGCAAAACATACAAGAGAATGGCATTGAAACAACTTCAAACGTAGCGTTCTTGAGTCAGTTGCGACACTATTGAAATCGACCAAAACTAATCTTTTTTTTACTTCAAAATTGAATTCGATAACATCAAACCAAGATTAGCAACGCACTCTGCAGGATCTTCTGCCCGCTGGCACTGGACACCGTCGACGATGCGGACGACGTCGTCGACGAGAGGACGGGCGAGGGACGGGTGAAGGGAGAGGAGGAGGACGACGTCAGCGTTGAGGGAGAAGCGACTGATGCAGTGCCTGCAGCTGCGGCTGCGTCGATGTGCAGAGGTCGTGTGTGTCGGGACATGTCCGAGGGGCGGCGCTGCAAATTTTTATATTTATTGTTATCAATATGCAACCAACATCACTCTTTGTCTCTGCCTATTCAGTTATGCTAACTTTGAAACGCATCCATTCATTTTGGGTCGATTTTTGCTTTCTTATTGTATTGCCGGTGAGTGAATACAAAAGTGGAAGGATCAAAGATCAAGGATCACCACTCACATTGATCCTGTTGCTTCCACCTCTGGGGGCGATGGGGATGCGCAGGACGGAGTTCTTCCTGGAGAAGTACTGGGGAGGAGCTGCGGCGGGGGCGGGCGTCTGGAAAAGAGATGGCTTAGTTATGATTACCTCATTTCGATCTCCTGATTCTATCTCCTCATTGGTGGAAAAAATGATATTACACCCGACTCAATAATAAGGCCATGAATAGAGTTTCTCCGGTATTCGAAAGAAGGTTTTATCGTGAAAGGCCCTTTCCTTTATTCCCTTTATTATTTGATGTCTTTTGATAAGAAGATTCTCAAAAAAATTTTTGAACATTCTAGAAGGTCTCACCTTCGACGATGAGGGCGTCTGCTCACTGTCCTCGTTGAGGTAGAGCGTCGTCACCGCCGAGGCCGACGCAGCGAATCCATGGGCGACGTCGTCGTCGAAGAGGTCCTGAGGGGAATTTGTGAGATTACGTAAGGTTACTGATTAGTTTTCTTCTCAGAAACGTTAACGCGTACATATCAAATCTCATAGAATTCTCAAGCAACTAGTTGGTTTCGTGAAACATATTTCATTGAGTTCAGAATCGATATTTTCGAAATAACATGAAGTATTCACCTCCTCCTCGTCGGCCTCTCGATCGAATCCGTCACTGAGACTCGTCTGAGAGAGACTGCGGGGAAGAAGACCTCGGCCCTTCTTGACCTTAATTAATTAAAATTTATTTTATCTTGAAAAATATTCACTCCCATTGAAAAATGCACAGGTCCCGGCTCTTTTGACCTGACGAATATTGATTCATTTTTCGTTGAGTGCCGGGCTCTTAACGATCCGTTCTAGTACGCCAACAATTTGTGCCAATTGTGAAACACATCCTATTTCCCGGTTCCGGTTCTGCACAATTCCCGGCTCTTACCTCGTTGATCTTGTCAGACAGTGCCATCAGCTGCTGCAGCAGGCTCACGTCGTCCTCCATCAGCGAAATCTGCAATTATCGATTTTTAGGGATTTGATTTCGTCATCACTAGGCAATCTACCTCCTGTTCAAGTTTCTACTAGAAAAGTCTCAATTTTATTACATTTTCTGACAAGATCATGTTGTTTGTGAGGTGTCTCCATCCAGGCAAGTGCGCTAAACACCTTTCCATTCATTGATCTCTTCCCACCCTTCTCCCTTTCCTTATTGGGTCTGACAAACAGAGAGGTGAGACTAAATCAATGAACTCTCGATCGGACAGTTCATGGAAACTTGCGCGGAACAAACATTACGAGAGCCTTGAGGCGAATGAATGGACCAGGGAAGGAAATCGACCCGAAAACCAAAGATCATGATGTTTTATAGCCTCGATTTGATCGTATCCATTACAAATTGAGCAAATATCCCCCATTTCAAGCCAATCTAGCCAATCAGACAAGATATTCTGCTAGGTATAAATCACGGAAGTTTTCTTCTTCCCTAGAGATGATCCCTAGCGATCAATCAACACATTGGTAGGGCTCTCGCTGAGCAGATTATGAGCGTTGACCCACAACCGACTGATAGATTGAAAGATTGAGAGAGGAGAGAGGAGAGGCCTCCCGTTAAATCCCCTCCCTCTAGCTCACAAATAGGATTATCCCGACAGTGCGTTCCCAATGCTTGAATTCGACTCGCCAGGTGTCAGTACTATTCTGTGAATCTGCTTTCGTTCTCTCCATAAAGCATGATCTATCTCTCGAAAAATACACACTTGAGAGCGGGAAGATACTTAGACGCTCGGTTCAAGAGCCCGTCGCAACTCCTCAAGAAGGTTCAACCTCCTTGATCGCTCTCTTGATCGGTCACGCACGCTGGCTAATTGTCGGTCCCGATCACCCGGCTCTAAATGCCGGTCTCGGCATTGCGCAATCGATAAACCGCGGATCTGCCCGGATCGGACTGATCAATCTCCCCTAGTTGGTTATTACAGCAGAGGGGAGTGCACCTGGTCAGACGGGGTCATGAATTTCCGCTGTGGAACATCTGCCAGCCCGCTTTTTGCTTGATCGTTCGCTCGAGTAGAAAAAGGGCTTCCGCCCCATCAAGGCCTTCCTTTTGAGTGACTTCACCGAGTGAATAAGTTATAAATTAGCCGCATCATCAGTATCATTTTCCTGTCTACCATGTCATTTTCGACGATTGAATGGCAGCCCCGGTGACCTCATCTTGATCAGATTCGAGTAAGTACACATGGCGTAAGAGAGTACAGAAGGTAATTCGATCCGGGAGCAACTCAAACCACCTCCGCACGCATTGTTCGTGTTCAACTCCCCTGAATACACAAGGTGCACTGGCTTTCCGGGTTGATCAGTGGGTTACTGTAGCTCGGAGGTACTGTATCGAGCTAAGAGCCCTCGGGGCAGCTGTGCCGATCGATCTGTGGGGTAGAACAGTCCATCCATCTGTCCGTACCAGCAGAGGTCTCTCCACTGTCTGACTCTCTCGAATCCGCACGCTCTCTCGCTCTGTCTGACCAACAAGAGCACTCATTATGAAGAGAAAGGACCCCCAGGAGGCATATGCGATTACTTCCCATCTAATTATGCTGATTCGTGCCCTCATCTCAAGAGGATGATTCGAAATGGTCCTCTATCCACTCTCCTCTGATCCCGCACTCTCTCGCTTCCGGCTGTTCATCCCTGCGGGCAAATTTCAATTAATGATTCGATTAGGAAACGGTGTCCGGGATGCGCACTCTCTACACCATGGGATACACCACCATTGTTCATTCAATAGGTCGAGTGGTGCGCGAAGAAGAGTTATTGCAACTGCGCGCGCGTGAGAGCCACCTACTTATGCGCGTGAGATTGAGGGATGGACTCTCTCAAATTCGCATGCTCTCTCTGCTCCGTGAAAGGTCATTCAGCTCTTCCTTATCGATAGCAGCGATCGCGTTGGCCCAGTTCCAGCTTTTTCCTGCTCTGCGACTTATCGCTAATGATAGGATAGAGTCGAGACCTTGGAGTCACTTGGTACACCGTCCTGTCAGAGTTCCACCCCCCCCCCCCCCGTCACTCCGCCTGTTATTGGAACAGCGGCGCGCACTGTAATCAAGAGGCGACGATGCGAAAGGCAAATTGAGAGGTACACTCTGCGCATCCATGAATGATTCCCGGAATAATAATGCATTGCAACGGAGTGAGGCAGGAAAACAGACAAGGTCATGCAGACAATACTCATGATATGCTATAGAGATTAGCATAAGAAGTTTTCAAGTGCGCGTGGTTTATGTAGGGGTTCCAAGGGTCACGGTCCCTCATCCACTTCTTACTTAGACATGTGTGTTCCAAGAGTAGTAATAAATGCGCAGAATGAGCCTTTTTGTTTGCCGAGGCTGACCCCGTTTCGAAAACCCCCAAGATCTAGCGCCCATCGAAAAATGGCGTCATCGTAAACCGTCAACAACGATGGTCAGAGAAAGCATTACACCTTATCAGTATTGCAGCGAGAATTTATGAGTACG
Source organism: Pristionchus japonicus (assembly GCA_900490845.1). Taxonomy (NCBI): domain Eukaryota; kingdom Metazoa; phylum Nematoda; class Chromadorea; order Rhabditida; family Neodiplogasteridae; genus Pristionchus; species Pristionchus japonicus. The sequence continues at coordinate 717,118 of LS501819.1, forward strand.
CGGATGACGATGAGTACGGCGCAAACTTGCGCTCGTTAGTGACGATACTTACCATCTTCTCCTTTATCATCTCGAAGGTGTCCTGCTGCACGACGATGTCGTCATCGTCAGAGGCAGAGGAGGAGGACGGGTGGAGGTGGCAATCGCGCTGCAGAATATTGTTGAGATTTTGCAGCCTACCGTTTCCTACAGTACCCCTCAATCCACAGAATCAATCGATACATGCTTAGTTACCGTAACCCTACCGTACCTCATTGCCGGACGCGTAAGCCGAGTCGAGGTTGTGGTTGTTGGTCTCTTGGTCGAGACTGCAGAAGCTTCGGGTTTTCTTGAATCTGCAAAACAGACAGTTCACGATTGTTCTGATACCGTAGTCTTACCGTTCAAGTCGGTTGACGCGGCTCGCGCACACGGCACGGTACTGCTTCATCTCCATGTCCATGATCTGCAAATCGATAATTGGGATACAGTTGGATACGGTAATCAATCGATAAACGACGAAAATTAGCCGAAATTGCGACGCGACGATAAATAGTGGTGATAATCAAGTAGATAGCTGTGTGCAGCTGTTTTGCGGATGGGTGAGTGATGAATGAATCGGGCGAGAGAGCAGGGCAATTTGAGAGGGCACAGACAGCCAGAGATGAACTAAGAGACAAGGGGAAAGATAGTGGCACGCAGAGCAAAACCCGTCCACCCCCTCTGGGCTATGTACCCTTTCCCCGCCGTTGCCAGTTCCTTTGGTTACTCTGTCTTTCCGCCATTCCTTTGATCACTAGGTTGACTTGCAAGCGAGATAGCAGAGGAACAGAGGAGAGTAAAGTAAAGGCAGGGCAGGGGCAGCGCACATTCCTCAATTGGCGCAAGGTTAACTGACTGTTTCCCTCGAGAATGATTACAGCTAATTAGAGACGAAGAGTACAATGCCCCGAGGCGCAACACGATCGCGAACTGACTTGGATAGTAGTAGTAACAGAGTGACAGGGATACGGTAGACACAGCAGTAAATCAGCTGCGGAATGCTGGGGGCTGAGCTATGCAACAGGGGTCGAATCGCGCGCGCAGATCCCAGTTCAAGATTGGGCAACGGACAGGCGGAGGCTCAAACTTGGCTCCTTCCCCCTCTGGACTCTCCTCGAATCCCGTGGTCTCTCGCTTGATCTAACAGAGAAGCGATGAAAGGATGACCAGGCCCATGCCCAGTAGAAACCAGTAGCGATAAAGATCTCTCCAGGGAGTTTGGGTTGAGAGACTCTCTCGAATCTCCATGCTCTCTCGTCAGTTAGACAGAGCGAGAGAACAAGGCAATTGAGGAGAGTCCGATCATTGCTTGAGGGAGAAAGGAGGAGCAAGGGCTATCTGCCACTAAAGGCTAATGACCGAGCAGAGTCATCTCTTTGAAACGGTCAGTAGCGAGGTCGAGAGAAAGAGCCTCGAGGCCCGGCACCGGCGGCTTGACCCGGGGGTCCGAGATGGGACCTGCGATAACGGGGCATCGTTCCCGGAGCCCCCGGACCCCAGGGTCCCTCACTCTGACTCGAATTAGCCTCGCCATTGTTGTTATTGAGTAGAGACAGACGTTGCGGGAACAGTTATTGCGGGCCCAAGGTCAGTGGGTGAGAGCAGGGAACGGAGAGGGAAAAGAGAGTTATGAGCGCTTCAGAGTAGGTCAGAGCTTGATGCAATGGAGAGATCTCAAGGATTGATAACGCATTGGGCCAGTAAGCGTGTGATCGATTTGAATGAGCGCTTCATCACTTGAATAACGATGAGTTGGAGGTGTCTAGTGTAGCTATCAATCTAGTTAGTCACCTTTATGGTAGGTCAAAGTTCCCTCGATTTGGCAATCGATACCATTACTCAACCCGTAAACGAGTAACAACGAGAACCAACTCTCGGGGCGCAAGTATACTTCATCAATTGCAATCAAAGTAATCACATAAGGAAGAGGGGAGAAGAAGAAAGAAGAAAGAAATAAGAGCGAAAGGTAGTGAATGAATTGATACCGCCGCCCTAGGGGCCGCACTCGCTAATTTACGACGCGCTGTTGCTGCAACTGCGTGGCGACGTTTGGGAAAAGTCGCCCAGCCACCCCACACCACCAAATGCTCGATAAGCCATGGGGGTGCTTGAGAGCTAGCTGGCGAACAATAGAGAGAGCGGAGGGTGAGCCATAGACAACATCTGACCCGTCGGAAGAGGAGAAGAAGTGAGAGGAGGAGGAGGGAAGTCAAGTGGCTGAGAGACCATATGGGTCCCAGAGTACCAGCCCCCCGGTGCCAGGAACCAACGACAAAAACGGAACTTGAGGAAGTGCTAATCCAGAAGCTTGCAACCCTTGTGAATGACAACAAAAAATAGAGAGACTCCTCAGGTTCTCATCATCTAGCCTAGTACCAATCCAGCACAAAAGGTGATCAGCTGTGATGAAAGGATTTCAAAGCGGCGCGCATTCTTGTGAAATGAGTGAAATTCCTCCTTCCTCATTGCTGAGATCGTGCAAGATAAGGTACATACCACTACATGCATGCGGTCAAGACCGGTTCGCTGGAATGTGTCACTCCTGCCTCGAGGGGAGTTCGAATAACAGTGACGCAACGGAGGGTTCTTGCATGCAGGGTGTGAGGTTTAGGAATCTCGTAACCCCAGGGCTTTACCAGGGATCCTAAGCGAGGTTTCCATCGCTCGTTTGCAGCTAGTCAGTGAGCATGACAAATGAAGAGGCGTATCACTTCTCGAAGTGTCCACGAATGCGTGACGTAATGATGTGAGTCAGAGCTTCCTGGACTAACTTGCGCAATGCAACTCAATGTGAGAAAGGCAATCAAACGAGTGACTCTTGCCCGGATTGAGTAGGAGTATACGCATTGAAAGAGGGGAAAGAAGTAATCAGGCAGAGTGGCGGATAATTCGGATTCCTTCGTAGAGATGAGCCCAATCTGAGCAGGTGAAATTGAGAGAGTACGGTACTACTAGTGCCGGGATCCTCCCCAATCCCGGTGCTATTTATGCATCCCGGTGATAGAAAACAAGTGACGAATATGGAAGAAGGTAACAACAAGGGAAAGATTACAGAAGGATGATGTGGATCCGCATGACCCATTGTCAAAATAAACAACCTTTTTCTTCCTAAAGCGCTGCAAAAATAACAACCTGCTACAAGCGAATGATACAGACCCACACATGACCCAGCGAGCGAACATAAAAACATTCGAGCACGACCAACAAACTGCGTAAACATTGCACAAGCTCAGGAAGAACGAAATCGAGGAGGAGACGGGGGTATTGCATGACCCGACAGACTGTATGAATAGAGTGAGAGAGGGAGGGGAGGGAGGGGAGGGAGAGCCCGAGGGGCGGAGTCTCGAGAGAGCCTTTCCACGATTGACAGAGAGGAAGACATGGGCTTATCTGGCCCAATGACGATGCGTAACGGGGACATCCTCAGAAACAGGCAGGACTCTCTCAAAGATCCATGCTCTCTCGCCAATCGTACGCCCAAAGTTATGAGGCGAAAGAACAGCAGCGGTGGACGCATCGAGGGCGGCATCGCGCCTTTGATGTTCCTCGCCGCCCCGAGATTTCCCACAAGAGTAGACCGCTGCTCGATCCGATCGACGAGAGAGCAGGGCGAACGGAGAGAGCGGGGCTATTAGTAAGTATCTGATCGGGATCGAAAGCCGGCCTAATCCAACTACGACTGATAACGATTAACGACTATTCCGGAAAGACGACGCTTTGTACGATGGAGCTTAGAGGCTGGCTGATACGAACTATAATGATCGATCGTAAAGTGATTCGAAGAGACAGACAATACGAAAAATGTCGGACTATGCCCAAGTGTGCTTCGAATCCCAGGAATTTAGGGAGCGTCTTTGACTTTGACCCGACATGAAATGATGACTAAGTCTCCACAGCTAAATGCTACAATCCAGGCCAGGAGCAATCTGATCGACATGTTGTAGTGGACTGAACGAGAACATTGAACTCATTGTGAAACGATGACTAATTCGCATAAACATGGTTTTTAGGCTGCATCATCTGGAGTCTACAGTGAAGCAAGTGCTCTCATTATGAAATGATGACTCAGAATCATCAAAATGTTCCTTGACATGCTTGAGGATTTTAGTGCTCGAGATGGTACTCATTATGAAATAATGAATCGTCAGCAACGGATACGTCACCGGGCACAACAATCAGTTGTCGATCGAATACCGTAGCCTGATACCGTGCCCTTCTTACGGTTCTGGTCATGTCAATAGTAACAATCAAGACCAGCGCCAGCCCAATTATGGAGAGAAATCGGATCAATCAACGAGCGCTCATGTCCGAGTGACCGCTCAAAGGGAGGATCAGAGAGAACCCTGATCCCGGTCTGGTACCAATCAATCTACCGTACCCCGTCCGTATCCAGATTTGCCGGTTGTTGCCGGCTGCGGTTTTACTGTTATGCACAGCGGAAGGAAAGCGGGCGAGTAATAGGGAAACACATTAGAACGGCACCGCGGAATGACTATTAGGTACCAGATCAGTAGCTATTAGAGGGGAGGAAGGAATGTGATGGAATTGGCAAAAGCAGCAAGGGGTCAGTCCTTTCCGCGCGGTTGAATGGGGCAAATGAGGGGCTTGAACTGGTCAGAGATCTTTGAACGTTGGAATGGCTGGAATGGACATCTCAGTAGTCAAAGTTTGCAGCGGAATCTATTCTTATGCGAGTAACGGATCTCTTAGCGAGCAGAGAAGTGAAAACGGAACCAGCCTACCACAAGTGCGGATTAGCCAGTGCCAAGTGCCATCAGTCAAGAGACCTAGAGGTGCTAAGTGACCTGGGCATCCAGAGGGCACAGACTCACAGTGGGTCCTCGGAGGGTCACAGAAACCGCATTTTAGCACCGATTGAAACGCGAGCTTTCGGTATTGGGTTTCCTCGAGGGTTAGAGATGGGCAATGCATGCAATCTCATCTTCTGGTCAGTGAAATGGGGAAGCGCGCTGGCTAAAGCATGTGTGCACAGCCGTTCCATTAGGGATTTGTGAGGATGTGATCCACTAGCTCTCGTAATTCTACGGTCTCTATCTCTCAGTCTAGCTGATCAGAGACTGAGTGGAGACTATAGAGCGAAATCCCTGTAATGTGTATGTGATCCACTATGAGAGCTGTAGTATCCCACGGTGCATGAGCGATGGTGGATACAGATTGTGTATTCCATCCAGCCCCTGCAAAATGGTGAGAAAACCGTAGAACCAGAGACGGATTTGTGGAGGAACTTTGACCCAAGCGGCCGAAATATCGTACCAGGAAACATTCGAATCAAGATCACAGACTCCGACAGACAATTAACTGAGGAACGAGGAAAAATAACGGGCGCGTATCACCCCGACCACAGGTCACAGACACGCATTGTAGAGCGAACGTGTGTGACGCGTGTATTATCTAATCTTATCAACCTCTAGTACTGAGATGATGATCCAATGATTGAAATCACGAGACTGATAGACCAGCGGGGATAGAAGGAGGGTGGATACGGTAGATATCGGCTGAGTGATAAGCGTGATAACAGATGGACTTAGTGAGCCAGGGGGTACTGTAGATGCTATCAGAGGGGTACTGTAGCCACTGACAGGTGACCCTATCATGAATGAGGATGTTTACGTTAAAACAGCGGGCTTATATCTGAGCTCCCCGTGTCCAGCCGTGATCATCATTATCAGATAAGAGTGTCGTCGAAAATGGAGAATGGCCTGACCGTCTAACTCTCTCCGTTTCGCGTGCTCTCTCGCTCTGTCTGACCGGAGAGATAGCGTGTGAAATTGAGAGATGCTCAACTTTTCGATAGCGATAGCTTCGAAAAGAGGAGAAAGTCTGAGAATGATAAGAGGGGAGAACTGATGATTGAAGTGTATGCCACGTAGGAGAATCAGAAACCGGCAGAGATGGGAAGGTAAGCCGAGATTAGGGGTTTACCTGAACCACAAAGGGCTAGTGAAGGACAATAAGGAATGCCATCGTAAGATTAACCACTAATCGTATTCAAAGATGCATCTGAGGCTTTCCTGAAACTTTCAAAAGAAAAAAATGTAATGTCATCATGTCTACAAAGGCACTTGCATAGTGCACGAAGGTCTTTCGAACTGTGTCCAAAAGATGACACATAAGGAAGGATCGAGAATCTAGCAGGGGAACCAAACGGGGTTATGCTATTCGCCCATTCAGCCGAATGTTTGCCGTGTGTTGGACGGTTTGAATGGGGATGAAAACGCAACGCACCCTCATAGGACGCATAACTGTTGAGAATGTGCGAAAGCAATGCTTGAGAACCCGACCATGCACAAAACGATCGAGGAGCATGCTATTGCTTGAGAAGCATCGAACTCGTGACGAAACTATCCACTGCCCGAAAGGAGCTAAGGATCGGAGGAATGACAACCGTACACAAAACTGACAAGGAAATGTGTGAAAAGCTGTCAGGAGAGGTGCGAATAATGTTGTTTGTAGGGGCCGTGAAAGTGATAAGCCCATTAGGAGAATGGATTAATGAGCTCCGAGAGAGAGACGGCTCGTTTCAAGTTAGAGATTGATTGATCACACGATAGGTGCGAAACTATAATGGGTCACGCTACAAGAAATTCCATGCAGAAAAGCGCATATATCACTGGGTCGGAGCTAGTCTTTAGGTCACACGGTGCGAATCTGAATGGTGCGAGGATAAAGATGCCCCGTTGAAAACCCAACGCTTCAGTGTTAGTTGTTTCTTGTGTACATCGTTACTAGGAACCGTTACCTAGATGCTCCTTAGGCAGCAGACATAAAGTAAACTCTAGCCGCGACCTTTTCAGTGGCAGGTGATTTGCTTGCATCAATTTCCAGCCACATTTTTGGCAGTTGAATGCAATCTGCAACTATTCTCGACATCATCGTTGTGCAATGGTGGAATGTCAGTCAATCGACAGGGTCGAGGGGTCCATCATCGATCGTCTAGCGATGATTATGGAGAAGCATCCACTTCTGCCCAATGCCGGTCGGACAGAGCGAGAGAGCACGGGAAAAGGAGAGAGTCAGACAGAACTTCACGATAGAAGCTTCTCTGCGCACGGTCAGTGATGTGCTCGATAACGAATTAAGCTTTCCAGTCTCTCCATTTTCCGTTATCTCTCTCGCGTCAGACAATGCTAGAGATAATGTGAAAGGAAGAGACCGAAACGTGCGATGTGCATGATACGAGGTGATAAGGAGGGATGAGGATTGTTAGTTGGGTACAGGCTACCAAGCAATGAGTGACGATGGCTAGAGGGAATGCACAGAGGAATTGGAAGGCTGTCAGGGATCTATTCCCCCCTCCCTGGATGGAAAAACGCAAGTAAGAGGGTGAAGCAAGATGGAGCAAGGCACTACCACCAGCAATACTACTGGAAAAACGGCTATGGGTCCATGAATGGACTCCAGGTGCGGGGAAAACGTCTAGGAGGTGATGAATGCGCAAGCATTTCTCTAGTCAAAGCACTTCAAACTAGTGAATCGGCCTCTCCGGAAGCGTATAGCAATGGACGGGCGCGTTGCCTAGGGGAGAGGATTGAATCTCCCCTCGCCCCGGATTGAAATGGGGACCGAAATCCGAGAGACTAGAGAGAAGAGAGAGGTAAGGGAGATGCCTCTCCATGCCTCCAACCACCCGGAGGAAGGTCCATTATTAACCGACGCTAATGCGCGCCATTGAGAGGTGTTGAAGCATGAATGATGGCTTGTTTATGTTGCGAGTCTCGGCTCGACTCTCACGAATTGGAAATTGAGAGTTGAGCTATGCTTCAAAGATTCAATAACTCATACTACATCGGTTTCGACCAATAGTTCGAAACCTTCCTGGCTAACAAATCGATATCACCCGGAAATGATTACGCAACACCTTTCGTCCCTCTCTATCATAGCAAGGCGCCACCATTCCCTAATGAAAGCCACGTCTCTCGCCGTGTTTATCGTACGTTTCGACACGAAATCACACCGGATACGGGCGCCAAGCGGTGCCGAAGGATGGAGTGGGGAAGGATGGAAATGTGCGTCTGGAGCCCTAGGTCTGAATAATGGCAACACATGAGGGACGGTATTGAATTCGACACGAATTGCACCGGATGTCAGAAAGGGAAGAGTGGAGTCAGGCAATGGTTGTCTGGAACCCCTCTCCTTGCAAGATTGCGTGACTCAAAGCGGCTTCCACTGTGTTCTTGCAAATAGGGACAATGCTGAGCGGGATGGCACGACTCTTTCATTGTTGCATGCTCTCTCGCTCCAAGAGCAAGAAGCCCACTGCCCCTCACACCTGTGGTCATCCCTATTTGCCCAGAAGAGTAGCCTTCAGCCCCGTCGGTTAGCTAATGAACTCTGTTTGCTAGGAGCGCGAGAGACGAGATAGCTTCGGAAATGGAGAGAGCAAAAAAAGTGAATAGAAGAGTAAGGTGAAGGCGACAAAGGAGTCTACAGTGGAGTGAGATGGAATCCGATCGGGAGCTAAAAGAGTCAGGGAGAGCAAAAAGTTGAAGCAGAAGCGGAAGAAGAGATGAAGGAATTCCGACAATTCATTTTTTTTAGAAATGAGAAGGTTTGTACCCCCAAGCAGTGATCAGAATGTTAAAGAGAAGTGGTGTACGCAAATTGAGGAGGCGTTCCTTTCAAGGTTCAACAACCACTGACTTCCAACCCGGAATGTGCAATGATTTCTCGGTCTCTAATTTGAAATGGTCTCTCGAAGGTCGTAGAAAGCAAGAAAGTGCGTAAAAATAACCGATCGGGAAGTTTTTGCAAATCGCAGGTTTCTGCCCTGTGGCAGCTTTGGAACGGAAGAGTTTGCACAGCTATCACGAGGTTAATTGATCAGAGAAGAAAGTGGGTGATGCAAGACGATACCGCAAGTGAGAAGCGCACCCATTTACGCGGATCTAACAGTTTTTATGGCGCTAACTTTCCCTTTACCTCCCAATGACTTTCGCTTAGCGGGGGAAGATCTCTCGGGGAGCTCGAAAACAGTGAGCTCTCGGGGTGCCGATCGGTCTCGGTCTCGGCTATTAAAGCCACATGCCGTAAGGATTTAGCGGCTTGCTCGGGAATGGAACGGCCGAAAGGAACCCCTGCTAGGAAGCTGGCTGGCTAATGGACTGGACGCTCTCTCCAATCAACGCGTTCTCTCGCCTTTTCTGGACAGCCTACCTGACTGGCTAACGAGGAGTAATCTCTGACTCTCTTCAGTTCCCACACTATCTCTCGTCTAACCAGACTGCCTAATGATCCTAGCAGTGGGTGGTATCCATATCTGATCTGCTGCTCCATTATGGATGACCAGATCAAAGGTGGGATAGAATAAGCCACGTGTCAGATAGAATGACGAATGTAAAGGATACGGTAAGGGGGTGTCTGGTGTCTCATAGCTAAGTCGTATAAGGAACAGACACCACCCCGGAGTTGCGCAAGGATTAAAGGGACGACAGCAGAATGGATAGAGCAGCTGTCTTGTGAATATTTGAGGTGGAGGGGTCACGATATCCTAGCTGACGGATGGCCGTAATTCACGGCTCTGGGCTAACCTAGTGATAAACGACCAATGAATAAGCAAAGAATAGTGAGTGGACTGGGCATTACTCGCTTATGGTTCAGGGCATAGGCAAGTACTCTCCGGAAACATGCCTAATGGGCTGAGGTTTGTGACACGCTAAGTGACCAGTGTGTTACTTGCAAGAGATGGGAGACGCCATTAGAAGGGGTGGGAGGGGTGAAACTGGAAATAGAGACGGTGGCGGAATGAGTGATGAGGTTGCGAGCAAGTTGAGAGGTGATTGCTACGAAGTTTCTTCGCGTTTCAGTTTGCGATTGTGTTTTCATTCAGACTGTAAACTGACCCATAGTTTTTGTCCTAGGAACGGTCCTACAGCGTAACGAATTCAGAAATCACCCGCGAATGTGTCAAAATACCGATTGTTTTCGCGCCTGCTAGGCAGTTTCGCATCGGCACTGGCTAGTATTCGATCAGGTTCAACTACCATTCGGACTAGAGACCACTGTAAACTGAGAGAGCGCGGACAGTCAGAGACTGGCACTAAAAACATGCCATTCCTGATAGCAAACCAAAATTTGAATGGTCTTGGAGGGGATTAGGTGGAATGAGTGATAGCATCATTCCATCCTTATCAATGATGATTGCCCTGGGCCGAAAACGCAAGAATTCGTGATGGACACGGGGATCGTGATAGGATGCGAAAGTGATGTCGAGAAGAGTCAAAATATGCACCAAATCCTACTAATCGTGGTAGACATAATGCCTAATCGATGACGAATGCCTGTTTCTCCGTAGCCCTAGGCCAAAACTAACGTCGGGTGATGATGAGTGACGAGTAGGACAAGGGATTAACACAAAACATGCGAGGATGACATGCGAAAGTGATCTCGATGCGGGTCATAATATGCAGTAAATCTTCTAATCCTGGTAGACATGTTTCCCCACTGCCCTAGGCCCTACGACTTTTGTCGGGTGATGAGGATGCGAAGGGATTAGCGCACAGCATACGAGGATGACATGCGAAAGTGATGTCGAGACACGGGTCAGAAATGCTATGGTTAATCCCTGCAGGCTTTAGAATTCGTTATCTACGACGGAAGTCCGATGGATGAGCACGGAACAGGTGGGGATGATGTGAGATAAAGATGGTTTTCAATAGTAAGGGAAGTTTTCAAGGAGTGGATGGCAATGGGATTATTCCGACAAACGTCGTGATTCAGATTAAGAAGCTGTGAAACACATCCATCTAACGAACGCCAATAAGCCCATTCGGCGTTGATTTTACCTAGTCGTTGCGCTGGAAGCTATTCTGTGGGCATATGATGTCTACTAATGAGCAGATAAAACAGCTACTCCCACTAATCCCCATCAGCACCACTGTCCGCTATCGCAGTCAGAAGCTTCGAAGGATTACAGGGGATGCTGACACGACTGAGCGGTCAGGTTGAACGAATCGTTGGATATCTGGCTCGGGCAACACTCATATGGTATTCTACCCCAGCCATTCTCGTTTCCCACCGCCCATTTGCCAATCGGAGCTGATGTTCTGGGCCAGATATCCAAGAAGTTCCTAATATTTCCCCCTCTATGTGGTCGCGAGCATGGGATTATCAGACAACATGACGAGATGACACGACTAAGAGGAGATCATACCGAGTGATTAGTTCGATGTGTGATAATCCCTGTCCATACACCTCAGCTATCATGATTGCGGGGTCGGAAGCGGGGGATTATAACACATGAGATGAGAATGGTACGATGCGAGGTCGAGGAGGGTCACGCTGCCAGAGATTACTTCGGAAGTCGCGGATTACACATAACATGCACTGGGCGTCAAACCATGAACCTAACAACCTAACAGTCGGTCAGTGATGGAAGCTGAAGGAATATACCTACGTAAAGTTTGAGAAGTTTGAGAAAAAGTGAGAGGACTATGCATGATCCTGCGAGATGTGACCCCGTGTCACGTCTATTGACACTGCTCAAGCGCTTGTTTGGACGGGAGCATCGGGAGCCATAGTCAAAATATCGTGGCATGTCGTGAATGTACGGTGCACGATGACGATATGTGACCCTACATCCGCATTATCAGCCACGGCCATGAGGGATGATCACGCTCACGAGAGAGGTCGACAATTTCACCCAAGAATAGACCCAAGTCACGATTAGGGACGATATTCGACCACGTATCAGTCGCGAGCACAGAGGATGACCGTGGCTAAGACGGGAGCTGGAGGATTATGATAATTATGACAGGAATTTGTTGCGTTTCGCGCAGTTTCAAATGCGTTTCAGCGTCACATGACATGAATGGGGGCTTGATTCGAAGCAATATCGATGAGGTTCGCGGAGCTAAAAACACATTCATTCCACATTGAATATCCAGCCACCTTTGTGGTCTATGCATGTATCTTTTGATTCTGCAAGATCATAATAATCATGTCTATGCAAGACAATGACAGTATGAATGCCAGAACATGTTCAAATGTATTCCTTTACCTCGAAGTCTAAGTTTGCTCAGCACTTCTCCCGAAAGGGAGTACAAATTTGACGATTCACTCTTGTGATCTCCTCAAAATCATAATGATAATCACTTCGCGCCTCGTAAAATGGCCAGAACAAAATAGTGAGTGACTGATAGGGGGTCACATGGTCATGTTGAAATGACCAGTGTTGATCGTTTTTAGGAAGATATTTTCTTGCAAAACGCTGAGCTGACTAAATCGCTTGAGAAGGAAGACTGTAGCAGATCAAGAAGCTGTTGAACACATCGTGATGGAACAAAGAATAATTGCTGATTGTGAGGTGAGAGTTCAAAGTTCAACATGAAAGGGGACAATAATGCCTTTGACTAACCTAGTAAAATATCTCTCTTTCTCTCCCTCTCATTCAGTCAGTCTTTCTCTCTCTCTCTCTCTCGATAAGGAAGTGAACACACTAAAGAGAATCAAAGGGAATCAACGGGAGAGAGAGAGAGAAGGAACAGGAATGAGCTCGTTTATTAGTCGAGCGGTGTCTGTGACCACTTTTTATGTGTCACGTCTTCGAATAGGGAGACAGCTTAGGCAAGTGAACGTCTCTCTTCGTGATCTACCGCTCTTGGAACGTCTAAGACGACGTTCCCAACCCATCTAAGCACCCCGACTTACTGAAAGCCGCCACGTGATAGTACACCGATTTTTGAGAAGCAAAGCCGTGCGCCTCTAAAACGGCATTCCGAACGGTTCTAATGTTATACGGCAGTTGCTAGATTGCGAAGCGGGAGTTAAACGTGAAGAAAATCAGAGAAAATGAATGAAATTGTCAACGAATTGTTGTAGGAAATTTGTTGTACGAGCAGCGAAATTCAGGCACCGCGCGGTTGTGTTTCAGCAATGACCGAAATAAGGTTCAGATTGAGAAGCAGCAATACCACTCACTTTTCTTCGCAAAAACTTCACCTAGCCATGAAGTAGAGGTATTTTTAGAACGTCGATGGACGATTAGCCAGGAGGAAAACAATCACAGCTGTCCATTTGCTCAATCAGTAGAACCCCCACAAGCAAGAGGGGATAATCATTTGGGTACACATAATAGATTGATCACATCTTCCGATTACTTTCGATCAAAACTATAATTTGCATGCTACATTATCACTGTCACATGCACAAGATACCAATGGATCAAGCAAATCTACCCAGGAAGGAACAACGATCTACCCAATTTCATTGGCAAAATAGCGTGCGAATGAATACCATTGAGATACCGCCCTCGTAAACAATTGAAATGTGTATACGAGTACTACCACCTTCAGGGGGTGAATTGAGAGGAGGAAGGGATGTGTGAGGCAATACATGGCAAATATGGTGAGGGATGAGGAAGGGGGAGGCGGTTGATCAAAACACAGCTTGATACTACTAGAGACTCTGAGGGGGGAAATTGAAATAGGGGAAATCTATTCACACGAACAGCGCAGCTCAAGGGTCATAATGCTGTTCATAACAGCTTGAGATCACACAATGGACATGACGAATGGGAGAAGAAGACCCTACAGTGGCGCGGTCCCGGGTCAAAAACCGGGGAAAGGTACTAGTGAATCAGCAAGATCTAATTCACGGCAAATGGGTAGAGAGCGGCAAACGATGTCAGCACTCAATGCGAAACGGAAACAGTTCGATGGAATGGAATGTCTCTCGAAACATGCGGCAAAGTAAGTACCTGACCTTTCTATCGATTAGAAACGGTAGGATGCAGCAAGGGAATCGATAGGATCTAGTCAACCTAAGGAAGTGATCTCGCTCCGTAATCGAATCATTACTCGACTCAACCGGACTCAATGAGATCTTTAACCGAGACGCGCAACCCCTCTCGGGAGTAGGAAGAACAGATCAAGTGTTCCTTACGATTATACGTATGTCAGCCAAGCAAATGATCCCGCAGAGTGAGAAGGGTTCTAGAACTCCAAACCTACGCAAAAAGTCGCAGAAAAGAGTGAAAGGAGACGCTGGTGAGCAAAAAGCAGACGAGGTTCGTTTTCACTCTCTAATGCTCTCGCTTTCTCCATTTCCATGCTCTCTAAGTGGTCAGAGTGGCTAGAGAACAGGCAAAATTGGGAGAATTGGATTCCTCCTTTTTCCGCGCCGCGGGATGCCCTAATGAGGAGAGGCGGTTTGGTTTCTTCCTCTCCAACACAAAGAAGTCGGTTTCAAGTGCGAATTCCGTGTTGAAATTGGTTTGGAATTGAGAGAATGCACGGAACATTGATCCATTCTACTTTCACAGCTCTATTATCCACCCAGAAACCTAACTGGATCCGTTGTTATAGGGAGAGGATTGTCCATCAATCAATCAAGGACAGCAGTGACCAACCGATTGTGGTATCCTGCTACTGTTATACTCCTCCTCGAGCTTTTTTTTTAGCATATTGCATAAATTGGTGAATTTCCTGCATGTTTGTTTTGAAAAATCATCCGTTATGAAATCATTGAAAGGCAATTCTCTGCACTAAACACCCAGTCTGAAACCTAACTGGTCATGCTCGCGAGGTTCTCTAGAGAGGACAACCCGTCAATCAATCAAGGACCAGCGTCCATTGTGTTATGAGTACTGCCCGCCTGCCTATTTAGCATATTCAGCATGAATTTCGAAGAGTGCGAGAGAGAGGAGCCTGATGCGCTCCAGGGAGTATGATGTGGGAGAGGGACTCATTGAGAGGGAAAGGAGCGAGGGAAGATTGGAGTTGACAGGAGGAGGGATCGGGAAGCAATGCTCAGCAAATGAACAGCTAGGAAAAGATCAAAGATCAACCCTCCCAAAATGGCGGAACACACTTTCCTTGGCGCAAACAGGCTGAATGCCCAGGCAAATCACGCGAGCGTACCTAAGAGAGCTGCCCCCTCTAAGCCGGGTTTAGCCGGGCCAATCGGCAGTTGAACCACCACAGTTCCGCGCTCACTTTCCATTTCCTATGTGAAATCTCGCGAGTTTAGGGTCGAGAAAAGGGAGATAAAGACTGATGATGGGGCGATTGTAAATGACGAGGAGCGAAAGGTAGGATGAAGCACACAACGATTAGAGGATGAACTTGAGCTGAGGGGAAGGCATACAGTAAATGAAAACGTAGCAATCAAAGATCAAAGATCGGCAATGATCATTCGCAAGAGTGCTTCCTTCGCGCAAGTACAAGACATGAGGGATCAAATTCGCGCCGCGCGGGTAAAGTCGGGGTGAAATGGCATGGAAAAGGCCTCAGCTCTGCTCTCTTCCGGTTCAACCTTGGCATACCTCTGCTCATCCCTTGCCTCCGAGCAACTCTCTCCATTCTGCATGCTCTCTCGCTGTGTCTGACCGGTGAGAGACTACTGACAATGGAGAGTGACATACCTCCTCATCCCTAACTCGTCGATTCGGATCGTTGGTTGCTAGTGGTGATCGGAGAGGATGAAGATCCCAATGTTTTCTCTGATTGCGCGGGAAGACGTTCTTTGAACAGTCAGTCATATGCTAGAGCATTAGCCTGACTCTCTCCATTCTGCAGGCTCTCTCGCTTTGTCTGACTGTCGAGAGACGTTTGGAATGGGGAGTATCATTCCTAGTCCCCGGCCGATCCGATTCGGATCGTTGGCTACTGCTCTGTAGGTGAATGCTTTTCGAGCGCATTCCTCTTCTCAATCGATCGACGATAGTGTGTTCGCAATGAAATAAAGCCAGTCAAACCTAACATACTGACTGTTTTCTAATGGAAAGGGTAAAGGACTGATGGAAAGGTGCAACTCAGAATGGAGAATGCTCTCCTCAAATCTCTCTAGATCGGATCGTTGCTTAGCGATGATGACAAGGCGAGCAAAAGCGATTGATTTATTTGGATTTTTTTCTAATTCGTAACGGCTCAGTATTGAATTCTAAATCACGAGTCGATTATGAACATTCGCTGAAACTCAGACTGAACGGGCTCGTGAAAATACGGAACACCAAGGAGCAAAGAAGGGGATAAAGAAGGGAGGAGGATACTCGATAACGGGGGAGATTGGTCCAATTATGGGGGAGTGAGGCGGAAGAAGGAGAAGAAGGAGGGTTGCACTTTGAGGGAGGAGCAGGAAGGGACAGGCAAAGATTGTGTGACCGTTGATTTGTTAGCTAAACGTAATCAGAAGCTGTGTTCAATCCGTTCTGAACCGAGTGCAAAGAAACAGTTCGGGAGTGAATAGAGCCATTGAAATATCTCAGGTAGTCCTTTCACACCCTCGAGACCCCTTGAGGAGGTGCTCCCGAGTCAGTTCAGCCTTGACTACAATAATGGCCTGCGTCTCTCTTCAATTCACGCAATCTCTCGCAGTCAGGGAAGCGAGAAAACACAGCAAATGGAGTGAGAACAAGACTCTTGACGTTTATGATGCGGAAACGTGGAGTGAACCTCTCGAGAGGGTGGAAGAAAGAGAAGGAATAAGGAGTCAATGATCGGGAGTGTGAACTGGGGTGAGATCTCAAGTTCGTTCATTTAGTGTTGAATATTTTAATTTACAAGGCGTGAACCAAGCAACTAGCGGCACAAGGGCAGTCGGCAATATCTTTAGTAACGCCTGAAACACAACTCTTCCCCAATTCGCTCTATCGAAGTGCAGATCAGTCACAACAACAAGCTTGTTTTGGCCAAAACATGGCTGTATTCTGGCGCTCGGGCCGTAAAACGGTCAATGTTTGCGAGCACCTAGGTTCTGAAAACAAGGTTATACTCTGATAGAATAACAGGGTTGGCTCATCGCAAACAAGGTAAGTCATGCGTATTTTCAAAATTATTACTTTACACTTCATTGAAAACAAGACAGAACAATATTCCCGAATTTTTGCCAATCCGGACAGCAAATTAATTAATTTAAACCGGGGGGAATGATCCAATTAGCCAGGAACGGCCAACGAGGAAAGCAAACAGGCGGATTGAATGCTCTGGTCTCTCTGCGCGCGCGCTTCCGATTAGAATCTGCCTCCTCTTTTGAGACAATAAGGAACGGGGGCTCAGGAATGGCAAAACTTTCTCCCGTCCGAGTGGCTTGCCAAACGCGCTCCGATTGCAGGCAAAAACAACGCATAGATCGGAATCAGATCAGGAAAATTTACCAAGAATAACAGACAAAGCTTACAGGTGAGGATTGAGCAGCGGCAAAATGGAACTATTGGGATAGATCTATCTTCAGAAACTAACACCGAAGCGGAGTTAGGAGCGAATGTGATTTCGGACTTCCACAGCAAAGAATTGCAGGTGAACAAACGATCTGAGCGAGGAGCAAGGGTACTTCAGATCACGGGTATCTCAAAGGAGATGGAGAGGTGATAATGGCTCATAATAATGAACTACCGAAGGAAGTGCGATGATCGAAGGAATTTCAGCAATCTCTGCAGAGGTTACAGAAGAGCAAACTGAAGAGCACTTCAGACAAGATCACGGGTGTTTCAATGAAAAGTGAGAATCAGTTAGAATTGTAGTCGAATTGTTAAGTATAGAAAAGTGCGATAGAAGAATGCGACAACGAACTCATCGCGCATCTCCTCATTTGCAGGAGAACAAACTATGAGGAGCAAGGGCACTTCAGATCACGGGTATCTCAAAGGATCTCAAAGGAGAGAGGTGCTATGCCTAACACATTGCTCGAGAACGTGAAGGAATGCGAAGATGTGTCAGAAGAGGAAGACGCAATCACGAGTAAATGATTCAGAACGCGCATTCCTTCCTACGTGCGGAATCGACATTGAATAAAAACGTCCGAATGATATTTTTCCTAATGAATCGCGTGAATTTGCTCCAATGGTAGCGGAACGCCAGATTTTTTGACAAATCAGAAATCAGAATCTAGAAGGACGTATGAGAAGCATTGAGCTGCCATGAAATCTGCTTGCGATCAGCTGACTCAGACTGCCCAATCCAATCTCGCTCCCGAAGAAGCGCATTGCCTTCTGGCGGGTTAACCGGAAGACGTGGCGGTGTGCGGGGAGGTCTTAGAGAGGAAAAGAGGCGAGTGAATTGAATGGTCGATTGTTTGAGGAGGGCGAAAGGGGAAGGGAACGAGCCACTCGCCCGAAAGACGCGTGTGTGAATTGTGTCGAATCGAGACGGGAAAGAACGAAACAATAGAATGATCTGCCAACTCTTCCGCACTATTCAATGATATAACTCAGTTTTAAATTGGCGGATAAAGAATTCGCGCAATAAGCAGTGAAATCAGAAAAAGAAAGACGCGTGTGTGAGTTGTGTCGAATCGGAGGAATGGAGGGACATAGACAATAAGCAAGTGATCTCTTCCGAAAGTGTTAATTATCACTCTGGAGTAATTGGAGACTTTCTGCATACCTTATCGAATGCGTTAAAACGATTGCATTCAGAGGAATCAAAACTTGTATGGTTTTATAAGAATTTCCCTACCGTACATTGATGAAACGCAAACCAATCGTATCTTACACAACTCGTGAAACCTAACCGTTACCGGTATCAACAAACACTGTACTCAAACCACTCGGGATCACAGTGTATCCTGATCTTCACCATCTCAACCGCTTCGTCTCAAAAACCGCAAAGACGCCTTGCCTACCGGTACTCTGCCACTCGACAATATCCTCGAGGGCGCGCGATTTTCTTCAGGAGTGAGAAGCGGGATGTCAAAAAGAGCGTCTGTCTCACTCATATTCGCACACTCTCTAGCATTATCTATTCGTCTATAAATGAGTATGCAAAAAAGTATGCAACCTGACGAGTGGAATGTCAGAAGATACGTCACTCTATTCATTCTGCAGGATCTCTGGGTGAACAGAGAAAGCGAGAGAGTGTGGTACTCGGAGAGAGCAAGGATACGGCGAGTTGCAAGTGTGTTTGTGATGAGCGAGAGCGAGAAGAAGCAGGGTGAGGAGGCTACACACTCACAGATTCTTTTGCTCCTTCCGGTACGCCCTTTGGCATGGAGTGGGAGGGCGAGGAAAAGGATTCACCGATTTATCTGCGTGGGAAGCAAACGAAATCATGATCGCTGAGAAAATTCTGACATTTTTGAAGAGAAATCATTACTGAATAACCTTTGACCTAGAGTGGGAGGGTGAGAAATGAGAAGATTCCACCTTCGATTTTGCGTGGGAAATGCAATAAAAAACACGATTTCTAAGAAAAGCATGGCATTTGGAAGATAATTTACCACTGAATACCCTTTGGCCTGGAGGGGGGGGGGGGTGAGGAATGAGGAGAATCTTGGCAAGAATCACGATAAATTCGCGTGGGAACACACAATAGATGGTGAACGATCGTTTCCAGAAAAGAATGATTGCCCATGAGTCAGACAACGGCACCTCACCAAAAATAAATACAGATAGTTCATGTTCTCTGCAAGGCGAGGGGCAGAGAATGCTAGGAATGTTACCATCTGCTTCAAGTTGTTTCAATGCCATCAAGTTAAAAAATGCTCATTTGAACGATTTATTGTTTCATTCATAAGTTATTTCCGATCCCCCAGATAGAAATGCTCCGTCGCACCCTGCTCCTTTACCGTAGAGACGGATCCATCTTCCTTCACGCTCAGATAGCCTCCGTGAAGACTCTGGAAGATAAACGAGACGTATCGGATGAGACGTAACAAGTTTTGTTTTGTGAAAAAGAAAAGACGATGATCTCACCTGCAGCACATACGATCCATCCCTGGCCTTCAGCGGCTTCCATGTTTCATAAGTACGAGAGTGCGGAGCGAGGTTGACTTTTCCGTTGGAGAACGCTCGAAGGTAGTTTCCGTTTTTCGCCTTGAGAGCAATCTGAACAAATTCTGCATAAAACTGGCACAAAATTCCTCAAAATTAGCACCTACCCTTTCGCCCCTGGCTTCCACCGTCCATCGCTCGCTCTCTCCTCTGGTTTCTGCTCTGGCAAAGCCCGTGGTATTCTCGTTTTTTGCTCTGAGGAAAGTGCCGTGGATCGATCTGATCGTTCGATCGCCCTGGAGGGACTCAGCAAGAGTTAGCACCTTGCTCACTGCAACGTTGTTAATCATTGCTATCATTTAAGGCTACACAAAAATCGAAAACAACATGCGATTACGAACAATTTTCAAGACGGGCTAAACTGATTTGAATAGGCGGGATATACTCGCGAGTGTCGAGTCGCTGGGATGAACAACACTAGGACTCAATTACCATTTGTTTTCTCGATATGTTCCAGATATGCTCCGTGGCGCCTCGTTTGTCGACTGTGCCCACTTCTCCCTCGGCACTCACGCTCAGCCAAAGACCGTGCACGCTTTTGAGTGACCTGGAAATAATGTAGGTCTAAATTGTGAACTTTCCTGTTATTTGGCTCACAGTAGTCCGCTACGTCAAATTATTAGGGAGAGCACTGTGAGAAATGAGAACTAAAATGATTACCATGATGCATCGGAGTTCTTGAACATCTGGAATTCTTGCAGTTCTCGTGGTGCAAGGCCGAGAGATCCGTTGGGGAAGGCGCGCAGATATTGCGGTGTTGGCTGTTGCGTCTTTATCAGAACCTGTAATAACAAAAACTGGTTGACGTTTCAAGTCTTTGTCGTTGAAACTTGAGAGCGAATTCCTCTTAGAGAGGATAGAACAATACGCTTCCAAGGAAGGCATAAAGATAAGATGTTCACTACGAACCTTATCGCCCCTGATCTCCGCGTACAACTGCTCCCAGTTCCCTGCAGATTCTTTCACCGCTTCCACTCTGCCCTCGCTTGTTCGGAGATACAGCCCATAGTATGACTTGAGAATCCTCGCCTCGCTGCATTGCTTCTGGACTGAAAAAAACTGATGATACCAACACATGTATGGCAAAAAAAGCTCAATCGCACGTTCTCACGCACACTCTCGATTTGTGATGCAAGAGATCGACAGTTCATTGCACACACATCTTCGAAAAAAACTTACCCTCGTCGACCGCATTAGCGAAGGGTAGAATGAATAAGAGGAGGAGGGAGAGCAGCATTGCTGATGTGGTGAAGTGGAGAAATCTGTTGATTTTGAACCAAAATTTTAAGGACATTCATATGGGAACATTTCATAATAGAACCATCATGCTCATTTTGAGAATCCGTAAGCAGTTTAGAGAAAACACTTTGAAAGAAAAACTATTCGAAAATTCACTGATTACGATTTTACACGAAGCGTAAAGTGTTTTTGTAAAGAATAATGCTATTTAGCATCGATGCGTATTCGTCGATGAATCATAGATCCTGCACGGCGAGTGCACAACAGCACCGAGAAATTCACAATACTCAATATTTTCATATTTTATTATGAGCAAGGACTCAACATCATAAATCATGATCGACTATCTACGCACCATCCACTCTAGTTTCGAGATGATCTAACTTCTCATCGACTAGACTATCTTGGGTGTACTACGTAGGTGCTCGGCTTCCCGTGCTAGGTGCATTGCGTACGTCGTCTGAATCAGAATGGCAGGAATGATCACTGAAAGAACATCCTCATCAAACCCGTGGACGGCATGTCCATCTCTCGGACAGGATCTCCAAGATGAAAACAGGAAGAGCCACACATCTTCAACAATACCAGTTTGTCGACAATGAACAATGCGAGGGGAGGTATATAAACTGAGGCATTCTGGAAGGAAGCAGTCCTCCAGAGTTCCTTCATTGCATAATTTGAGGAGAAAACAACGAATAAGATTCTCATGTACGGAGCAATCGTCAGTGAGGAGTTGTACCACGTAAGCCCCCAGTTATTTCGTGATTCTCCAAATTATGGACAGCCTAGAGAATGGTTCTTCCTAGTTCATTCAAACAAAACCCTAACTACAGACCTACTCCTACTCCACAACAGCCATCTCCTGCGTGAGCAACCTACTGCTTATCTACGTGCTGGCGAGGACCCATATCGTTCAGGTTAGACATCATTTTCATAATTAGGCCAAACATGAGACAGAAAGATACGAGCAATGTTGTTGAATGATGAATCCATGTTCAGATCGGCCCTTACCGTTACCTCCTCCTCACTTTCGCTGTTGTTGATGTCTTCATATCACTGGTGCATCTGGCTCTGATTCCAGTAAGTCTCTTACTTTCGCAAATTATTTCACCATTTACACTGAACTAGAACACCCAGAAAGAGTTCAGTAATCGACACTTTAGAGTTCTCCGGAAGAACAGTAGGCACTTTTACGGTGAACTCCACAAGTACCAAAAAAATCAAAAAAATGTGAATTGCAGGCAATCCACATGACCGAATTCGGCTACATCTATTGGGGGTATCGATTCGTGAAGCAGGGCACGGATGTGGGCGTGTGGGCAGGTATGCACAATTTCAGAAAAAATCACCCAGTGACACCGCTTTATTGATTCCGATATCGTTTTGAATCATAGACAAAATACGTTATGACACGTTATGACAGACGTTGTTGTTTCAATTCGCGCTCGCAGACGTGGGCGTGTGGGCAGGTAATATCATCAGAATACAATGATGACTTCGGAAATTGTTGCTGATTATCATCATCATTACTAGATAGAATAAAAAAACAGGTCTAACGTGGGTTCTTCTCTTCTACCAAACATTTGTCTTGCTCGCCTTCCACTACGTCTATCGCTACGTGATGCTGTGCAAGTGAGTTTCACTCAATCCACTTCAATTGAAGGCTCTCTCGTTTTCGATATTGCCGATATATGTGGGCTTCATTGTATAGGAAATTGCTGACTCTTACTGAATTGGATGTAAAACACAAACGTTCCAATAGCTAGCCACCAATCTATCTCTAGCTGTACTTGTGTTGCTTTAGACCGCCCTGGCTCGAGTGGATCCGTCGATCTCCTTGGCGGAATTGGCTGATGGTCACTATTGTAGCTGACGTCATCTTCGTTGGTTAGTATTATCTAATTATGACTAATTTTAATTAATTAGTACTCAAATAATAAATTCAGGAGGCATCATCGGTGCGTGCTTCATTGGGTTCGTTCCGACGGAGCTATCACGATCAACGTTCACGCCGATATTGAGAGTGAGAACCATCGATCGAATTCATGATTGAGATTTCCATGCAGGAAATCTACCACATCGATCTCTCCTCGTCATACCAACCCGGCTTTCTTGGCATTGTTTACTGGGTAAGATATACTTTCCTGAACTCCTTTTCACAGGAGACTCTCAGAATCACAGCGAATCACCCTAGAACTGGTGGACAAAACTCGTTTTCAGACTCTAACCGATAGCGGGGAGAAAGTGTGGATACCCCGAGCCCTTCTCTCCATTGGCATCATCTGTGTGTTGTTCTTTGCCACTGCTGGGATTATCATCTGGTGAGTTTTCATGCTAATTGGGATGTCGCTTCGCGTTGGAAGGTAATCAATTCTCTTCCAGCTGCATAGTCCGAATCGTAGGCGAGCTGAGCGAGAGCCGATTGTGAGTAACTCTTGCACCTACCAGTCAGTTTTCTTGGAATGAAATTATTTAGTGCCCTTCTCGCACCTACTACCAAGCGCATGCAGCGGCAGCTGTTCAAGACGCTTCTGTGGCAGGTAATCTGGAAGTTATTATCATTTTTTTCGTTGTTAGGCTGTTTTGATTTCGTTATTGAAAGTCGGCAATTCGCTAATCGAAGTAAACGATTAACTTCAGTTTTGGCCTACGGGTGAAACATATCAGAACTTTCTATTAAAGATAATGTTGTTCTCTGAGTCAATGAAACCACTTAAATCAGAATTAACTTCAGACCGGAATCCCGTGCATAACTTCCTACACTCCGCTCGCGATGGTCTTTCTCGTACCACTCACAGGTTCAATTTATTCTTTTTGTTCTTATTTCAGTATTACATTTGTCTCTGAAATTCGTGACTTCATGGGCATTCCATTCAGGTAACAAGCTAATTGATTTCGTGAATGTCCAGGCATTTCCCTGGAACGTCTTCATCATGTCTACCGCTCTTTTTCTATTGCGCGCATAGTCAATATTCATGCAGCCACGCTTGCTTTATTCAGTCTGATAAATCTCCGAGCAAATTTGCAAACATCCCCTAACCAGGCATCTCCCTGGAAGGCCTGGGCACGGTGTTCATCATGTCCACCGCCCTCTTCCCCATGCTCGACCCCTTCATCGTCCTGTTCCTCATCTCTGGGTCAGATCTCTCCCCACTCTTTCCTTTTCTCATCCGAAATTCGCTTCTGATTGATATCAATCTGATCATGTAGTGCAAAAAAGTGGTAAAGCTAAGAATTTCAGTTATCGCAGAGCTCTGATTCGCATGGTGAAGTCTCTCCTCAACCCGCGACCGGCAAATACATCCATAACAGTGGACAGGGCTACACCATGATACTTTTTGCCTCTTCTCACTAGCGAATCATACACACAAAGTCCCGTTTCTCTAGTATCCGAATAGTCTTTTCATTAGCGGATGATCAAATATCTTCCGTAAATATTATGCAACGTAAATCAAGATTTTGACAACATCCTTCATCGATAAAGCATCATCAAATTAGCATCAGAACACGAGCAAGTAAAGCAAATTTCGAAATTGTGAATGTAGATGGTAAAGTGAGATTATGCACTAGAAACGACTCGTATTCGGGATTAGTCTGGGGATGGGTTAGCTAGTGTATCTCAAAGTTCAATGTGAAAATTCAAGTGCGAAAAATCGATTGGTCAACGAACATGGAACAAGTGAATTGGTCACAGATAAAGCTGGAATATAGATCAAAGGTCAGGAATCACAAATCAAACGGCAATTATCGATTGATCAAATTTCAGGGTTCACAATTCAAAAGGAAATTATCGATTTGTAAACGATCAAAGGTAACAGAGCAAGTAGAGGATTAGCGATTGGTCAACGGTCAGGGATTAAAGATCAAAGATCAATTATCGATCGATCACAGATCAATCCGTCGCTGGTTTGAGGAAGGTTGTGAGCGGGGCGGACTCCGTGCCTCTCTCTTCTCCCGCCATGAGGTCCTCGCTCTCGTCTAGAAGACCTACAGAAAATGTAAAAAAAATTACGAAGACTCTCTCCCTTTTTTCAGCTAGCATCTATTTTAATTATTTTTGTTTCTAATCCGAGACTATTTGGTACTATCGAAGTCGACGATTCAACCAAGACTATTGAGAGATGAATGAAACCCATTCGCAACTACTGCTATTAGACTATTCTTGACGATTGCAATTTGTTTTCGCCCCCAAAGAAGTCGTGGAAGGATCAAGGTCGACGACACTGCTCTCTATTGAGAGCAGTGTGAAACTAGCTCACGCCTACTAAGATTCCATTCGAGAAATTTTAACCTTCCTGCTAAGCAAACGAGTTCTCCATTACCGTAATTTACAGAATCTGCTCTTAAGGGCTCCTAAGGAACCACTCGCCCCTACATACTGCTTGCACTAGTTCAAACTAGTTAGTGCTCGATAACCATCAGCTACGGTAATCGTTCCTCAGGACTACTGTATTAAAATACTCACCCGTCGCTCCCACGTACTGCTTGTGCGAGGGCGCGTACATCGCGATCAGCAGCAGCACGTAGATGTTCCACATCCCGAACGTGCCTGCGGATACGAATAGGATACGGTAATTGATTGAAGGCAGAATTGGAATCCTTCGAGCCCTTTTCGGAACTTGCAAATGGTATTGAGATCCAAATCGTAACTGTCACAACATCCATGTCGGCTTACGGGCTACTAACACAGAGAACGAATCCGGAACATTGCGGGGAATCAATACACAACTCACCAGTGAAGAAGGCGCTCGTCGAATGGGTGAGCACCGAATCATCCGCCGAGTCACCGTGCAGCGACGCCTCTCCGAATTGCCTGCCAATGAGGATGGAATAAGGGATGGTAAAGGTGCTGCCTAGGGTTGGCATTTTGATTCCTCGATGATTCCCGGAATCATTTGATTCCCTCATTCTCGGAATCAACTGATTCCGAGAATCGGTGAATCTCGGAATCAAATGATTCCGGGAATCATTTGATTCCTTGGGTCATATCTCGTTTCAAAATCATCCGATTTACTTGAAATTTTGAGGCAATCCTAGTTACCCCATTCCACGTATGTTTGTCAAAATTGATATGGATGAAATAATTTTCAAATTCTTGCCTTTTCGGTTCATTGAACCAAAGAAACAAATCAGAACTGCCGAAAACTAATATTCGCTTTGTATTAAAATTTTATTGACGAAAATCAAGCCTTATTTTCCATTGCTCAAAATCAGGGAATCAGATGATTCCTTGGCTCTCTCGACAGGGAATCATTTGATTCATCACAAACAAGAGAGAGCAATAAGTCGGAATCATTCCATTCCTCATCTCGCTTGGGGGAGCGGTCTTTTCGGAATCAAAACGCCAACCCTAGTGCTGCCACGTAAAGCGATTTCACAGTCGTACGACAAAGCTAGGTGAGACCCACTGATATGGCCAGCTATAAGGCATGGATTGTGTCTACTTCCCGTTTCTAGCGATAGAGAATTGCTTCCGTGTTCGTATGTTCATTTGGCGAAAGATCATTAATTTTTGTAAAAGGGAGTCCGGGCAAAATCGCGATCTTTCATTTATCACTGTTCTTATGCAATTCGTGAAACCAAGCTCATCGCTTTCAGGAAAACCGTGACCGTTTCGTCGCATCTTCCAAAATCAATCCCCTCTACAGTATCCATGAATTATTGATTTTCCCTCCAAATCCTACCGTACCTGATGAAGTAGGCGGCGATGGTGAGGGCGGAGCAGAGCAGCGTGAAGAGCATGAGGAACTTGAAGCGGTAGATCACGCCCTCGACCTGGAATCAACAGAGCATGGCTGATTATCGGGTGAGACTCGAAGATTGTTAACTTTGTCGACCGAATGAGCCTGTAGCACTGATCTCTAATGGGCACGCACCAATATTAGTGTGCGGTGAAACATAAAATGAGGAACCTAAAGCGGTAGATCACGCCCTCGACCTGGGATGGAAGAGATTATCGATTATTCTGGGAGGTTATCGACTCGGAGAATATTGATTTTGTCTAATGAATGAGCGTAAGGAATCGATTCGTACCGGACACGTGAAAATACAAGCATTCGATGAAACATAGAAGAATGAGGGGTCGAAACTAGTTTGCCACACAAAAGCGCTAGTTTTTTGTTCCCTGATGAAGTTTTCCGTCTTATTTCTCTGCTACGTCTTATTTCTCACCTTCAGCCTCCTATTCTCGCTCGTCCTGTACAGATGCGCGGCGCGCTTGCGACGGATCGAGTTCCACACAACGACGATCTGCAAGATGGATACTAGAATTCGGAAAGCATGACGTACTCTCCTCATTTTACACACTCTCTCACCGGGCTATGTGACGACAGAGTATGGAGAATAAAGAGTCTATTCTTGCTTTCCGCACTCTAATGGATACGGTTGAGATAGAAAACATGGAGCAGACTTTTCACGATGTACGTTATTGAATTTTTCTACAGCTGCTAGCACCATGATTATCATTGCTCATGGTTTCCCAGTGTGGATAAGTGAAGGATGAAACAAAATAGTTGTGAGTGAACATCTTCGCAACAACGTTTAAAAAAAGTAATTTTTTTAAACCTTGTAGAACAGGAAGGCGAAGTAGGCGAGTGTGCACACGAGCGCTACGTAGATCGACGTGTACTGTAAGGGAATTATCGATTAGTATAGATTAGTATTGATCGATTATCGGAATCATCAGGTTCAACTTCTTCCAGAAAGCCGTTTTCCAATATCTACAGTACCCTACCGTATCCCTGATCTACCGTACTCACAGCCACTCTCGCACCCTACCGAGTAGAAGCGCACCATCTACAGTTACCTACCGTAACTCGAAGGCTCCCGTACCTAATAACTACCGTATCCCTGATCTACCGTACTCACCGCGATTCTCGCTCCCCACTCGCTGCTCCACACCGAGTAGAAGGGGTCGGCCAGCTGCGAGCCGCGCTCCGCCATGTCGTACACCTGAGCAGAAGGAGGGTGAGAATTATTTGAAATAGTTGAATTTCCCGCTTCAAGTATTTGAATTGAGTCTCATTAGAAAGTTAATTGTGTTTTTTCCCTTGCTGGTAAAGCTATAATTGATCGGAGGTGGAGCGACCAAAACACCACTGATACAAGGAGCACAAATTCAACGACCAATACTGACTGAAAAAATCCCTTACCAGCAACGCGAGCGAGGCGGCGCCCACCAGCGAGAGGTTGATGCGGTAGGCGGACTGGAATGGGAGATGATTAGAGGCACGATATAAGAAAATGTGCTTGGTGTTTGGGGAAAGAGGGGAATGAACGGCAAGGGATGGTTTGCAGACATCGAATTTGAAGAACAATTGAAGCTGTCGAATCGATCAGTCTATTCATTGCATCATGAAACGTTGACAGTGCGAGCTTATAAAACATAGCTTCGCCACCCTACTCAACCATTCAGATGCGGATTATCAATGAGGTATCTGATATTTGATTTTTCGACACTATAGTCCGAAGAATAATCACCGATGTAGTAATTGCCGTCTAATCAGGAATCCGTGAAACACACTTTCACCCTTTTAATAGTGTTTTCAATGGACACATAATTTTGCCTCTCTATAACTCACCAGATCATTCAAATGCGGATCGTCAATCAAATGCTCGCCCGCGAAGATGAGCCAGAACGAGAAGAGCACCGTGTAGAAGAGACCCTGGAAGTGGATAGATATAGGATACTGCAGGCGTTCACCAACTGACAAGTAAGCATTGATACCAACCAATGGGTTGACTATCCAATAGGTAGGGGGGGGGGGATTCGGTAATGCCATTTACTGCAATTCACCCCAATTTTCTTACACTTCGAACATCCATCAATAACTGCAGCGTGTAATATATTTTGATTTAGCCTTCAATTCCCGATAAAATCAATCAATTCAAATCTCCCCACTCACCTGTCGCAGGTCCGACAGCAGCAGCAGGCAGGGCATGCGCGTGACGAGGGAGAGCCACTCCAGAGGGGCTGCAAGAAAGAGAGATGATTACACGATACGAATAGCCATGACAAGGTTTCATTGGTCGCTTCTTTAGCATATACATATATATATATATATATATATATATATATATATATATATATATATATATATATATATATATATATATATATATATATATATATATATATATATATATATATATATATATATATATATATATATATATATATATATATATATATATATATATA
>LS501819.1:746400-768190 GCA_900490845.1 Pristionchus japonicus
TGCAGCCACTCGAGAGAGGCTGCAATGAGGAAAGATGGTCAATTATCAAACTATGTCCACTAGCGATTCATCTGTTCATTAAATGCAACTAAAAACTTGAAAGCGACTAACAAAACGTCTGATTCCCTGAACGCGGATCTTGATTTGTTGGACTGGATGCATCCAAGCTGATATTACTGCGAACCGCGTGCAAGAAATTATACGGCGTGAGTGAAGCATAAATAAACTCAGGTGCTGAATATGAATTTTTGAGCTGCCTGACAATCAGTTTCCTCAAGATTCAATTACCATTTGCCGCTCTCTATCCTTACTATGAGCTTTTCGTCGCGATAACTAATCACGAACTACTTCTACCTAATGATCCCGCAATACTCACCATCCAGCACGGCCAGTGCACATCCCAGTGCCAGGATCGCCTTCTCCAGCAGCAGTCGCGGTCGGGGGAGCAGCGAGAGACGACGATTGAACCTGGAGACGTATGAATATTGGAGGGAGATCCTGTGAACTCTATCCTCAAAAAGTCGACCATGTCACATTTCTTTTGTGTTTCACTCCTTAACCAAAAGTCATTGAGAAATCTCAAATGGATCGTCTTTCTCCCAAGCTTACAAGAAAAATACAGCAATATTCTTTTCCTATTCTGATCTTGCCTAATCAATCAGTCAACTCATCTCCCTACTCACCAGTAAACCGCCGCGAGCACCACGGGGCAGAGCAGCGTCTTCAGCCACAGCCAGACCGCCGTGAAGCCGCCGTTCTGGTGGATCGCCTGGAAATATTGATCTTTGATCTTTCATCATTTAACTAGTGGATATTTAGACAACAGTGAGTCATACAATTAGAGCAGTCAGCACTCGTAAAATTATATAGAGCGACCGAAGCCTGAATAGCGCAAGTAAATTTGCTTAGTATTTCTTAGAAAAAAAAGATCGAGACCTCATACTAAAGCAGCAGCCGTATCAGAAAGATACAGAGCACGTGAAGCACACAACAACCATGCTTGCGCGCTTGTTTCACCCAGACGCAATAGAGTATTGCACAATGGTAAGCGAAGGATGTGCAATACAGAGCAGTTCCTAACAACTCCCGACAGAGCCTCGTTAGCTCAGTTGGTAGAGCGTCAGACTTTTAATCTGAATGTCAGGGGTTCGAGCCCCCTACGAGGCTAACTTTTTTGTTTAGTCGAAAAGTTGTCTGCTCAATACAAAAGAGCCCCTAGCACGCAAATATTCTTGTTTTAATTGCGTTAACCAACAAAAGCGACGAATAACGGCAAGCTCAACAATCGCCTCTTAATATGGAGCGCGCGAAGCAAAAGAACCTTTCCAGACCCCGTTTCGAATAAGATTCAGACAAAGGGACGTGGCTTCCCTTCCCTTCCCCATGTGAATTCCGCTCACCACGACGTGCAGTTCGTGGATCTTGCCGATCTGGCAGTTGGGCGTGCCCACCGGGTCGCGATGGCACGCTGCCTGCAAGTGAATGAGAGGTGATCTTTGATCTCTTCGATAATTGAGCTCGTGATCTTGGTATTTCTTGGTGGAGCACCAATATTTTCTCAAACAGCCAAAAATAATGTATTACTGCGGAAAGAGTTATTGACAAATAGCAATCGTGTGAAACATGAGTCAACCATGAAACCAAAATGAAGTTGGTCAAGGAATCCTTTCAGAATTCATCAGATGTTTGATCTGCTCTTCTTCAACTCACCGTATCGATGGGGATGCGCACATTCAGCAGGTAGAAGGGGTAGCTGTTCGACCCGAGCTCGAACAGGTCCAGCGTCTCGCACGTGTAGAAGTTGCCCTCGGAGCGCTGAAACGGAGAAATGTTTCGTATTGATGACGCAATCACCAACGGAGAACCCTGGAGTGTTGCGAGAAGGGAAAGGTTAGCATTGCGTTTCACGGATACTCTATTTTTCTATGAACAACGAGAGCGTTGATCGATTCATCTTGTTAGTTGAAAAATGGCGCTAAAATAACTCTCGGAGCGCTGCAATTAGACAGGTCAATAACTAGTCATAATTAACTAGTAATTAACATTTACTTGTTGTCCATAGCACATGCTGATCAGGACATTTGAAAAGGAATTTCACTAGAAGACTAGTGAATAGAAGTGAGCGATTGTGTTTCATGTGCATTACGTATTTGCTAGTGGGGTAAATGGAACGATCGCTTTATCAAATCGGAGTGCTGACAATTCATTCATTGAGAAACCATTCGTCCTCTTTCTTTCCAAGTTAATGAATAGTGTTGATCGTGCTTACATTTAGTCTCTGTATCTCACTAAACTCTTATCAGATTCTCAATGTTAGCTTGCTCGGCTGACTTCAATCAAACTTCCTAGTCATGATAACTGACAACACTAAACTCCAACGCACGCATCCACCGAGCAAAACCCTCAGCGACTTAATTTCGATTGCGTATTTGCAGCTCTCACATCTATGTTTCGCCGATGCACTATTTCTCTATGGGAACAGAAATAGTCGCTAACCTTCATGTCTCAACAATAATTAGAATAATTCCCACCTTGCTCGGCTCAATCACACACTCCAGCGTCCTCGTCACGTTCACGTCCGCGTGCTCCACCCACGCGTCCGGCGCGGACTCTCGCGTCCGCACGCCCATCCGCACCTCCAGCATCAGCTTCGCGCCAGGGACTGGAAAGTGAATAAGGCCTGAACAAGAGCAGAAAGAGATTTGGACAATTTGCGGCAGTCTCTACCAGAAGAATTGAGTTTCATTATCTGTACTTCCTAATGATTCGGATGAGAGAAATAATCGGAGTCTGGCGTGAGTTAACAAAATAATAAGTTTTCAATCACATAACACATCGTTCAAACAACTCTCTATATCTACCTCGTGCCTCTTACAACTAAAGCGCATGCCGTGTATCCTTTCACCCCTAATACCGTATCCCATCCTCAACCGTATCCACGACAGTCCAGTATCCTTATCGATTACTTACCGTACTTAAATACATCCGAGTACTCCACTTCCACGTGCAGCAACTTCACTTTACCGAAATCTCCGAATTCTCCAACGGGTCGTGAAACCGTAACCCGTACACTATCGTAATCCACCACACTTACCGTACTTAAATACATCCGAGTACTCCACCTCCACGTGCAGCAGTCCGAGCAGGAACTGGAACCAGGGGGAGTACTCCAGCTGCAGGCCGTTCCTGCAACGACGATCATGGTAATTGAGGATTCTGTATCGACGCAAATGTCGATTTCCACGAGCCCAAGGAAGCAGCCAGCGCTCGCGAAATACTACAGGAGCCGCTGTTCAAGTCTCAACGAAACCACAGAAACCCGCACGAACCGTTTGCGTTTCAACCTTTCTATGTGTTAGTGATTCAGATTGCAGATGTGATTTCGGTCAGACTTCCAGTGCACAACAAAACTACAATACGTTTTTCTCCAGAATTCTACTCTTCTCATTCTCCCCCCAAGTACAATCAATGCCTCTTCTCCCCACCTCGCGTGCGGCATCTGCGCGACGAAGACGATCTCACGCAGGTCGAAGGAGGTGGGCGTGTACGTCGCCAGGTTCTCGATGTGGTCGCATCTCTGCAGGGATCAAAGATCAGATTTGTCCAACACAACTAATACACTCGATTGTCAAAACAACAACTACATTTATCTCTTCGTACGTGGCGTCTTTCCGTTTCATAAAGAAGACATCAGTGGGCGGTCACCAATGGGACACGTGGTCGATAGTAATGCCTCTACACAAGATTATGACAAGCGAAGCGCAAAGGGTCAGTGGCCATTTTATAGATCAAAGATCAGCCAACTCACGGGCGGTCGGAGGTGGAACCAGTGGCCGTTGTGGTCCCAATGGCAATAACCCATGCTAGAGATCAAAGATCGACTCACGGGTGGTCGCAGATGGAACCAGTGGCCGTGGGCGCCCTTGGTCGCGTCCGCGCACTTCACCATCTCGAAGTCCATCGACGAGGAGGGCACTGGGGCTGGAATAGTTGAATAAGGTGGGTGAAACGAAAAATCGCAGATTGGAATGTGACCATTTCAGTACAATTTAGTCCTAGAATGTGCACGTTGGCTGAAATTAAGTGCAATTGTTGACAAAAAGGAGGAGACAGAGCTACCAGCGACGTTTACACAGGGGTTACGTGCAAAGTGAAACACATTAGAACCAGCCAAAGCCTATAGCGGATTTCGGGCTGACTTCGATATCATTTTTCTCTAACCTATCAGCATTGTTCTACCGTGTTTCTTCAGTACTTTCAAGGCGAAAAATCAAAACTCTCACCAAAGAACGCGCCCACAGCGAAGAAGGCGGCCTGCGCGAGGCCGAGTGCCGCCAGAATGACGAGCAGCTTGCGCGTGGAGAGGTTCTCGATCACCGCCCCGTCCGCCATCTGGAAATATCGATTTATCGATCGATAAATAGGAAAAAATATTATCAAAATACACGTGAAAAATATAAGAGACGGTGGCGAAATTCAATAGAGAAAAGCGAGAAGGAGATCACAAATAATGCAGAAAAGGCAAGGCCAGATCAGTGGCTAGCCTATCCCATCTCGAGTCTGACTCACCCCGCCCTTCTCACTCTTTTTACGACTCCACAGCCCGGGTCTCAGACTAGAGATTGCACGAACAGAGGAGATCCCTTTACGGTAGGGGGCTGTAAAGAGCGGGGGAGCGTGAGAGGAGGCGGACTGTCAGAGAAGGCGAGATAGTGTGTGAATCGGAGAGGTCAAGGAATACAAAAAGAGTGATCGGAGACTGAGAACATGTAAAGGATCGGAGGGGCAGCAAACTCGTAAAGAGAAGGAGAAAGAAGGGAGGGAAATGGACCATGTGTTCAGAGATGGGAGGAGAAGGGGAGGAGGGGGAGATCGATTGAGGGTGATGGATGATAGGGGACAAAGGGAAGGGTGGAAGAGGTGTCAGAGGGAGTGGAGTCCACTCAGTGGACGGAGAGGGCATGCTATCTCACTGGAGAGACCAATCTAATCAAAATGTTATGACAATGCCAGCAATGTGTTACAAATGCTAGAAAAGACGGGAAAATGATCAATGTACCCAGAGTCCGATTACTTAGGTCATGAAAATGTTGAAAAAGTGGCCTTTTGTGGGTTCCTTTTTCAAAAAAAGTTCAAAATGTGGGTTGCATATGTCATTTTTGAGGGGGTAATCGGACCCTGAATGTACCCCCGAGACTGAATCCAGATAGGATAAGAAGGTGAGAAGTGCGATAACGGAGCATTCCAGAAGAATGGTGAAGTTTTTTTCTAAAACAAGGAATTGGGGTGATATTGTTTACGTTATCACTTCTAACCAACATGAGCATCGTGCGAAACCTATCTGTTTGATAGGACACGGAAAGATGAAGCAATCAATTCTAGTTTAACAACGCATAGAAAGAACAACGGGAAATCAGGCGGAACAACAGCACAACACATCAGCACATCATATTTGTCCGAGCTCTGCCGAGAGTATCAACAACAAAAAGGATTATCCATCCAGCGGGGAGGTCTGGCCCTAAATCACTCTCTCCTTTGTTCCATCACACCTAATCCAAACAAGAGATCAAAGCGATCCCAGAGGGAGATAAGGCGGAGAGATCGGTTACAATACTAAGGATCAGATGGAGTGATTACGCAAGGAAAAGGATAACGCAAGAAACGAAAATTGAGGAGGAAGGTTCAGAAACTAGTGAAATCACAAGTTAAAGATTTGAGAGGAGTTGACATGCGAAAAGGATTTGAAAATGAACAACAAGAAAGCGACATTTTTAGGGAGGCGAGAACAGCGAATAAGCGAACAAAAAAACCGCGATCGATAGAACGAGGAGATACAGTAGGTTACAACTTTCCGTGTGAGACCAAGCCCTCAGGGACCAATGGACGCGTTGATAAATAACAATGTAAAAATAATTCCAGGGGTGGTGCGCGATCGATACAGGAATGTAAGTGAGAAGAGCGAGAGAGAGGCCGGAGAGAGGTAGATCGATGACCTCAGTCGCCCTGTTCCCATCCCGCCCTGATTTGATTGGTTTCGCTCGCAGTTTGCTCACTTTTTTTGTCGTTTTCCCATTGTTGTTGGCCTAACTCTCTTCTTTTTGCGTGTTCTATTGCAATTACTGACCAGTAGGCGAGTCCGGAACAGGATGAGTCGCCCCATTACATTGCAAATGCCCTCGAAATGGACATCATCGCTTGTTCCATTCGGCGTTCGGTTGAGTTTCGCGCGGTGCATAAAGACTGTTCCTCAAGAATGTTGTTAGTATCATTTTGTTTACTAGTTTAACCATCACTATGCTATGCGTAACACCATACTTGTCCTTTCCTATCAGTATCCAATCGATTACCGCTACCGATAACCGTCCTCACCAATCGATAAGCCTCCCTTCAGATGCCCGTTCCCTCGCTGACGGCCTTCCCTCCTCCCCCGGCCTCCACCGCACTCCTCCACCTGCTCGCCCACTCGGCCGTGCATCCAGGTATGGTAACATGAATACTGCAGGTTACGGAACTGAACAGTACGTATTTGCCGAGTCAAGTAGTTGGTCAAAACGGTGTCCATAGGTTTCACACTGTGTCTATAATTTCGCCCGCCGCTGTTTTAAACAATTGTTGTCAATGACGAGCTGCGTTCACCAAAATATTTATTGCTTTCACGAACTGTTGCTTCTTCCTCCTCTCTACAACAGCACATCGTCCTCTCTTAGCTACAGTACTCCCTTGCAGAGAAGAGCGACGCGGACACGGAGGCGCGCCTGGACCGGCCCGGGCTCTTCCTGATCAGGGTGAGATCGAATATTGATTGATTAGCTACCGTATCCTAGGCACCGAAGTCCTAAATGACGTAGCTATCGCGAAGTGACTTATTACTCGGTCAGACCCTCCCGTCCTCCTCCGCCCTCCTCCTCTCGGTGCGCGTGGAGAAGAGTGTCGCCGACTTCGAGCTGACTGTCGAGGAGGTTGGTCTTTGATCGTTGATCTTTGGACATTAACCTTTATTATTATCTGACCCATTCCTTCAACTGAAGACGCTGACCTCGCGTGTTTGGCCTCTAATCCGAATTGAAACCCTCACAATCACATCGGTTTCATAATCATTGCAAAATTGATGGGCGCTGCGAATCTGCAGTAAAGTATGGGCATGTTAGTTACCAAATAGTATGCAATCCGAGGCGGAAAATCGTGTGTTTGGTGCATGAAAAACGTTGAGCGTGGTAAAAAAATAAAGATTGGGACCAATTTCATCAGTGGGTCTGCTCTCCCTCCCCTAATTCCTCCGTTCCAGGACCTCTCGCTCTCGCTCTCCTCTCATCGCTTCGCCAGCCTGGACGACCTGATCGGACACGCGATCAAGGTACGGAAGACTACAGAATTCATTTAGGCTACCGTAGTTTCGAGATGCGGTAGCCCGTAGGCCATTATGCTACTCCGGTAACTGTGAGCCACGCAATCGTCCTATGATAACACCGAGTTCAATTCTGTATCATATTCTTGTCAAACGGGTAAGGCGACTGTTGGAATTCAATGGGTAATCCCCTGCAGGGTGTAAACATCAAATGAGCCTATTCAAATATACACCGTTATAATTTGACGAATTCCTACAGTAGTCCTCTATTACAGTCTCCGTATCCTACAGTAACCAATCAATAATCCGCCTCTCTTGACAGGTCGGCTTCGCGTACCGCGGCGAGATACTGCGCATGGAGCGCTGCCTGCCGAGGGAGCACGGTGGGTGGAGATTATCGATTGACTATTTAGTATTTTTGTGCACCGTAGAACTACCGCCTATCGGTCACGTAAATATGGGTTTCACATTCAACACAAATGGAGAGTGATCAGTGAACATGCAATTGTTTGTAGAATTCCTGACAAAATAAGAAGAAGTTTTTTTCTCGAATGGTTGACGTGAAACTACGATAAATCGATACCTAATCGATATCAATATCTCATACCGTATTTCTATTGATCTAGTCGATTACTTCAGCTCGTTCGGTCCCGCTCGGTCACTGGGAGCACGCGCGTCTCGTGCCGCGCGCCTGTCGGAAGGGGCTCAGCGAGGACGGGTGAGTAGGATTTCTCTTTGAAATCTATTCGCCGAAAGCCGCTTTCGTAACGGATACTAGATCGCTACTGTGACTGCTGACATTGAGTTTATGAAAATGAAGTGAACAGCTCTGGTTTCTTCCAACCACTGGTTGACCAGTAAAAGTGGGCGGAGTTTGAGCTAACCACTGGTTGACCAGTACCTCAACCACTGGTTAACCAGTAGTGTTTTGACCACTGGTTGACCAGTATACTAACCACTGGTCAACCAGTATCTCAACCACTGGTTGACCAGTAGGCCGGACCGGTCGGGCCTACTGGTCAACCAGTGGTCAGGATACTGGTCAACCAGTGGTCAAGAGGGTCTCAAACCCGTCGCGTGCGGAACGCAGCTTGCCTATAAGGGCCCCTCTCGCAGCCCTAAACCGAGTACCCTCGGGTGCCCTCGAGCGCCACTGCGCGCAACTGACTACGGTCCCAGCGAGACCGTCTTTTGGATGTGACCGGGCCCACCCGTGTGTGGTTCGGTTACTGTATGGGGCAACTCGTACTACTATCGATAAATGATTTTCCACAATACCGTATCCCCCAACCACTGGTTGACCAGTACTCTGACCAGTGGTTGACCAGTACCCTGACCACTGGTTGACCAGTACCGCAACCACTGGTCAACCAGTACCTCAACCACTGGTTGGCATACCCGCCAACCAGTGGTTGAGGTACTGGTTAACCAGTGGTTGGGAGAAACCAGAGAGCAACCTGGTATTATGCGTTGGGTTTCAGCTGCATGATATACGCAACTGAACAACAACAGATTCGATTCTGTGGATGAGTCTTCACTAAAACTGATAAAAAAATAATATCTCTTTTAAGTCGCCACCCCTGCCCATCTAGCTCCCTTTTCGGGGATCTTCGCTCGTTTAGCTCTCCTTGTCTTTCGAATCTACAATTTCAAACCGTCCCCTTCCTCTGCAACCTCCGTACCTCACTTCTCTCCTTTATGTCTCCTTTTTGATCCTTGATCTTTAGCAATGTTTTCCAGTCGCCTCCCCTGCTCCCTGCTCGCTCCGTCCGCGAAGATCTCTCGCGCCCTATCCGACGAGGAACTGGAGGAGCTGGTGAAGATGAAGCATGAGTGAGGTTGTTGGTCTTTAGAGAACCAGAGCCGGAGCCGGATAGTAGACACTGTAGGGTCTGTCATTGTCGCGGTACTAGGCAGGGTGTCAGATAAAACGTTTAGAAAACTCATAGGGAGAGAAGTTTTTGCGAATCATTGTGTGGTGCAAACATGTTTCACCAATCCTGCAAGGCACTCGAGAGTGCTTTGTTGTCGATAGTTTCCTCATAGGACTTCTAAAAAATACATTTTTGTTTCTCTGCTGCAGCATGTAGCGTCGGCCACCGTGCAGAATCGTCCCACTTACCGTAACCCATCTTCCATCCTTGCACCGCTAGCTCCTGCCTTAGCCAATCCATATCTATACTCCGTGCCTACCGTATGCCTAACTTCTCTCTCTCTCTTACAGCGCCCTGCTGCACCTCGACGACTACACGCGTCTGTGCTCGGATGCGGCGGCGGACGCTGCGCTGCTGCTCAAGTTTGCGCGCTTCGAGGTGAGGGGAGAGATTGTGATGGCTTCCATGTTGAAGTAATGTGTAATAGATAAAAGAACGCGCAAATTACGGTTGCACAGCGCTTATGAGATCTTCTTCACTGGCATGGTTGCAATGATACGGCCATTTGCGGTGAACTCACACTATCGCTTGTCGGTGCTAGCCTAGTAGTTTTCTGCTTCTGTATTACCACATGGTGATCATTCCTCTCATTCCAGATCCCGCTCGGCGCGTACCTGCGCGCGCACGACAGCACGTCGATCGTGCAGCGACTCGCGTGGCTGACCAAGGTGAGAACAATAAGTTAGAAGAAAAATAGTGAATGTATGCTGTCTCTATTTGCGTTTCGAGTTCAGCGTAAAAGACCTAGGCGGCGCTTCGAAGTGATTGTGTTGAGCCTACTTCCAAAAAATATTAAATTAATCAGAGGCGCTAGAGCACTTGTGACCCTCGTATATTACGATTTTCGTGGATCACCAAGGTGCTGGTTCTATTATGCTTCACTCTCGCAATATAGTTCTAAGAAAACATAAAAGCGCAATGGGACTCCGGTTTTCAATGTGAAAAACTCACTAATCATTCTCTGCGTCTTGCTTTATTCTAGACTAACTCGTTCCACTTCCAGACGGTCTCCGCCCTCTCCTTCCTCATGGACCGCTTTGCGTCTTATAGCAAAATAGCGTTCCGCTGGGTGTTTAGATACCAGCCATCGGTCAATAAATAGTGAATACGTCACGGATGCATAAATAGTAAAATTATAGTTAAACTTGATTCCAGACGGTCTCCGCCCTCTCCTTCCTCATGGACCGCGACCCGTCGGTGAGCGTGCTGCTGACGGGAGAGACCCTCGTGCTGCAGGTGAGGAGTGAGAGAGTGAGAGAGAGAGGAGTGATCTTTGATCTTTGATCGTTGATCTGGAACCTTATCAATGATTTTTGTGGCTTCCGCTCCAACACCGATATCGTAGTTATTCATTACATCCAGCTCTTGATTATTTTCTGAAACTTCAGTATTGTTGCTAAACTATTCTTATCAGTGCGTGGACTCGGTCCAGCTATAGCTGTGTGTTCATTAGGAGTTTTACTTTCTCCACATGCGTAGTGTGACACTTTATCGATAGCGAGTAGGCGGGGAATCGAATGTTTTAGGATTCATCTTTGATCTTTCCTATTCGCAGGACACGGACTCGCTGCAGCTCAAGCTCGTGCACCTGGGCACGGAGGTGGATGCGAAGGAGCACTGGCGATACATGGCTCCGGAGGTCGGTCTTTGATTTTTATACGGGAACACGATAGATGGCGACCTAGAGGCAGATTTGACATTTGAACTTTGGTCTCTCTTTCACCTCTTCTCTTAACTATTCGTTGATCTCTGATCTCTAATTCCCGCCCTTTCAGACGCACTCCTCTCCCTCGTCTCCCTCCTCGCTCGCATGGCAGCTCGCCGTGCTGATCTGGCAGACCTTCACCGACTTCGCTCTGCTCCCGATGGAGAGGTGAGTGAAGCCACGCCTACTTTGGTCTTTGATCTTTCAACTCCTAAAATGTGTCGTATAGGTTGAATTTTTTCCGCCAGCAATTGTCTCAATATCGAAACAACTTATCACTGGAGGCCTTTGTAGATTCAATGAAACTCAAGTTACGCTTGGTTTCTGCTCTGAGTTTTCGTTTTTTTTCTGTAGTATCCCTGACCTACACCGACGTCACACTGCTCCCGGTGGTGGGGTCAGTTGAGGGGCCACGCCCACATTGGTCTTTGATCTTTCTTCTTTCCGCGCGCCCTCGTCTTTAACAGGTGTCGAACAAAAACGATAGCTTTTATGATTTCCACAGGCCGGCTATGTGAAATTGTAGCAACCTGCCATAGCTGCCCTTTTTAAGTTTCTGAAACTGGATTGTTTGTTACTGATTTGATTTTTTTTTAAATTTGATGTGATTCCTTTCTTCCTTTCACTGACTTCGCCATGCTCCCGATGGATGGGTGAGTGATTGGGGCCGTGCCCAACTTCGTCTTTGATCTTTGGCATGTTTTTTTGGTTTTGGAATGAGACCAATCACTATAAATTGAAGCACAGCCTCATAACTGGCCCTTGTAGAGAAGCTGAAATTCAAGTTTGACGCTTGGTTCCTTCGATTTTTTCGCGTTTCCCATAGATTTTTTAACTTGCCCTGCTTCCGATAGAGGATTCCGCCCATTGTAGTCTTTACAAACATAGTCCAAGATGCCTCTGAAAAAGTTGCAATAAGATAGAAATACATTATCATTCTTATCATCATTCTTGTCTGGCTTGTCTGGATATTTTTTTTTGCTCAACAGTTTGAGTCGAGTCATAGTAATCTTCCTCGTTCACTAGCAATGCTTCTCTCGCCTTCATTCATAAGTAGTTTTTTTACAAGGATCACACAAAGAAATAGTGCCGATCATATTTACAACCATGAATAGTAGAGCGCCTGAAACTCAAATGAATCATGTCCTCCATTCCAGTTTCCTCATGTCCACCTGCCTCCTCCTCTCCGGTCGATCCCTCACTCCGCGCACCGTCTGTCCCTTCCTCGTCCTGCCGCACTCACTCACTGTGGCAGAGGCTGCCGGTCCAGTGTGAGTATCATTATTCCCGAAATCATGAGGGTGTGCTGCTAGTTTTGGCAGATGCCCGAATAGGATGGACAGGTGAGAATCGGCTTCGTAGTCAGTAAAGAGTATGTCCCTTCCTCGTCGTGCCGTATTCGCTCACTGCGGCAGAGGCCGCGGGTCCGATGTGAGCAACAGAAGTGGTATTGTCATTGTGATGGAACAATCACTGGGATAATACAGTTTTGTTAAGTTATCGATTAATGAATTTTTTTACTTGAAGTTTGTTTCCCTATCCTTCCGATGCAGTATCACTTTTCACGTTCACATAAAACTGTTGTAGGGAGCCTGAAACGCAAAGAAGCTTCACTATCTCGCTTTCCAGCATGAGGCGCCACCAGCCGAACTACGGCGCGATGGCTCGCTTCGCCGCCGCGCCCGCCAGCGTCAAGTGAGTTGGGAGGGGATATTGATTCTCGGTGGGTTGATCTTTGATCTAAATAATGCTGTTAGTCTGTGGGAATAGATGGGCTAGAGAGGGTGTAATGAGCGTAGTGAGCATGCCAGCGTCAAGTGAGTGGAGGGGGATTGATCTTTGATCTTTAGTCTGAATCTCCGTGCTATTACGGGGATCTAAGAAGTGCAAAATGGTGTTGATGCTGAAACTGCGTTTCAAGTAAGCGGCAATTATCTGTTCGCTTTTATCAGGTCGCTATTGTGAAGTGAGTGCGTACAAAGATCATTCCACCTTCTCTTGGGGGTGTATCATTTTAGAACTCACGTTTTAGAACTGGTCATTTTAGAACTCGATGAGTTCTAAAATGTGGGTTATGGACGTGCCTTACCTCAAATTTTCTGGCATGTCATCTCTATTATTCGAGCAACCTTAGTATAAAATTATTGGAAGTTGAGTCAGTCTAGAACCCACATTTTAGAACTCATCGAGAGTTCTAAAATGACCAGTTCTAAAATATGAGTTCTAAAATGAGACACCCTCCTTCCTCATTTGCAGCGCGCTCTTCTCCGCGTGCCTCATCTTCTCGCCGCCGGACGCGCGCGCCACCTGGTCGCGCATCGAGAGGACGCTTGAGGTGAGGGCGTGGGTTATGTAGGGGTACGTTTAGTTACGGTTGGTTACGGTCTCGCATACTGTAGATGCCTTGTCGCGCAATTGGTTCGGATAAGTTACTGAGGTGGAAGGAGATCTACGAGAATGAGGTTGCCGTATAGTCGACGTAATTCATTTGAGTTTCATGAATGAAATAAGAGCTGTTGATAGTGGGCTATGACGATTTCGTGATCGTGTTGTTAAAAAGTTACTGATACTAACTCGGTACTTGAATCTTCCATTCTATTTTTCTCGCCTTTGAGAATTCAAACGTGGAACTCTTGCAGGCCGAGTACAAGACCGCCCGTCTGGCCAAGATCATCGACAAGTTCATTCCCTGAAGATACGGTAGCTGAGGAGTACTGTATCCACCCCCTAAGGCTATTGTAGGTATCGATTGATTGAGCACTTTGTCCCTGTAGATTACACCCTGTGATACTGTTGTGATACGGTTTTTTGTGATACAATAACGATTCTAGATACTTTGGTATTTTCTATTCATTGATTGATATAGTTTGTTCATTCCTTGCCTGCTGTTGTAATCCTTGTAACATCAATGCACGTTTATTGTAAGTACAAAAATGAAACAATACAAAAATGTAATTGTGATTGCGCAACCCGTTGACATTCTGAGGAGAGCGAGGAGGTAGAGAGAAGACTACCGTATACGGACGGACTAACTCCGTCGATCGGAAACTGAACTATTTGTTTGTACTATAACTATAGATTACGGTAGACATGAGCGCATGAGTATCGATTGGTAGGCAGCAGCTGCAAAACGAGAGGCGCTACAGTAATCGCTCGTCTATCGATTGGTTTTTGTGGTCAATGAGGGGGTGAGTAGCCGTATATGTGAGGGAGAGTATGCTAACACGTCTGAGGTGAGGATGGAATACAATCAATGGTCTACCGTAATCCTAGACAATCGTGGCGAGACGGGGCGCTCATTTGATTTCGTCGAGCATTTCGTGGGAGGCCGATTTGTGGGAGTAGGAGTAGGAGAGCTTGCGGGAGGGAGGACGAGAGGCGCCACAGGTCATCACGCCTGGAATATCGATTTATTGGATACGGTAGATTGATAGGAATTGTATGATATCTATAGCGGGACGACAACTGATTGACCGATTCATTCTCGAGAGAGAATGAAGAATGCGTGAAACCTAACTGTGTCTTCTTCAAGCTAGGCGATCAGAGAACAACATCGAAGCAAAATTTTTGGACTTTTTCACCCCAATTCTATCAAGAAGAGTACTTGGAGCTCTGTGACTAAAGATCAAAGATCATCCTCACCACAGACAGAGCTGGAGCTGGAGTGTCTTCTGCACAGAGGCTTGGCGAGAAGTTCGTCTCCATTGGAGGAGACGGTGGACGTGCCCGAGTACGAGCGGAGACGGGCCATCGGCTGAAGGGATTGCGTCATTATGATGCAATTGTTTTTCTACTGCATCATCCTTATGCAATCTATATGATCGGTACTTTTTACAATCAGACGCATCCTACTCACTGAGATTGTGAGGCTCTGGCGAACAAAAGGCCGTGAAACCTAGCTGCTTCGACTAAACTATG
Organism: Pristionchus japonicus; assembly: GCA_900490845.1. Classification (NCBI taxonomy): domain Eukaryota; kingdom Metazoa; phylum Nematoda; class Chromadorea; order Rhabditida; family Neodiplogasteridae; genus Pristionchus; species Pristionchus japonicus. The sequence continues at coordinate 761,303 of LS501819.1, forward strand.
AGAGAACTGGTGTGCAGCACTTTTGTGGAGTCTACAGTTCTTTTTACAAATGTAACCAGTCAATAAATCAATCAATACCTGCGGACTACCGTCTCCTCCGTTCTGCTCCGAGATGTGGCCGTTCGCGTACGAGAGGAAGTCGTGGTAGGCGAACGGAGTCGAGAAGACTCCTGAATACGTTAGGTTACGGTACATCTACCGAGCACTGACTTTATTCTGCTCAAGCACTCCCTAACTACTGTTGGTTATCGTCGACGCGCTACCGTATCGGTTAGGCACTCCTATCGAGCATTATCGATTGTGTGCGGATCGATAACTGACTGTATTTTCTCGGGTTACGGTAGGTCGTCCGAGCGACAATTGATGCGTACTCACTCGACAGGATGACGATCGTCGTCAGGAGACCGGAGATGGCGAAGCACACGGCGATTACGGTAGGAATCACGAAGAACTGAAGAAAATCGATAATTACCGTAATCAAAATCGATAACCCTGAACTACCGTAATTCTAAAATCCGTGCGAGACTCACGATGGATATGATGAACTTCTTGCGGTGCTGACGCCACGCGTACGAGTACATCAAAGAACCGACGCAGGTCCACAGGGCGAGCTGGGCCTGGAAGATGTTAGGTTGATCTTTGATCTTTAGCCAGGACGAGATTTCGAGGCTACAGTTTTGTTTGATTTTCCACTGTTCAAAGCCATTATGAAATCAATTGTGTTCGTAGCATGAAGAGTGTGAATGATTTGTGAAACATAAGCGCCGTCTCGCGGCATGACCGTAATTGCACCTCTTCGTTTGATCAAGTGACTACAGCTTTATCGCTTCACAACAACCATGTCCTTGACGGAAAACTCATAAAGCTATCGCACTGCTCGGTACATTTCCGCAACATTCTAGAGGGCGATACATTTGAATATGCGTTTTCCCCTTTGTCTCTGAAGCTCTGCAACGTGTTGCCTTTTTGTGAACCAATCATTCATTACGCGCAGAGAAGCTATCAGTTCTGCAAAATTCAGCGATGCGCAGAGCTATGAGGTTTCGGTTCCAATGTTCAAAGTATCCACTCAACGCTGACTAGGCTAGGCTGTTGTTTTGGTGTTTGGCACTCTAGCGTCGCTTCCAAGAATGTAGTCATTTGCAGATTAGAATTGGTGAAGAAAAGCGCGCGATGCACGCATTCGTCGCATCAAGGGCACTAGATCATTCAATTAATACATCGAATCAACCAGGAACAAGTCGATCATAATGATCTTCAAACCAAAAACATTGGCGGCGAATGTGATAAGATGATCTCTGGATGTTTCGATGTATCAATTGAATGAATCAGTGATCTCCCTCTAGATTGCGTCATCCTTCAGTAAAAATCAGTTCACGATAGCCCAAGACTACGGTATCAGTACTGTATCTCACCTGGATGATGTCGTAGATGACTGAGGTGCTCTGCGGGCCGCACGGACCACGCGCCGTCTCGGACGATGCCTGCAATATCGATTGATGAGTACCGTAACCTCCAGTTTCCACTTAGGACCCAATCAGACTACCGTAACAACCACCCTATCCACACTACCGTAATCATCATCATCGCCTTCTCCCTTCGGGACTCTACCATGAATGGCGAGACATCGGGTCGGGCCAGTGATCGAATGTACCGATCGATGCGGTCGCGCACATACAGTAGGATGCGGTCCGCGTTGTGCATACTGTAAGCGGCGATCGAGGAGTGAGTAGAAAACGCGACATCGCGGGAACATGTCCACAGACAGACCGACATCATAGCGCGCTAGTATGATTATGCGCCAATAACTGTACATCTTCAGACATGACAACACTGGCGGGCCTTGGAGACGGGAAGGTTTGCCCGTGTGTTGCCAAGGCACACGTGATAAGGAAGTTTATGGAGACACAGGCAGGAAGTATCATCTTGCACCTGGGGAGAGACGCAGAGAAACAGAGAGAGCTTGGAATCTGATTGGAGAGACGACGAGAGAGTGCGGAGACTGGAGAGAGCGCAGAGAAATCAGAGCAGTAAGAACTGCACGCATAACAAAGTTTTTGTTTTCAGCCCGGGAGAACCGATCGATCGACAAGGTGAGTAAAACGAATGAGTGAGTTGCTATCAGCTGAACCAGCCGGTGAATAACAACATTTTACGGCCCGCCATTTTATCGTTCCGGTGATCGCCGTTTGCAGACTTTCTACAGTTAGCGACGGCGACGGCGACGGTCGGATGATAGCTACTCATTTTATGGTTCCGCACCGATCTTCGGTCTCGGACTTTCTAGATTTAGCGACGACGACGATGGTAAGATGATAGCGATAGCGATTGTACTTTGTCCTGCTGTGGGAGTGCATGTGAAGGGGAGAGAGGGAGGGAGCAATGAACTAAGGGAAGCATTGGCAGTGTTGCACTGCGGTCGTAGAGTGCACTGCAGAAAAATGAAAGACGAAGGAGACATTGTATGCGCTGTTCAGCATCAAGAGAGTATCGTAGATACGCTACGCTACAAGCATTAGAACTGCAGTGATGCAAGAGCTGCATGAAAGATGAGAGAAAACCATTGCGAAATCCATCACGATGCAGAGATGGCATAAATATTTCCCCTGTTCGTCTTTACTGTTCGTCTTTCATCATCGACTGCAGAATACGCGCAGCGGCAGCTTAACTCTAGATACAGTAAGAATCTACCGTAGTCTCACATTGGGAAAATCAATAAATCGATAAATCAATAATGCCTGACCTCACTGAGACAGCTGCTCAGCTTGTCCAGCTCGTCGCCGAACACGAGCTCCTCCATCAGGGCGTCCTGGAGGGAAGGTGAGGGTTACGGTATTAGGGGTACGGTACTAGGAGTACGGTATCATTGATTTGCCAAGAATATTGAATTTGATCGCTGTATGGGCTCTATGAGGACGCTCTATTGGGAAAAACGAATGATAAGGGATTACGGTACTCAGACTACGGTAGCGAAGGTACACTACTTGCTGGATACGGTCAGGGTTTCATGAGGATGTTAGGATTGCGCTAGGGGGGCTTGCAACATTGTTCAAAGGCAAAAGTACAAGGACTCGCTAAGCAGGAATGACACGAATGTCCTTTGTTCTGCCCCTAGTCCCGCCCTCTCCTACCGTACTCCTACAAGGCATGTGCTGCGGCTTGAACATTTTCTAGTTCCGTAATTTTCTGCGATACTGTTGTTCCTTGAGCATTCAAATGTATTGATGGGCTTCAAAAATTCACAAAACCATCTATGCGTGCTCATTGATCTATCTTCTTAACCCGCCTGTCTTAGTCCTTAGTGTTAGCCTTAACCTTATCTTAGCCGTACATGCCCGTACCTGATCAAATGAAGTGACGCTGCTCGATCTGCTCAGACTTCTCGTGCTCGTCGCATTCATCTTCGCGTCCTCAGGCAGATCGATCGAGGAGGATTGCGTGAGCAGAGAGGAGGACTGAAACGGAATTTCCTGATGGCTCTGCAATAGAAAAGCACTTCAGAATGTCAAAATGATATCGAATACTAGATTTGGGCATGGATATTAAAGAGCGAGAAAATCTTGAGTAAGCAGAGAGGAGGACTGTAAGGATGGAGATCAAAGATCAACATCAAGGCACGATTTAGAACCATTTGGAGGGAAAGATTCCAGAATGGGGCTGTACTTTGCCACTCCCGGTATCTATGGACCAGAATGAAAAGAGTGATCGGAATGAAATTTGGACTTGTATATGTTTCACGGTGCTCTTCTCAAAATGCGATACGACCATTTTGATTGTTCGAAGAATTCTGTTCGAAATTTAAGACTACTCCACAAATTTCAGAGCTGCTCTGAACACGCATCAAAAGTAGCAGCAATAGGGAGAGAGGGGGACTTGTGAAGGAGAATCGATATATCAAGAGGAACCGTAACCTACCGTAACTACTGAGTATACCGTACCTGCAGAAGGGAGGGCGGGGGACGCGGCGGACCGTGCTCGAAGCCCATCGTGACCATGCAGGGGAGTGATGAGTAACCGGAGAATCAGTCTGAAGAGATGGAGAGATTGGTTATGGGCTAGTGATGATGCAATCACGACGAGCGATGAAACGCGATGAGGATGCAAGTGTGGAGGAGAGTTTTGATTAGGTAGCGATGATGTAATCAAGAGTTCAATAGCGACGCAATGAATGGAATTGAGAACGATACGGTAAGAATATGATGAGTGAAGTGTCGTGATAATCGGAAGCAACCAGCTATTTATACTTGGCCACTTCATGAGGAAACAGTGCAAGGAACGGCCAAAGTTGATCGGGCAAGGGACTAATGAAACGCTATTGAACAATGACTGAAACTGAAGAATCACTATCGATAACATGTTTGCAACCAGGTTTGTGTCTAATCATCTTAGATAAGACTAATGGGATCTGATCGAAGCGAGCTATGATTCTCCCCAAGCTTCGTGCTATCCTGGTCTGTCTGAGCTGCTAGAAACATGTGGAATGAAGAGATTCGGCTTGTTTAATCAGGGTGAGGTAAGATGCTCTTGATTGTCGAATTAGCCGAGAAGAAAAGGGCTGATGTAAGGGCAGTTAAGGGGAATGATCGGAAGGGTGCAAAGAGCATTCTTCCTGTCTGGACCCTCTCAGTTTCCCTTGATCTCTCGGTTTCTCTAGCCCCTGGTCGGGGACACTAAGGGCCAAAAGGCGGGCCCGCAGAGGACAAAGTACTCTCTCTAGCTCAAAGAACGAACGAAAGGTACGTGAAAAGGAGAAGGGAAGGGAGCGAGCAATGACAGGGGATGACAGACAATAGGAAGGAAATGGGGAAGACGAGGAATTGCGTGAGGAAATTGTTGCGGAGACGGGAGGAATCAAGGAACAAATGAGGCGATGAAGTGACGGATTTGCGTCACTCAACTACGCCCAATGAATTGTTCCTCAAACTTGGAGGTGATAGTTACCCGAAAAAAGTGCATCAAAGAAAAATCAGAGAAAATGATGCAGATGTGAAGATCATAACAAACGGAAGCCATACTCAATGGCGGAGCAAACAACACTGACGAACGGCATTCGCTTGCAAGGTCGAGCAACGGTAATTAGCGAGGAAGAGAGAGCGGCAGCTCTTACGGACGAGACATCACGCAGGATGGAGAGAGGCTTCCTCACCATCTCTGAGGAAGGAACGCGGCAACGAGCAATGTGCGAGCCAATGCACGCAGTTTAGTGCCAAACCGGAACCCGCGCCGATCAATGGAATGCGTGTGGACATTGTCTCTCCTCTCCCTACACTCCCTCTTCAGTCAGAGCTATCGCATGGACAGCGGCTACCCCGATCGCTAACTGAGTGTCTAATCTAATCGGCAGTCCCTAATCTACAGAGTGTTTGGGACCGGAAGACAATACCGTACCGCTCCCGGCTCCGGACGCAGTACAGTAATCCAATCGAGAAGTGAGCAAATATTATTCACTGGATTCGCGAGAAAATGAGAAGACTCCTGATAACAGGATTGTGGCCGAGAACAGAACGCTGTCGGTGCAGAGAAAGGAGAGGAAATGATAGGGAAGAGGTGCGAAAACGAAGGATGGCAATTAATCTGGGACAGATACCTTGGGTAGGAGTAGTATCACGGAGTAAGTCACAGAATAGTATGGCGGTCTGGGTCTCAAGATAGTGGGCTCTTCCACTATCATCAATCAACGGAACGATGGATATAGAAAGCTATTTCGAAACCCGACCAGACGCTCGAGTTGTAACAGAGTAGAGTAACTGAACTCGGTGATAGATCACGGAGACTCAAGAGAATGGACAGTTGCGTTATCAGTTATCTCTAAACGATTAGAGGGACGAGAGAGAAGGGATTGAGGAGAGACTCTTACTCGAGGCGAGAGTAGTAACAGAGTAGAGTAACTGATAGGATTTAGCGAGACATCATGGGCATTCGAGAGAGCTCGTGAAGCTATCTGTTCATTCAGAGAACCTTGAGACAAGGGGGTTTCGAGAGACGCAGACATCGAGCTGAGGGATGTTCAAGAATCTCACGGGATCATAGAAACGAGAGGCAACGGGATTTTGAGAGAGTCAAAGTGATGGATGGCAACTCTCCAGTGTAACGAAGGGCCATTGGTCAAGACGGGAGAGGAGGGGAAGGAGCAGAACAGAGCCTAGGCAGAAGGGGGTAAATATTTTGAACCTCGGCTCTTATCACCGCGTCGGCTGGTTGTTTTCAGTGAGAGGAGGTGCGTCCCACGCTGCAACCGTTGCAGGTTGGACACACGGAGGGGAGAAGGGGTTGGGAAAGAGGAGAGAGAAGAAGGAGTCAGTGAACGGTGGTCTCCAAAACTTTGTATCGTTTCATAACGTGGGAACGCTATTCAGATGCAGCTGTTCAATAGCTGTATCAAGATCAACGCTGCAGGTGCAGGATGAACGCAAATGGAGAAAGGGTTGTGGACCATTTATTTTGAAAGAGGAGTCAACATAAGGATGGCCAATGCTCCCTTTGGCCAATGCTCTGAACAACTTTGAACCATTTTCGAGGGCATGTTTATTTGAGAGGCAGCAGGATGGACACATGGAGGAGAGAAGGCGTTGGGAAACAGGAGGAGGGATCGAAATAGACGGAAATGGTGACCACCTTCAGCACTTTGCACCATTTCTCAACCTGGAGCCCTTAGCGGAATACAACTATTGGCAAAGCGGTCATTGGCCTCTCTGGTGTGCCAACCCAACTTGGAATCAAGCAAAGTGGCTTTTCCGACTTGGAATCAACTACAGTACCCCCACCTGGATTTCCCAACTTGGAATCAAGTACGAGAGAGTGCCTGAACTGAGAGACGCAGAGAAGACAGAGTTGTAAACTATAAGCCGTCGCGTCTAGAGCGCAGTTTGCCTATAAGGTCCCCTCTCG
>LS501819.1:769027-786532 GCA_900490845.1 Pristionchus japonicus
GGTTACGGTGCAAGGCAGCTTCTGCTGTCTTTCAATCAATAGTGATCTTTGGATGGAAGGAACCATGGCAGAGCTACCGTAACCAGGCTCCGCCCCCTGGCCGATCCAACTTGGAATCAAGTACTTTTCCAACTTGCCATCAAGCTTGGAGGCAAGTTGGGAATTTGCTTGATTCCAAGTTGGATTGGCACACCAGAGCTTCTAAACTTTGTTCGGTGACTGAATTAGCTTAATCTAGAGTCTTCAGGAGCTACATGAAATGAGTTTCACACACAAAATTTTAGCAAATGTTCTTTTCAGAGATGATTGTAGCTGTATTTTGAGGCACGGAACAATAAGCCCAAACAACTTCAAAGCGAAGCCTAAAATCCGTGAGCAAACGTGAAATATTAAAATATTCGAGAAGACGCGAGAGGAGTCAGCGTTTCTCACTGATCCAGGAATTGAACCACGGTTTCCAGAGACTAAATTGCATGAGTTTCACAGTATATCTATCACTCAATGAGTGTCCTTGCAATGATTTCGCATAAAAGCCACTTTGAAATAATATTTCAAACTAATACTCCATGGTCTGGACTGGAAACAGAGTGCTGGGAGTGAGCGACAGAGATCAACATACTCATGGGACGGAAGGACTCACTGCGTCTCACTGATCTCCGGGACTTTGCACCCAACCGCTCTTCGGAGAAAGAGAAGGGTTTGTTTTCCACTGAGTGATTCAGGGACCGAGCAGCAAAATAATTGCGCCACACTGATGAGAATTACTCAGGTATTATCAGGGACTGGTTTTGTTTGGGGGGAATGATAATTATTATCATCTTCCGGAAAAGTGAACAGTAATCGAAAAAGTGCTGAATAGACACAACTGATCGCGCCAAAGACAGGAATCGGGAATGATTACAGTCCTGGTTGTTTCCCTAGTGAAAACAATCCGTCCCGGCCTGTCGGGGACGGTCCCAGGCGGTCCTAAGCGAATGCGTTGCTCGAGGAGTGAAATTTAGGAGAAAACCAAGTAACGGCGAGGAGCTCGTGGGTTGCACTATCGATTTCACACGACAGAATATTTATTAAAAAATTCTATAGTTAGGAAATTGGCGTTAAAGTGGTGGCAATTTTGGGTAAAAAAACGAAAAGAGGAAGCAAAAGGATTACGGTAGTAAAAAAGTTCAACCTGTTTTTAACTTTATCACTCAAAGTGCACACAGTTATCCTTCAATTTCCTGATTAAAGAATTTTTTAATAAATATACTGTCGTGTAAAATCGATAGTGCAACCCACGAGCTCCTCGCCGTTACTTGGTTTTCTCCTAAATTTCACTCCTCGAGCAACGCAATCGCTTAGGACCGCCTGGGACCGTCCCCGACCGGCCGGGACGGATTGTTTTCACTAGGGAAACAACCAGGACTGTACACCAACATTATCGCAGAGACGCCAAAACAATCGCGCATGAAAACGAGATTTTGCCGATCTGCGAAGGCAGGAGTAGATCGCATTACACCTTGAGACGTGAGTAATGATAAGGTTATTGGATAAGGTACTTGGTAAACACGCGAATCCTCTCAATTCAGAGTGATCCCTCGCTTCTCTAGGCGTTGAGAGATTCGAATTGGTACCTACTCTTTGCGCATTATCCGTCGTTTCTCTGATGATTACAGAGTGAAAGACACCTATTCGCAACTTTCTATCACCTTCTTCGCACTTTCTCAGATCAGGATCAACGAGCTGTCATCCCGACCTTTCCAGGTAATCACGATAGTAAACTCTATCCGACCCCAATGATCTGATTCTCTACACTTTTACATAATCTCTCGACAATCAGACAAGATGAGAGATAACTACGAATAACGGCCTAATCACTAACCGATCCCTGTCAATCAAACGAAACGACGCCGAATTCGTTCGATGGTCGGAACTATCCACTCTTCTGATATATGACAAACAAGATTTTCTTCTTCTTTCTTTCTTTCTTTCTTCTGCAGAAGATAGGCAGGGGGGCAAAGTCCCTGCCAACTATTTTCCCATTGCGACTGATGATTGTGTCCCTATCAACAATCGATGGCTTGCAGAGGCAACTTTAGTGATTGAGGAGTGACGACTCTCTTCGATTTGTATGATCTCTCGGTTACTCTAACGAGAAGAAAATGAGTGAAGCTTGCAAAATGCAGTAAAGCAAGAGGAAGAAAACAACAACAGCTATCCCCAAGTCAAAGATTGGCATCTCTACTATAGGGACCACCATCCCTCTCCAATGGGATAGGGCGCACGCAATGTCGAACAGCTCAAAGGGGGTTGAAAGGCCGCGTGTTCTGACTTCTCAGAGGTTTAGTACACCATGTCAGTCAACTTTACTCGAAGTTTGAGACAAATCTACGGGCGTCCACGTTTTCTGTGCTCGATAATGTATCAAAAATGAGAATTGAACTTGAATAATCGATCTTTGAAGCGCTCTCGGTAGAGATCAAGAAGGGGGCCGAGACTTTTGAAAGTTTCCTGTTGTAGACTGAGGTACCGCGCATAACATATCCGAAAATCAGCCAATTCTGCGGTCGTCCAAGAAAGTTATGTGAATTCAAAGATTGACTACGAAAATGATCTTTGATCTCTTATAAAACTCGTGGACGCCCATGGAATCGGCTGATTTTCGGATATGTTGTGCCCATTACCTTAGTCTATCACTGGGAACTTACAGAAGTCGCGGCCCTCGTCTAGAACAATTTTTATAGGGCTTTTGTAGTTTGTAGTCTCTCGTTATCGACAACTGATTTTTTTGTAAAATGCAAATATCTCGAAAACCATTGGATTTCGGATGGTCTTCCGCGAACAAAAAATGTTTCTATATGACAGATTAACAAACTTAAATAGTTCATGGGTCATGAATTCATCATTTGCATATCACGTGGTGGTCCCTATCTCTACTAGCAAAACACGTTCAGCCCACGTGAAACCGGCAGTGCTGGCCTAGAAAGCGGCGGAGCTAGGCCAAGGGGCTTAGCGGCTCTCTATTCCCCGGCTTCTCTTCCCGGCCAGAGCAGGCGAGAGAGCACGCGAAAGCGAGAGAGCGCCCTGCACCGGACCTCCCCTGCGGCTGTTATTCAGTGCAGAGAGTCCGCGTGGAGCGCATGTGAATGGCGAGAGAGTGTGCGGATTGGAGAGAGCGCAGAGAGGCAGAGAGAGAGAGAGCAAGCTCATTGTATTGGTGCGGTAAGGAGAGAAGGACTTTGGACCACAAACCAGGGACGCTGGCCTAATTAGGGACCTCTCATGATTGGTTTGGATCGAAAATGTGACGCGTTACATTGAAGACATGCAAAAATATAGAGTGACGACCAGTTCATAGGGTTTGACAGCTCCGTCTTTGCACTAGAGGTCGCGACGCTGCGAGTGATTGGCAGGTCGAGTCACGAAGATCTCTCTAATCTGTGCAAAAAGTGAGACGCGACGATGTTTTTGAGCAAGGGAAGCAGAGGATCGCCGTGATAAGAGCTTGTTTTCTACCGGGAGACAATGAATAACAAGCATGGTGATTGCATGGGCGAAGTACAGCATGTGCAATTGCTTGGTGATTAGAAGATAACTCTCTCTGATTCACACACTATCTCGCCTCTCTGACCAATGAAGTAATGCATGAAAGCGACGAAATTGAAGTAAAAACTTGGTTATTGGAAGTAGAAATGGATGCACTGTAATGAATAGAAAAAGAAGAGAAGAGAGTGAATCAGTAGAGTGAAGGAAAGATGAGGGGTTCTACTGTACGGAAAATGGGAGTGATTAAAAAACTAAACAGGAAAGCGCATGGGAAAGTGTGGTAAACGGGATTTCGTCGCGCATTCACGAGCAATGGTCAAGTACGAATTCTGATATGATAAGGGGAGTGGGCAATGCGGAGAGATGCAGAGATGAAGTGAGGACAAAGATCAGTAGAAATGCGTCAAGGAATGAGTACAAGAGGTGAACGAGGTCGTGGAGACTCAGAGATCTATCGACAGGCGCAATGTGATGCGAATGCGAGCATGGATTCAACTGAAATCGATATAGTGGATTCAAGAGGGCTGATGGAGCGCGCTGAGCGATTGGGTTGCATCTCCCGGGGAGATCAATCTATGGACAGGTGGTCTAACCATTCCTTAGGATGAGGAGAATTGGGAACAAAGCCAGAGACGCTGACTCTCTCAGTTCAACACGATCTATCGCCTGCCAGAAGATAAGTCGAGATAGCATGGAATAGTGAGAGAGCGAGCAGATAGAGGAAAGACGCATAGCAGAGAGTCAGATCTGAGATGATCTCGAGAAATGAAAGGGAGGAAGGTTGAATGACCAAGTTACTGAGCAAAACTCGCGTTCCTATATCTTTGGGGATCAATCTAGAGGCATCCTAGAAGAATTTGGCACAAAGATAGAGACGCCAGGGTCAGATCTGACTCGGAGATCATTGGAAAGAATAGAGAGGGGTGAATGGCCAGGCGGGCAGAGGGAGGGGGGTGTAGGGGTCAGTCCCTCCCTCTCTCTCCCTCCCTTCTCACCCTCCCAATCATTCATACAGAGTGTCCAGAGTCGATCCCTGTCTCTAGGGATGTCTGACTGGTGAGACAACGAGTAGAATGGAGAGACGCATAGGTAGACACCAATAGAGAGTGCGCCTTGCAAGAGCGCATAATAATCCATGTTTGAGTGGGGGGATTAGGTATGGACACCTCTTGAAGTTATGGGGCCATGCGCACTCACGATACATAATTACAGGGACTCCACGACAATAGGGGTACATGATAACAGAAGAAGTAACACTGAGGAATCAAGAAATCCGTGAAACTAATGCGCGAAGTCCGGACGTAGGGATTATGTTTGGAAGCATGAAAGTCGACCTAGCGCGATACGTGAACTTGAAGCATGCCTCAACGAAAACGAAATCCGCGAAATCTTCCCACATCAATCAATGATTCTCTCTCATTGTGCACTCAATACGCTGTCTCCACTCGCCCATTGATAACTGACCCCTATTCATTCGATAATCTTATATCACAAAGTTTACGCGTTTGCAAGTTCACGCGCAATGGTACAGCATCTGCAGACATACGGAAGAAACCAGGCGTACGAAAATATCATAATTTCGCGAACTACGGGAAACATACCAATCAATGCCTCTCCACCACTCTTCATCGCCCATTGATAACTGACCCCTATTCACTCCATCCCCTCCTCTCCACTGGTGCCTCCTCTCATCATCACTTTCCATTTCTACTGCGTCGCTGCTATCAACCAAACACGCACATTTCCGCTGACTTCAGCAAAATTCCCGTCCCACGTGGGCTCAGCCCCGCTTAGGAGCCTCTCCAATTAGCATGGTCTATCACTTCGCATGACCTGGAAAATACGTTGGAAGGGGATGAAGAGATAAATGGGAAGTGACTCTACAAGGCCGTGCAAAGTTTTCGCTTTTCTCGGTGATATCAAAACATTTCCGTCTACTTCAGCAAGATTTACCTCGTGCATAGGGTGAAAACCACGTTTTCAAAGCTGTTCTCTCTCATCTTGGCCTGGTCTATCATCATATCGAGCCTTTTCATGAGTAAGGAAAGGGATTAGCGAGATACCGTTCACTGACGGAAGTGTGGCTACAAGGCCGCATTAATTTCTGCTGTCATTTTGCTTACAGCGGCAAATATTATCGCGTGGTTGTGATTAAATCACATTTTCATGCCAAACTCTCTCATAATGGAACAGTCTATCATCATGCTGAGGCTGTTCGAGAGCACGGAGAGGGATGGAAGAGTAGTGGGCGAGATTAGGGAGATACTGATCACAGGGAGGAATGGGAAGTGATGCTACAAGGCCAAGCGATGCAGAAATGGGGAAAGTGGCCCTGGTCGATTGGTGATCGAGGGATCGGTTTCGGTGCATTGAACAATTCAAAATTTCTGAAATACAGCTGCTAACTCATTGATGCATTGATAACATACTAACAAAACAACATTGATGAAAGTACAGGGATTTGAGTTCGGTTATGGAGAACAAATGAGGCCTTTTTTGCTGATAGGATGTGATACCAGAACGATCCGTGCTGTTGTTTTTACAAAAAGGACATTTTGCATAAATAAGTGCTGGCAGCCACAAAAGAGTACACTAAAATCTCACACTCGCCGAGCAAGGGAGAGTTAATATTAAAGTTCGATATTCGCGCCTCTCTGATAAATGAGAGATAGTGTGAAATGGAGAGACGATTTGTTCATTGCGACCACCAACGACTATCCGCCCCACCCTCTGCAACAATCACTGTGCGGGTGGAAAACTGAGAACCTGATACTGCTGAATTTGTACGCGCCAATATCACAGAGAAACAGGTTTTCAGAAATCGAACTAGAAAGACATTGTTGATAAACACAATTGAAATAGTTAGGTAGAGCCATATGATTCTCAATCCGCTAAATGAGTGATGTAGGGTTATTGATTGATCAGGGTTTGTTTATCCTGATTATTCTATATTTATCCCACCATCTATTCTGGTCCCTGAGAACGAACCGCACCCTATCAATCCAAATGAAGAAATTAGGCTAGGATTCAAGAGAAAATGAAGAAGGCAACCATGAATATTTTTTTCTATTCATCCCCTTTATAGACATAAATCTGTTTTCTTTCCCTATCCTAGATCGAATTATTTCTGCCTTCGTTCAGACTAGTACACAACGCACTCCCTTGGACCTGAGATCACCTCTATTTCCCTCAAATTTACTCACTAAATTGAAGTATCAGTCTAGACGATGTGTAATGCACTCATTCGTTCTGATTCTCGACTCGGAAAAATAGCAGCAAGTGCCCCAGTAAAGTCTGCAGGGGACGAAAATAAACCAGAGATCACCACTACTTCTCGCAAATTTGCTCATTGAATTGAAGTATCAATTCAGACGATGTGTAATGCACTCATTCGTTCTGGTTCCCCACTCGGAAAAGTACTGCAAAGTGCTCAACAAAGTGTGCAAGGGACGAAAATAAGAGGGTATCACGAGGAAATGCGCGTGCGCGCGCACTCAGATGCGCCTTGTTTTCTAACAAGAGAACATTGTAAGGTGTACAAGATTGTAAGATTCCGCGCTAAGTGCGCCTTTGTGAGCGTCGTGGAACGTAAACGAATCTGATTTTGATGAAGAGTATGAGAAATAACTAATCAAGTTCGAGTGGACGCAGATGTGCATTGTTTTCTAAGATGCGCAAGATTCCACGCCAAGCGCGGTAGACCTCTTTCTGAGCATCGCTAAATGACCGATGTGGTTAATTAGATAAATATTTTCAGAAAATAAACGCGTTCGGTTGCACGTAACTCGCAGTATTTACCTGTTTAGAGGCACAACAAAAGTGCAGTAGGACGATTTGCGCCGTGGAACGTGGTTTCTAGTGTGATAAATATCAAGGCCATGTTTTCTTGAGAGCAGAGTCTCTGTTTTGTTCTGGAGGAACCTTTCTGTGGCGAGGTAAAGATCATTATTGATACGAAATTGACGTAGTGAGACCAACAGAAAAATCAGAACGTCGGTTTTGTGAGATTCACCAAAACTCTGCGACCCGAAATGGAACTGATTAAACCAGAGTTGAACTTGGTATCATAAAATCAGCAATTTAGGAACCTGTCTGGTCTTCTGCGCGCCTTGTTTTTAGCAAGAGGCAGCGTAGACAGTGTACACTACTAGACACTGAGTACATCAGACCGATTTCTGAACTACGAAGACTATCGCAAATATCGCGAGGCATTAGAAAAACAAATCGAAATCAATCTGCGCAAATAATATTTTTTACTTGTTTAACGTTTTGAAGTCGTTCGTCTTTGCATTTTTTTTCAGAAAAAACAGTGCATTCAAGAGAGACGAGGAGAAAATATCTTTATTATCGAGAAAAAACTCGAGTAAACCGCAATCAATTGTCCATTTCTTTCTGTTGATATGATATCAGTTCACGGCGTCCTTTTTCGTTTTTTCAAAGGCAGTCTTTTAGTGATAGGGATCTTTGCCGTCTATTTATTATTGAATAAACAGTCTGACTCTCTTCATTTCTCATGCTCTCTTGCTCTCTCTCTGACAGATCGGAACACATTAAACGGGAGGTTTACTATGATTTTACTGAGAAACATGCGGAGCTCCCCTTGTTGATGGGGAACAATGCGTCGTCGAAAGGACTGATGGTTCACAAAGTGTCCGAGGTGTTGTGAGGGGTCGGCAGTGGGCATTCTGATGGAATATTGACCGAAGAAATTGATTGATTCCTAACGTGATTGCTAAGAAGGAAATTGCGAAATTTATTTCTATGCTAAGAGCGAAGAACTTATTGATGAGCATCGTGATTGTGAGCTTTTATGCACCGCGTGAAACCTAACATGACTGTGGTGCTCGAAGCATCGATGCCTGATCATCGAGAGTAAGGTCTCTATTTCGACACTCAAATTACATCCTGCAGAATCGCAAGCAAGTTTGTTTACCCCGGTCTGCTCTCACGTGCAAGTGGCCGTGGTTTTACACAATGGATCGCCGACGCGATTCGAGTCTTCTTACTTTCGTATTATTTCTTCTGTTTCTGACATCATGATGCAGTTTCGAACTCATTGTGCAACTTTCTAGATGTTGCTACGCCTATTTCTCCTTCTTCTCCTCCTTTTCCTCCTCGTTCTCACTGCTCCCGTGGACTACATCAAAACTGATGCGAATGATGAAATACACGTGGTTCCATTGGTCTACAAGTATGAGGTTAGCGATTCAAGTATAGAAATCTTTTTTTTAATGATCGTTTCATTTTCAATAGAAGCACCATGGATTTACGTTGCGGTGAGTGATGGAATAGGCGAGAGAAGCTGCCGGCACGTGAATATGAGATAGCTCCGTAGAAGTCTCGCAATGAAATTTAGTATCAATGCCGTTAGTGTTGAAGCTACCCGACCGTCTTCTTGCAGGACATCCCCTCGCTCGGTCACGAAGATATCCAGGAGCAGCTGGAGGAACTGCACCGTCAATCAGAGGAGAGCAAGAACTTTGGCAATTGGAAGCTGGAAGTCTTCGACAAGATTCGAACGTGGTTGTCAGAGAGAGTCGGTTGATTTCTTGAGTTGATCATCTGATAACAATTTTGCGTTTTTTATATCGATTATCATTTCCCACTACTCGAACGTTCACGTAGATATGAGAGCTTTGTTGATTCACAATGCTGTTGTTTCACCTTTATGTTGGCAGATATTCTTCTGCGAGAATAAGATAAACATTTGCGAAAAAATGTTTGTCGGTCAGAACCCTTCAAATTGTTTACGTTGCCTGGAATTTCGGTAGTTTTCTCTGGATCCTGAAACTGTTTACACAATAACTTTACCAGTGACTTCGAAAGTATTCACAGACGAGTGGCTCTTTCGTCCCCGTCTAATGCGCCATCCTCTCAAGATGATATCTCGCTTCACTCTCGTGTTCTTCCTTCTGTTTCTCGTCGCCATTGCCGAGAACGGCCAGAATGCAACCGCCTATCAGAAGGACAAACGCATATTTCCTGATCCCTACCATAGGGTACTGCTCATCACTCCAAGCCCGGTAAAGTCAACTTGGTTTTTAAATATGTTAAAGCGCCTAAAAAAATCCTATTGAGTTGAAAACAAATTATGGTGTCCGTGTTCCATCTTTCAGAATATCACTTCGGGCCTGGAGGAAAGTCTGAAACCACTTCGAGAATTTGTGCAATACTTGGAGCAGCGACAGAAAGAGCACGAGAAAGAGAGACACAGTGGGCTGTTCGGACTGTACACCATCATTTTCTCCCATTCTCCCAGATACTCAGTGAATTGGAATATTGTCATTGTTGTAATTTATTTGACTGGGCTGAACTATCGTTGATAACTGGACAAACAGTCGTATTTTCCCATAACAATGCACAACGAAAATACAACTTCTCTCGAAATTTTCAAACAAGGGCTTGAAAATACCTACATCGTTAAAAAAAAATCATATAGGTTATTCATGCTGCGGAAAAAGTCAGGGGAGATTTTCTCCTGGGGTGGAAAAAGTCGCATGGAGAGAAAAGGGAGAAAACCAAAATTTTGAATTGGCGCCTTTTCTGTATCGGGCTTCCCCGTGGAGCTAGCGACTTTTACGTTCGTTCTTAGGATTCTGAGGGGTGAAAAACCCATTTCCCAAATTTAAAAGTCTCTAGCTCCAAGGAGAAGTGAGATAACGAAAAGGCGCGAATTCAAAATTCTCATTTTCTCCTTTGACTTTTTCCACGCGATTTTTCTCTTTTCTCTTTTCTCCCCCCACTTTTTCCACAGCATCAGAAAACACTTCTGTTATGTTGATAGCTGTGCTCAGTGATTCAGTTTGTGGCCGATAAACAATTCCATGAGGTAATGTGGAGCATCAGATGGCGGAAAACATGATGTCGAGTTCCCATCTTATTTGCGGGAGAAAACAGAATACATTCGGCGATTCATTGTTGTATACAATGTCTGTTTGAAAACTCTCATGTATCTCGCGGGACTGTATGCACAGACGGTATACGTGATAAATAATATCAGCTCTGAGATCTTTGGCATTATTTACAAAAATTTCACACGGTCGATTTTCTAGCTGTGATACTGGGTGTGACATCGTGGATTTGCGGCTGACCAACAATAGAGGTCTGGAAAATTCGTTTTGTGGGAAAATGCTGGCGAAACTCGCCTTCTTTTCCATGCTTGACGACTGCTGATCGGTTCCCTGGCTTGTGGTTTTCGCAACAAAACTAAGGAACAAAGCTGCCTTTAAGATGAGAATATTTGACAAAGATAATAGAAATTGTACTCACAGTAACACTCGGCGAGATGTACATTGAGTAGCATAGAATGATAGTTAGATTGGCGAGACTCAAGTTGTAGAGTGCAGCGATAAAAGAAATAATGAGAGAAGGAAATGGAACGAAGAATGGAAGAAGAGCCGTAAAATCGATCCAGGAATACATACGATTCTTGAAAGGATACCTGAGCGATTTGTACACGAAAGAATTGCCGTTGCATTTGGATCGTTCTCCTGCTAATTGCTACTCCGATGTTGTTCAGATGAGAACGAATCTGAAATGCTCTAAATATTGTGCCAATAATTTGTTAGTGTTACGCACTTGAAGAGCACAGAATACGCAGAGGCCATAGGAAGCGAGATAGGATGGAATCGCGTCGTATTTCATGATGTCGACCATTCCGATTCCATTCTAGAAAAATGAGGGTGCGCTTCCACCGACAAAAATTTAGATATTTGAACGTCTGAGGTTTAGTCCGGATCGCTCTCTCTCAATGGGCCATACCGTACTATGGGCACTACAGCTCTTATTGAGAAGTGAAGCGAGGAATGAGAATGGTAAGGATAATAACAATACCAATAGCAGATATGACAGATATTTTACCTCATCAAACAACCTAACACCGTACAGAATGTATTCACTCGAGTTCACTCCATGCAAAGTGCAAATATTCCACTCAAGTTCCTTTCTCAATGAAGATGATGGGTTGAATTGGCGCATGTAATACTGAATCGCTATTAGAGGAAAGACAGCACCAGAATTTGAATACCCATCCATTCAAGTACCACAGTGCTGGGAATGAGTATGCGTAGATAAGTCTACGAGCGACACTCGAATTTGGCCTAAATCAGGACATCATTTATCAACATGAGAACGACGTTACTTCGCTAGAGACATCAATTGAATTACAGACGGTGAGGGAACCATCTGTGTGTTTATTTCGTTAACAACAATTTCAAGTTCAAGAATCATACCTGCCATATTGTGTGAAGCTGGTTCATGCAAGCAGTTGCAATAGAATCTCCTATGAAACCCGGCAAATGAAGCATAATTGGACCATAGAGAACTCTCGCAATTGAGCCATTCATGATCAAAGTGATCTGAAATTTTTTATTATCAACACAATGGATAGCCCTTTCGAACCTCCGGATCAATCGCAAGAAGAAGTGATGTGTTGAAGCAAATAAACGCTGACACCAGACATGATAGTCGATAGAGCCTCGCAGTCTGTGCGAACTGCCTTCTCCAAAGGGCTACGAATAAAACGGCGTTGAGAGTAAGACCGAGTAGACCTGTTGCATGGAATGTACTCAACTCGAGAATAAGAATGATCTGTTAACCTTGCAAGGGAACGATGACCTTCACACTGACCACCCAAGGACTGCGACTCATGATCGATTAACGTGCTGCGCGCTAGCAGACATGACGTGATTATTCGGATAATCAAAGACAAAGCACGGTCATTGTGGTTAACGGGTTGAGCGAAACGATAATAATTAACGAGGTGATGCCTTTCACACGAATTCACACGAATCGTGGCACAATTGGGAATAACAAAGCTAGCGAACAAACGCAGAGATCTTTTTCGTCGAATGCAATGGTTTGAAGTGAGAGTGACAAAACGTTTGTAGCAATTACAGTTCCTCAGAATTGCAGCATTCGTGTTTTCTGCAAAAAATGACGTATCTAATTCCACTTGTGATCTCTGAAATTGAGATAACCTCTCCAGGATAGGAGCCCGTTCGCGTAAGAATCGGACAAGGGCTGGCACAGCCCAAAATGGTCGATTCCCTGAAACAGGGTGTTTTGGGGTTCTCGAATATGATAAAGACCGTGGACGTGGTCATTTTTCATTTAGAGTCTCCGTTGGCTTCAGACGACGTCGCGTCGAAAACAGAATTTCTTCAATAGCGCCTTCCTCTGAAGCGCTAAAATTAAGTGAGCGCGGTTCCAGACCTAAAATTTGAAGGCGGTCACGTCTGACTTTTTCATTTTTTGTTAATTACAAAACTATTTTTGTTACAAAATGTAACTTTTTATTAATCCATTTGTGAAACAAGAGACCTGTATAGAAATGACCGGTGTGAGGCGAGGAATTCAAAAATATTTTTTTCGATTTTTTTAAAGACACACTTTTTGAGTTGTCCTCAATAGAGTGATCTGAAACAGACGTCCCCGTCCTTGTTTACGTGTTCCCCGTCCTCTCCATCCCTTTGATCTACCCTCTTCCTGCCTCTCGTCGGCCTCCCTCCTCTGCGTCTCTGGCGCGAGATAGTGTGTGAAAGTGAGAGAGCGGAGAGAGCGCCAGAGAGGCAGAGGAGGAGGAAGAGGGTAGATCAAAGGGATGGAGAGGCCGGGGAACACGTAAACAAGGACGGGGACGTCTGTTTCAGATCACTCTATTGAGGACAACTCAAAAAGTGTGTCTTTAAAAAAATCGAAAAAAATATTTTTGAATTCCTCGCCTCACTCCGGTCATTTCTATACAGGTCTCTTGTTTCACAAATGGATAAATAAAAAGTTACATTTTGTAACAAAAATATTTTTGTAATTAACAAAAAATGAAAAAGTCAGGCGTGACCGCCTTTAAATTTTAGGTCTGGAACCGCGCTCACTTAATTTTAGCGCTTCTGAGGATGGCGCTATTGAAGAAATTCTGTTTTCGACGCGACGTCGTCTGAAGCCAACGGAGGCTCTAAATGAAAAATGACCACGTCCACTGTCTTTATCATATTCGAGAACCCCAAAACACTCTGTTTCAGGGAGTCGACCATTTTGGGCTGTGCCAGATGCTTGACGATTTGTCCGATTCTTACGAGAACGGGCTCATACAGCTTTCTTGTCGTTGGATTTGTATCTTCCTTAACCATGTTTCGTACACATACACACGACATTGCTGAACACGATTATTCTGGAAACAAAATGATATTCAGTCTGTAATTTCATAATCGATGCTTCAACAGTTAATAGTTGATCGACTTTGCATCCTTGGTCCTCGGTGAGTTGCAAGATCTCGACAGCCTCGAGACGCACCCGGGCAGAAATTCACAGTATTCGCACATATTTTAAATAATTTCTCTTTGAATTTCGTTTGAAAAATATACCAGTACTTGCAGAAAATGCATGCGAAAAAGAGCCAAAATTTTATCGTTCAAAAATGGTTTAGATATAAGTTCGTTTGGAATTACAAGTCGGGGTTAAGTATTGCAGTACAACTCAATTACTTGGCAGAAATCAAAGTGATTTTTACGCGAAACACATTTGGATTCGATCTGTCTGCTTCCACAGTGGAAGTGAAACTGGGCGACTTGGGCATTCCATTAGTCCAAAATTTCAGCTCAATCGCAGTGTTTACGTAAATAACCTTCTTAGAGTGTGTGAAAACAATGGATTCGGCCAAAGCCATCGCTCGGGAGAAAAGAGTGAAAGCACCTGAAACAACTTATTATTTTACAAAATGAAGATAAGCTTGCTTACATGGAGCATTCATCGCGTAAAAGTGGCTGCACACGCTCACATTCACCACTAGACGTTGAACTGCATGGGCTTGAATGAATTCCATGATCCGATCTCTGCAAAATGTGTGTTTGCATTCACTCACTATGGAAGTAGAATAATGCTTACACAACAGCATTGCCGATGAATTGGTAGTTGACAGTTAATTGATCCACTTTGAGATCGCCAATCAGATCTTCACAGTATTTTTCAGGCATTCCATCCAAAACGAAATTTACAATTCTTGAGCATCGGCTAATGAGATTTGTCACATTACTCATACATAAACATTTAATCTCTAAGAGTTGAATAGGCGAATGTTCTGCTTCAAAAGTGTTGTTGAAATTCATAGTTACTTCAACATTCTGGAAAGAAGATGCAAAGACCGTTTTCAAATTTGAATTTACCCCATCTTCTTCCGTAATATCGTTGTAAATGGAGTCCTTCCAGTTGTCGACTCCGTAATAGTCTCGAAATCGATTTGAAAACCGAGTTCCGACAATCCAGTATTTGGTGGTTGTATCCAGGGAAACGTAATCGAGCACGGGAAGACGGGAGCGGTTCGAAAGATGCTCACGAGCTAGTTCGTTCCACAGAGGAGAGACCTAGGAACACAGAGAGATGTGATTACAAAAAAAAGAAACACATGGAGCTCACCACACGTGCGCTGTGGATCGATTCTATTCCAACAACAATGATCTTCCGAACGATATCCGAGGGTAGAGAAACCAGATTGAGTCCATAAGTGGACATCATAGATATAGAGCAGAATCAGATCAGTCGCAAATGAGAGGAGAAACTTTCACAAATGTAGTATTGCAATGGGTAAGCGTGACGCGGCTGTCAGATTTCTAGATTATTGTTACATAATCAATTTGGTTTGAAGGAGAACAATTCTATTTGAATATGCTCAGTTGATCTGGTCTTGTATGACGAAGTCAAAATCTTGGCAGGCCTTGCAATAAAGTAGAGTATAGAATGATAGGAATGAGTTTGAACGAGCTTGAACGATGAAAAACTATCGTTTATGACTGTATTGTGCAAAATAAACGTTTGATTTTTCTGCCATTCTTATCTCCACACAAAAATCTCCTGTGATTTTCCTCTTCTTGCAATTACGACGCATCGATAAGATCGGATCCACGCCATAGTAAGATGATCGGATGCCACCGTTCTGATGGGATAAACGATAACTTCTTTCATTTCAGTCATTCATTATCTTCCTCTTCGCCTTACCCTCACAAGCCTCTTTTTTTTCTTCTAAATTATTACACCTCTACCCGAACACCATTTTAGATCTCTACACGATCTCGCCTGCTCCGCTCTACACTCGGATGACAACACACATGCACAATGGATTTTGAATAATCGAAGAGCATGAAGAAGCGCTGCCAACAAATCAAGATTGGACAGGAAAGGTCGGTAACTTAAATTGAGCAAAAGAGGATTGCTTTCACTTCGTGTCAATAGCAGCAATGCTTTCAGATGAAGCTTGACGCACAAGAAAGGATAACGGTCTCAATAAAGGTGAAGAGAGAAAGCAGTAAAGAATGGAAACTATTATATGTACACAAGAGGAAGTAGTGAGTTCTCATAAGCTCTTCCGAAAGAGCTGCACAGTTGACGAGAAACAATCAGAGAGAACGTCCCCTTGATTCTAGGCGTGGTGGTGCGAACAGTGAATTTTTAGGCACATTCTCGTTCTCGAAGCAAAGAACTCTGTTCTACTCAAATCGAAGGGTCTGACAAATACGTATCGCACATTTCAGCGACGTGAGCTTCAAATCGGAGTACATCTGCAATCCGAAGCCTACTCGTTGGACGAAGACGACTCGCTGTTCATTTCGATTGTAACTCGCTAAGAGAGAATACTCGAACTCAACCTAGGATAGTAAATGTTGTTTCCGATGCAAAATTGAAGAAATAAATCATCTCGTTAATATCGATTTTGAGTTCAAGTACAAGGGCACAAATTGACAAAGGAAGACTAATGAAGGGTACAATTCGGTGCAAAGCATAAGGCGATTTCGTTGTTCTTGTCGGTGTTCACAGGAAACTCCTTTAAACGTTGATTACTTGGTGGAGTGCATAGTGATTTTGACGCGAAATACATTTGGATTTGATGTGTCTGCTTCCACAGTGGAAGTGAAACTGGGCGACTTGGGCATTCCATTCTCCCAGAACGCCCGATAATTAGTAATATTTGTGAAAAAGTCAACTGGTTTTTTCTTGGTGAAAACGATTGATCTAACCGAAAGAATTGCTCGTGAGAAGAGATCGAAAGCAGCTGAAACTGGCCAGTATTTTAGTTTCTCGCATAACGTTTATGAATTGTTTTTCTAAAACGCAGATAAAGTAACTTACCTGAATCGTTTGTTTCACAAAATACGAGTGATTCGTTTATATTCACCTCTAGACGCTCAACTTTATGCGCTTGAATGAAATCCATGATCACATTTCTGCAACACATTCGCAATTGCTAACTTTCTCAATGACAGTAAAACTCACACAATAGTCATGTTGATCCGTCTGAGGTTGACGGCCAGATGATCCATTTTTACATCGCCATTCAGATTATTAGAGCCTTCAACGACCCCATCCAACACATAACTTGCAATACGGGAGCATCGGCTGATGAGGCTAGTAACATTATTCAGACATGTTGATTTACTCTCTAAGCCTTGGATAGGCGAATGCTCTGCTTCAAAGTTTTTGTTAAAATTTAGAGTTACTTTAAGAGACTGTCTCGGTAAAAAGTCAGCATCCCGCGGACATCTCCTTAGCACAAAGATCCATCCCTCCCCACTACCATGGCATGAGAGGGTCTTGGTCCCTGATTGACGATGTGCAGTTTTTGGGATTCGTCGTCGCGTGCGTGGTGTGCAATAAGCGCGCGAATTTCAAAAACATGATTTTCATATCCTCTCAACCGAACAAGCTAGAGCCGAAATTCTTTTTGCATTGTGTTAGTGAGCACAAATGAACATACTTTCAACAAGGAAAGTTTTTAGGCTTTCATTCTGAAGGAGTTTTGCATGCTCGAAACTCGATTTTTCGCCACTATTGGGGCCTTAATGGAACTAGCGGAGGGCGAAACATCGTGCACAGTGTACTACCGATGCCTGTGAGCATGTTCGATGACCTTTGGACCAAATCGGTTTTACTCCTTCTGGGACTTTTGTTTTCTGAAGTTGGTGTACTGCCAACCTCGAAAAGTCGAAAAGACAG
>LS501819.1:788812-800480 GCA_900490845.1 Pristionchus japonicus
CTCCTTCAGAATGAAAGCCTAAAAACTTTCCTTGTTGAAAGTATGTTCATTTGAGCTCACTAACACAATGCAAAAAGAATTTCGGCTCTAGCTTGTTCGGTTGAGAGGATATGAAAATCATGTTTTTGAACTTCGCGCGCTTATTGCACACCACGCACGCGACGACGAATCCCAAAAACTGCACATCGTCAATCAGGGGTCAAGACCCTCTCATGCCATGGTAGTGGGGAGGGATGGATCTTTGTGCTAAGGAGATGTCCGGTGAGGGGGTCGAAATGATGAATTTTTACGGAGACAGTCTCTTAACCATCTGAAAAGAAGATTGAAAGGCCATTTTGTAATTCGAATTTACCCCATCTTCTTCCGTAATATAATTATGAATGGACTCCTTCCATTTGTCGACCCCGAAATAGTCTCGAAACCGATTCGAAAAATGAGCTCGGACAATCCAGTATCTGGTAGTTGTATCCAAAGAGAAATAATCTAGTATGGGGAGACGTGAACGATTCGAAAAATAATCAAGAGCTAGTTTGTTCCACAGAGGTGAGATCTAGGAACAGAGAGGTCATGACAAACTTTTCAAACAGAAGCCATTCGTTCTCACCAGACGTGCGCTGTGGATTGCTTCTATTCCAACGTTGAGGATTGTTCGAACGATATCGGATGGTAGAGAAGCAAGATTGAGGACATCAGTAGACATCATCGACACAGAATCAGAGCAGCGGAAGATGCGGAGATAGAGTTTCACGAATGCGAGTTTTGCTATGGGTAAGCGTGACGCGGGTGTCATGATTTTTAGATTATTTGGTACAGATTCAATTTGGTTTGAAGGATAGCAATTCTATTTGAATATGTCAAATAGCAAAGTCGAAATCTTTTCAAGAATTTCAATGAAGTATTTGTGAAGGCATTTCGCATCACAGTGTTCTTTCTACCCAAGAGCAACTCATTTACCACAGTTTCAAAAACTTCCCTTTTCCTTATCGTACACTTGTGTGATAGGGTG
Source organism: Pristionchus japonicus (assembly GCA_900490845.1). NCBI lineage: Eukaryota > Metazoa > Nematoda > Chromadorea > Rhabditida > Neodiplogasteridae > Pristionchus > Pristionchus japonicus. Next base: position 789,819 of record LS501819.1, read on the forward strand.
AATCATAGACTCGAACTGTCGAATCCTGATAAGCACGGGATTCTCTAGTCTTTTCGCCGGAAATCGCAGAGCACGAAGCAATAAAAGGAGATCACCTCTGATAAGGGAATCTAGCTGTCGCATTGACGAGAAATGCGCGCTCTTCTCTGTCTGGCAAGTGAGTTATTTTCTTTTTTTGAGCTTTAGTAATTTGCCATTTTCAGTTTTCTTGGGCTCATCCGCTGCGCAGATATGCCCTCCGTCATATGAACTGGTGGAGGACAAATGGTACGTTCGATCACTCTCTCGCTTTTCATATTTTCGATTAGTAGAAGTCTGAAGAATAATAGTTTTCTCAAAATTTTGAGTGAAACTCATCATCAGGTGCATCTTTACTCTATTCGAGCAACAGTACTACAACATCAATAAGAACATTTACTCATCTCGTTCCTACTGTCAAATGGACGGTGCACACTTGCCGATAATCCACAGCCAGGAGGTTTTGCATGTGACATTTCACTTATTTGCCCTTAATTCCAGGAAAATGATATGTTCGATCGATATACGTCCCGAATGAACGAAAGTAACGTTCAACTGGTTCTGGGTAATCGAAGTATCAATTTGTATTGATCGAAAAAAAAAATTGTAGATATGAACTGTAACGCATGGCATCATTTGGAATGGGCCGACGGCACAAAAGTGGACTTTATTCCTGAACCGAAAGTCGATATGGATTTCAATTGTGGATTGCAGGCGAACAGACCGGTTTCAATGACTGTTAGTCCATACTAAAGGTAGCCTCTATAATTCAGCTCATTATCAGGCTCAGCACCATTGGAGAATGATCTACATAGATGACTGGTTCTATCAGACAGTTCTTTGCGTTACAAAGCCTACTGAATCTCCTACCGTACCAACGACAGTCAAGCCAACAACAGTTCCAACCACAGCGAAGCTAACGACAGTACCTCCGACGACTGTGAAACCTACTAAGAACCCTATCGACGAATCGTGTGGCGAATATTCGAAAATGGTCAACCCTATGGATGATACGAAGCCTTGCTACAAGGTAACTTTATGAAACGTTAAGACTGATCCAGCTTTGGAACAACAGGTTGTCTCCGAGCTGAAGTCCTGGAAGAACGCAGAGGACGAGTGCGCTACGGACTTCGGTTCGCTGATAACGATCAACAATGCTGAGGCAAGATAAGGAATACTTGATACTTGTGGAATTAACCGGAAGAGTTTCTATTCGCCATAAATGCCCTACTCCCCAAAGTAATCTAATTCATAGTATAAGTGAAACATATCCATTCTTCCGGGGAACTCAACAAGTGCCAAGAGTTCGGGTTTGATAAACGAGTCATGTAGGAGAACAAGTTCTTCTGGCGCGCTGCAGTCAGCAACAATCTCGTGAATGGCATACACATTGGTGGGTGACTAGAATAGATTTCACGAACATGTCGTATCCAACGCTTGCTATTCTGTGTGTTTTACAGGTGCACACCAATCTACGGATGTCGCTGGAAATTGGACCTGGGTTGAAGGAGAGCAAATGATTGGATATGACAACTTCATTGGATGTGAGTCGATTCTAATGTTTTCTAATGACAACAACAATTATCCAACCGATCTTCCAGCCTTCCCGATACCTGGTGCTGGCGAATGCGCTGCCATGCTTACTGAATCATCGTCAGCACTTTGGCTCAATGAAGACTGCTACCACAACCCAATGCCATTCATCTGCAGGAGAGCCGGTGAATCGAAACACTTTGACACTGCTATTGTTAAGCGAAACTGGGTTACAGATGGAAGAAAATAAGGAGATACTACTAGTAAGCAACAAGAAGGGGAAGCTTCCTAAAGATTCTCGATTCAGACTTTTCTGAGCTTCCTACCATCTGTCCAAGGGATTCGCCCAAAGTAGGAGAGGACGTGAGCTTTAATCATTGCGGACTTGTATGCAAAAAAATCTTATTCAGTTCTTCGCTCCCGGAACGCCAAACGCAGATATTCCTTGTGAATTCGTCCTATTTGTGACGCCGAATAAGCTCGTCGAAATTGAGGTAAACTGAATCTGCAGCTGCAAAACTGAAGCAAAATTCAGATTCTAACCATGGTCTCCAATGCGAAGACTGACGTTCTAGAGATACTCGAAGGACCCGCGGGAGCCACAAATTCGATCACGAAGTGAGCTATTCGAAATTCATGAAATCAAGCTATGCAATAATAAAGAGAAAGTAGACTTTGTTCAGACTCAGCGGAACCCTCCTCACCACAAGCAAGTTCAGAACGGCAACATCGAATGTTGCCCGAGTGAATTGGAAACCGAGCGGAACAATGAATGGACGCGGCTTCAGAGTGACACTTGTTTATTGAAATCAGCAAAAAAATTAAATTCAGATTCGCTACTACGAAGTCGATCCATAAAATATCCAGATGGCTTCTATAAAGAAATCTTTTTTTTCGTTTTTAAATTCCAAGCGTTTATAAAATAATGCAATCCACGCTCTATCTCGGTGCTCTTGAATTCGCTTTTCCGATCATGATGCGACCGAAGTATTCCCTCGAAGGATAAATTGTTTATCAAACAAGAGCGTCGAGCAATCATCCGAGTCAAGTATTTCATGAAGTAGTACTGATTAGAGTAATAAATATTTCGAATTTAACCAGATTCTCGTATCGCTTTTCGAGTCTGATCTACCTCGTTCTTCTCATCCATAACTAAATAATTCAAACTTTCGACTCCGAAAAATTTGCGATAACATTTGGGAAAGCGCAATCAGGTTTTCAGAGTTCATTCATGTTCAGAGAGCAGTAGTTGATAATAGTGTTGGCAATACGAGGTAAACGGCCCCGTATTGGCGCGTCTCTCTATTACGGACCCGTAATGGATATGCAAAACGAGGTGGAGGAAAACGGGCCCGTATTGCCAATACGGTTTTGTTTAGGTGCCCTCTCTATTTCGCACACTCTCTCGCTTTTCTCTGACCCACTCTCTCATGCAAATTGAGGAATACGGGCTCGTTATGCTAAACGGGCCCGTTTAGAACCCCAGAATCTCGCTCTCGTTTAGCCAACCATAGTTGATAATGAGAAAGCCGGATCGGTTGCAGAGATGATGATCCGCTAAATTGTCCGATAGAGCAGAACTCTTGAGAATATAATGAACTAATTTCAGTCCCACCTAACGCTAGAGTCCTTTTCACTGCGATTTTTTCAAACTACAAATCTCACAGTGACCCAGCTCCGACGGATCTGCTTCGACCTAAAGTTTCTTGAGTGCATACTACAGAAACGTGCCTGCCAAACATTTCTGTTGATCAATACTCATTACATTCTTTCGTTTCTTTCTATTCAATGCATCAACAATTTGCATGCGTCAATTTTCCCACAATGACTATCACTCTTTGTTCTGCAATTGGAAGATTCGCTTCAAGCCTCTATATAAACATCTCAATTCTTCTTATTGTACCTTCTTTTATTTCTTCAATATCTTCTTGTGATGGCTTGCCATAATTTAAAAAAAAATTAGTATAGTATCCCCAGCATTTTGCAAGCTTTGTTATTCTCACAGTGATCATCACTCGATGAAATGCTGCTTTGCAAATCACTATATGAACCACTCAATTCTTCTTATTGTATCTTCTTTTATTTCTACTACACCCTGCTCTTGTGGTCACTGGAAATGATTTCAAATACATTTAGTGTGCATTATATTTATACTTCGATCGCTGGCTACAGAAACCATCATTTCTATAGTTTCCCCAGTATCACTCGCTGAATATAATTTCCTAACTGATGAATCATAAATTACAGAGATGCGTTCTCTTTCCATTCTCCTCATCACTCTCACACTTCTCCCACTATCGGACGCTGTCAAGTGCTACCGTTCGAGCCAACCCGAACCGGTCTAGGCATCGATAGATATTTTTATTTTAGCTGTCGAATAGATATAACTACTGTGAATCTGCTGTAAAATAATTAAACGAATAACGAATAATTTCAGTACAACTGTGGAGGAGAGTACTGTATCACAATGTTACACAACCGCTTTACTGTTAAGTCCTGTGGTGGAACATGTTTCCAGGTTAGCATCGGAAAAGATTTATACTTGGGATTCATTTCACACGCTCTCTCGCCTCTCTAAAAGCGCGTTTGCGCAAGAGTCGCACAAATCTGATCTTAAATATTCTCATTGTCACATTGTCCGAACATTGTCCGTCTCTTGAGCAAACAAGCTCCTAAGATTTCCTTTAAAGCAAACTCACAGTTCAATTTTCACATATATTCGAAACGGAATTCGGTATTTTTTCAGGAAGGAATTAATAAGGACAATGATCTCTGCTGCAAAGGCGATTTGTGCAACGACGACTCTCACGGTCGCCCTCTGATGGATACACAACATCAGAAATAATACCAAACAGAATATGGACTCAAAATGTGATAATGAATGAGATAATAAATAGTGATAATAAATCAGCAATGGTTGCACATTAGAAATCAAGCGTCATTGACTTTCTCGGTCTCTTCCTTTCCGATTGAATTGAGATTCTTCACTTCAATAGCCGTTTCATTCTCAGTCTTCCAGTAAAATGGAATGGCGGCCGAACGATTTACTGTTCCGACCCTGGAAAGTATTGATTTGTAAACTATGCATGTAGTTGGAAGAAAAGCAGACCTATCGGTCAGACCAGTAAAAACCCCGCGCCATTTTCGCTCATTTTTGTCTGAAAAGAAACAATTCACTGACGGAACAACTCTACGAGGTCGCTTCACACAGTGGACTGTGACGTCGAGAGTGTCGAAGATCGTCTGAAATTATGTCATTTATGAAGAAATAATGAATTAAAAAATGTGGAATACCTCAAGGATATACTTGATGATAATGATCACAACGAGGATTTGCAGAGCGTAGATCAACATCTGAAATATACGCTCAGCTATCTTTTTCCATTAGAAGTTCAGTTTTAGCCTAGTATAGTTCGTTCATAGCAAACAGACAAGAGGGAAAAGGGTGACTCAGAACAGAACGAAAAATCGACATTCATTCACCTCCACGCCTTTTCCCAAATCCACTGCAGAGCGAACATTAGAATCGATGAAAGTATTGACCTTCGGAGGAAGTTCGAACCAGTCCTCCCTAAAGCATAATTTATCTTGCTTATTGTGAAACTTTAGATCAAAAATGAAATGCTTACGCTTGCTTTCTGATATCAGTAGCAGCTGCAGCGAATTTGGTAGTGATTTCTCCAACCACCGCATTCAACTCTTCGAAAGCCTCGCTACTGTAATGCCACTGCTTTCAAGGTAATAATTCAGAATATGATTCTTCCCATTTCACACACACGCTTCCGTCTTAACAAAGAGAGAGAGAAACACAGAATATAGGAAAAAAACAGCTAATTTCGAATATCGCCCGCAAACTGACATTTTGTACGCGGTATCCATCTCCGCTGCTCCCACTTTCTCGTCCACAACGATTGTGTTGGTGATGTTCTTGGCGAAATCTTCCACTGCAAAGAGAGGATTCACTATCATGTAAGCGATGTGGAAACGGTAGTATACGAGAGGAACAAGAAAATGAAGTAAAGGACTTACGTATTTGGAATTCATCCTTGCACACTTCATCCTGGTAGTCTTTACAGAGCTTGTCGAGCATATCATCGACTCTATCGGATATTTCATCGGTCAGTCCGTTTGCCGCCAGAGCAAGAGCTTCATCAAGTTCTTTGAAAAAATCAGGAAGCAAAGCCCTCGCAAGCTTCTCCTGCCAAGTCAGCGTCTTGTTGGACATACTAGCAACTAGACTAGAGTGACTGATCTTCCTAGTCGGATGGAAGGGAGGTATGGGCCGCCTCCGCTAAGTCACGTGCCATCTCCGGGTCGGCAGAACCAACCCTGCCAGTTTTGACCTTTGATGAGTACGATTGCTAATAGCACAAGGTGTAGGGAAGGATGCATTGTTCTAGTCACGGAAAGGATGGAACAGCTACGATCGTATGATTTATTCCCAGTGAAGTATGGAATGGCTAAACAGAGTGGCTCACACTATCTCAACCTTTCCTCCCTCGTGACAATAAAAGCAGTGATCGATAATATCAAGAAATATTTCGAAAATGAATCTCACGATGAGAACACAAATGATAATGATCAGTAAATAGATCACGATGTGGATTAATCTTTCAAACTCGAGTTTCAGAGATTCCAACGTGTTCAGATGTGCAATGATTTGTGCGGGAAACTCGAACCATCCTTCCCTGAAATGAAAACATTTGATGATAACCAGGTGAATTCATACTAGGGCTAACAGTGAAAGAAACACTTTCTTATTTTCACTCGCATTCTCCCTCTCATACAGGTCAGTGAAGCGAGAGAATACTCCAAATGAAGTGAGCACTTGCTAAACCGTCCCTAACCCATTCTTACGCTTCTCTTCTCATTTGGTTGATTCCATTCACCCAGTAGTCTGCCAAGTCTTCAATTGTATTACGAATATCTTGAATTGAGAGAACTCTGCAAGCATAAATCTTTCAGTGCATCGTTGAGTATTCAACGCACATGTGATTTCCTACTTCAGAAATGTTGAGAACAACAGGTTCATTGCCTTGAAGTTTGGCGAGAAGCTTCTCAGCTTCTTCCCTTGCTGAATACAAAATCTTTCCGGAGAAGACAAAGTAAGGATACCTTTCTCGGAAGACTGATTTGTCGCCATATCGAGAGGGAATATTCAGATACAAGTTTGAAAGAAAAATTGTATGAGGAATTAGGCTACTCAGTGCTTGTAGAGGGTGGATTAGTAATCAGTGCGCGCCTTTTCTTACTCAAAGGAAGCGAGACGTGAATCGCACTGGTGAACTTTCTGTGTTCCTATTGTGTTTGCTGTAGAATATTCTTTGTGGAAACAATGGGTGAGCGTGGAAACCCAATGTGAGATTTATTATTATGATAAAATGAAGATAGGCAGAGAATCAATCGCAATGACACGATCCCACTTTCTTTGTCTTCTTTCCGAATCTGACTTTCTTCTTCTCCTTTGTCGAACATTTCTCATTAGCACATCCCTGAATCTCCCTCCAGCAAGAATTCTCGAACCCGCACTCTTCTTCAATACAATGAGATGGATCTCCAACACACTCAGACTCGCAGCAGGGTTCATCCTCGCACAGAGAACTGCATTCGGTAGGGTGGAGGAAGGGAACATCAGGGAAGGGATATTCGGGGAATCCTGCTGGTTCGAAGCCGTGCGGCTCAGGTTGAGTGAGAACGCTGTATGAATAAAGGAGAAATCAGAAAAATATATCATTCACGAACGTTTTCGGTATGCAATAGGCGCGGAACCCGTCCACGACCTCCATGAACGCCTGTAGATTGCATAATCAAAACTGTGGCACTGATATTAGGCTCCAGATTTGCAACTTACCAGCCATGCGCAGCGAAGAATGAAAATGGAAAGCAGAGTGCAGATAATAATGAGAAACATCTGAAAATGAGGTGATAGAGAGGGAAAAATATTAGAAACGAACCCAGGTTGGATCTCTGAAAGGAATAACTGTGTCCATAACTTTGTGGAAGCCTGCATTGATTTGCTTGGGATATTCGAACCACAGGGTTCTGAAATAGGATTCGGAACATCTAAATATATAGAGAGAAAACGAACAGATTCCTCTGGAGATTTTGCACGAACTGATTTGTTGTAACTGAAGCACTTTGAATGGCTCCAGTGAGAGCAGTGCCTTTATCCTCGCTAAATTTATTTTGATGCGAAGTTCGACCGGGTCTAACAAAGAAACTCACATTGTTTTCACAATCGCTTCGACGCCTTCTCCCGATCCGCCGTTGCCGGTCATACCTGCCTGCTGGCAAAACACTTGGAGTAAAGGAATGAAGAAGAGAAGGGCTTCTCGCATTGTTACGGATTGATATTGCGCCGATAAGAAAGGTATTTATACATGGAGAAAAAGGATGTTTGTTTCCGGTGTGCAGACTTGGCCTTTCGTCAAGCGTGCATATTGTACCACAAATAATTAGTAGTGCCCATAGAGCTGATTGATTGGGAAAAAGCTCTCATTCCAAACAGCATACATGTTACAACTTTCGGCGCTTGTGCTGTTGGGGGGGGGGGGGGGTCACCGCTATTCCCCCTCTCCCCTCCCTCTCATTTCCTCTCCTCTACAGAGGAGAGGGTGGTCTCCCCTCTCGGAGGAGACCTAGTCCGCGGGGGCGAATGCTCCCCTCCCTCTCCTCGAATGGGAGAGAGATGGACTAAACCGAAAACGTGTGGTCTTCTCCTTTTATAGGCTCAGTAGAAAATCAAATTAAAATTACGAGAGAAGACACTAAATCTGGTTTAGATGGGTGAATTGATTTAATTAGGCGCAATGTAAATTAGAAATTGCAGAAATTGATTACTTTTTGCGCGCTCCGACCGATCAGAATGATGAGGGTGAGGGGAAATGAGGGAGGTAGAAGAGGGAGGGGAGAGGGGGAATAGTGGTGACCCCCCAAACAGCACAAGCGCCCAACTTTCAGTAGATACTCAATTGCCAAGTACAGTTGTTCAGTGACATTGAATTCATTGGTCTATATTTGAAACTGCAGAAAAATCATCGAAATTAATTTGGATCAATATCAGGAGGAATATTATAAAAATTTCATAACTCCGAAGCTCCGATTCTCCCTCTCGGAGTACACATTGATTGATTTTTGCTTGTTTGATTTCGTTTATGCATTGTTGTTTAATAAGTGAACTCCTCAATGCCCTGTTTCAACACCATTTTCCACTCTTTCCGGTTAGAGTAGGTGAAGTCGATGGCGCACACTGCTTCACAGATTCGTCTCGATTCCGAGCTATCAATCAGGGTTGTGAGGCATCTGCGAAAATCGGGTACAAGTTAGTACAGCTCCATTTCTCCATTTCTTACGTTTCGACACATGCTTGCTCATTATCGTCCTGTCCAAGTCTTTCACTAGGTCTCTTCTTAAATTTAGTAAATAATTGTCTTATCAAAAAAAACAAAACAACTAACAAACAGTTTTCCATATTTGATACACTCACTCCTGCACCCGTTCTTGTCTTCGAAATGACAGATAATCGCCATACACCTTGGAGTGATAAAAGCGAATTAGAGTAACATAGCGTAAAACATACGACATCGCTTTTATCTCAATATGAGTTATCGGCAGAACCTCTGAGGAGAGCTGAAGTGTCTTTTTTGGGCAGCATTTCAAGATTTCCTTTGAGAATCTACACAATAAATAGAAATTGAGCATTCTTCACGGGAACGTGCTTCTTGATAATTTTTTTATTCGACGCCAAAACTCAAACCTTCCTCAGCATTCTCGTTAACTCGTTCGGCGCAGCATTCGTGGAGAAGATAATAAGGAAAAGAAGAAGAAGTAGCTTCATCTTTCGAGTGACTATCCCGAAATTTTCTCCAGTTTTATAGCACTAGCGTGAGAAAATAAAGCAAAAAAATTGTATGCATGATTCTGAATTGTTGCTCTTGCAGAACAGAGGTATTATGAAAGATCGCAGGTGTCCTTTGACAGAAACTAAGCGAGTCGGGATTTTTTAAATTTATTTCTGGAATAAGAATATTTAAATTTAAGCGAAAACAAGGGCAAAGCTCTCATCGGAGCAGTCAAAAATGCTTCATAATTAGAATATGACTTAGAGTAAGTTGTACGTTTCTCTCTCTCACTCTTTAAATATTCAGAATCTCGAGTTTGAAAGACTACTTATTTTGAAAGTGGCTTCTTGATTGTAAGCTATCTGGATATTGTAGCGGTCTTTCAAGTTTGTCCAAAAAATTATTACATTTCAACAGCAACTCCTTCTGAGAAGATTAGCCTCTTGGATTCTCTCGATGAGTGTTCGGTACTTGTCTAGTTCTCCGGAAGAGGAATAATCAACTAGTTAATCAAGTGACGTTTATCGTTGCCTTTTTTTCTCATTTTGTTTACCTACATTTGGGTGGTGGAAGTCTGCGTTCTAAATTATTATGGCCAAAATAACGATCTGTATCGGCGATCCAAGCTGCAAGAAAATCGCTGGTGTTTCTGTTGAAAGCGCAATCGAATATCGTATTCGCCCCTGTTGCCGCTCCCTAACCGATATACGAAAGCGTCGCTGTTTCCTTGCCAAAATAAAGATCTGTATCGGCGATCCAAGTTGCAAGAAAAGCGTTGACGTCTCCTTTGAAAACGCAATCGATTACAGTAGTCGCTCTTCCAAATAGATAGACGAAAGCGCTGCGGTCCCCCCTCAATCGTAACCAAGTTGAGGAACCGTCAACGTTGACGTCTCCTTTGAAGACACAATCGATTACAGTAGTTGCCCTCCTAATCGATAAACGAAAGCGCTGCGGTTCCCCCTCAATCGTAACCAAGTTGAGGAACCGTCAACGTTGACGTCTCCTTTGAAGACGCAATCGATTACAGTAGTTGCTCTCCTAATCGATAGACGAAAGCGCTGCGGTTCCCCCTAAATCGTAACCAAGTTGAGGAACCGTCAACGTTGACGTCTCCTTTGAAGACGCGCTCGATTACAGTAGTTGCCCTCCAAATCGATAAACGAAAGCGCTGCGGTTCCCCCTCAATCGTAACCAAGTTGAGGAACCGTCAACGTTGACGTCTCCTTTGAAGACGCGCTCGATTACAGTAGTTGCCCTCCAAATCGAT
>LS501819.1:815712-836332 GCA_900490845.1 Pristionchus japonicus
TCATTCTGAACTGTCGTGTTGGTGACTCTGGGCACCTCTAACGTGATGCACGTGAGCATTTGAGTCTGTCTCTTCAACTTTGTATTTTATGATTTTTCATACATTTCACACATTTGTCAACTTTTCCAGTCCCGTATGAGTGGAAACCCCAAACAAGGGGTACTATGAGCAATGTGAGCACAAGACCCTCCTAACGCTAGAGTATGGGCTGGCTGGCCCCGTTCCGAGAGGAACGTGTCCGGGGGAATCTCGATTCTTACCGATCCGGTCTCTTAAGAGACCCGCTCGGTAAAACTCGAGTATTTTCACCCACCCCCCGGACATGTTCCTCCCGAAATGAGTTCCGCCAGCCCATACTCTAGTGTTAGAAGGGATTTAGGGCTACACTGCTCATAGTACCCCTTATGTCCAGTTCCCGCTCTTCCAGGAGGAGAAAAGTGGTTTCAATGGTGAAACAGTCAAAAGTTAACAAGTTTTCACCAAGAAAAGATACACTCATTTTTTCATTTGCAATACATTCAGGGTCCTCAGACACTGTGAAGCTCATGTTCAGATTCTATTCTGCTCGTTTCCTATATTACTTTGCTGACAGGCATTTTTGGTTTTTCGAGCAAAAGTACCCATTTTCCGGTCTCCGGTAAAACCGGACCCTGTTCATCTTGTACTTCTATGGACTACCATTCGATCCCACCATAGGAGAAAGGGATCGATTTTCTCCGATCCGGGAGCTGCGAGTTGAAGTGCAGTTGACTTCGTGAACTGGCTTGAGAAAATCAATGAACAATCATGGTTTTGAGATGCTTACCTGCCAAACCACTCAAATCTTATTGTTACGTCAAAATGCAAATATTGAGCACCATAGGAGTCGATTCCGCAGTCATGACTTTTTTGGACCATGACCCGGGGTTCATGGTCTCGGAGTGGCCCATCACCATGAACCCGGGGTCATGGTTCAAAATGGGCCTTGGAAGTCACGATGGAGGAACTTCATGTACTGTAGGCCAATGTGTAGTACACTACCCCAACGACACACCGCACCCCTTGATACCGTAATCAAGCAGTCGTGGTGTCGTGAACTGACTTTTTATTGGAATTTTGCAAATAAATCAGCTTGCGATAACATACTCACGGTAAAGCGGGATGTGGTATGTTACTGGGGTAGTGTACTACACAACGGCCTACAGTACATGGAGTTCCTCCATCATGCCTTTCCACCTCCATTTAGGACCATGACCCCGGGTTCATGGTGATGGGCCACTCCGAGACCATGAACCCCGGGTCATGGTCCAAAAAAGTCATGACTGCGGAATCGATTCCTATGGTGCTCAATATTTGCATTTTGACGTAACAATAAGATTTGAGTGGTTTGGTAGGTAAGCATCTCAAAACCATGATTGTTCATTGATTTTCTCAAGCCAGTTCACGAAGTCAACTGCACTTCAACTCGCAGCTCCCGGATCGGAGAAAATCGATCCCTTTCTCCTATGGTGGGATCGAATGGTAGTCCATAGAGGTACAAGATGAACAGGGTCCGTTTTACCGGAGACCGGAAAATGGGTACTTTTGCTCGAAAAACCAAAAATGCCTGTCAGCAAAGTAATATAGGAAACGAGCAGAATAGAATCTGAACATGAGCTTCACAGTGTCTGAGCAAAAAACGAGTTCTCACCTGTGGAAGAGTCTTGGACAAATCTCTTCCTCTTATGGAAGAACGATCATTCTATCCCGTTCTCAAAAATTTGCTTCAATTCGCCCTGTTCCCTTTTCCCTTTTCAAAGCCCATCCGTTAATTCATGACAAGTCATCCCTCTTTTCCCCCATTTATAACTTCTCCGATGCTCACCTGGGTACAGGTCCCCGCACCGCAAGTCTTTGTCCGTCTGGTCGAGGATATCATTGTGGAACAGTACTCTCCATTGCAGTTATACTGAAATTATCCGTTACAATATGTATTTCCCAGCAGTCTCTATTCGATAGTCACAGCAAAAAAATCTATGGATAACTGAACCCCATCGGGATAGGTCTGTCGGTAGCACTTGACAGCATCCGATAGTGGGAGAAGAGCGAAGACGAAGAGAAGAATGGAAAGAGAGTGCATCTCTGTAATGTATACTCCTTCAATTAAGAAATTATATTCATCGAGTGATACTGTGGATACTATGGAAATGATGGTTACTGTAGCCAGCGATAAAAGTTTGTATGTAAAGTAAAACATAAATTAAATGCTCTAAAATTGTTACAAGACACCTTCAGAAGATGATTTAGAAGAGGGAAAAACAATAGATACATAAAAGAATTTTATATAGAGGCTTGCAAAGTATCTTCCTATTGCATAACAACAAGTGATAATCATTGTGGGAATATCAATGCTTTGCAAAATGTTGCTGAAAAGAATAGAAAGAAAAGAAAGAATATGACCAGTATCGATCCACAATCGTGACTGGGATGGTTCTAGATGTCAGTAAGACATACCATGAATCCTCTCTGGCATTGAGGCTCACAGCATCCGCCTCATCAATGCCCTCGAAAGTCAAATTGGTGGAGATAAATCGGGTTGGCGAAAAGGAGGGCGCTCCAGACTGAATAGACAATTGTGATACTGGTAGAGCAGTGCCTTATCGCGAGCACAGCCTCTAAGACGGGGTGTACCTTTAGCTGTTTACCACTAGATATCGTAGACATCTGCGTGTCGAGCCACTCCTCCACTGGTCCGTCGTTGATTCTTGCCATCTGTCACGATGGTTCAAAAACTTTGGGACGATTTGTATGCTCGACAGAGTTGAGTATCTATCCCGAACTAGTGCGCGTCACAACGCTTTTTGCGTGTATTGGACTGAGACTTCATCATATACTTCATCAATAAATAGCTACAACAATCCATAGAAAACAAGGGTGTTTGAAACAATGAGGGTGACATGATCGACCACTGAGGAGTATGGAGAAACACTCTCTCTCACGGATCAGAGAGGCGAGAGAGTGCGTCAAATGGAGAGACAACTTAAGGAACTCTAGGGCATCTTGGCCGTGTACAGATGTCGTCCCCAAACTCCGTCGAAGGCCATGGTGAGGAGTCCGTCGTGAATGCCCACGATGGAGTGGTTGTTCGAGTCGACTGGAGGTCTGGAAGGATAGAACTTCATTACTCTTGGATGGTACATTGGACAGGAAATCTCATAGAAGTGGAAGAAAATACACACTGCCACCCAAAAAAGTTACCGCTCACTCATAAGGCAGTTGCGACACCGTGAGATTAGCTGTGTTCAGAATGAGCAAAACGTTGTGATCCGCGTTGAGAATGTAGATGAAATCGGCGTCGGAGGGAGTGTAGAAGGACTGAATTGAAAGAGTGGATTAGAGATAACCTTTAATAATCTCCCTATAATACCTTTTATTACTTTGGTGCCTTTTAATTCCCATGGGTACCTTTTTCAACAACAGAGCCAGAGATCGCTTGTGTTGCGATTCCGCCCAAATCTATGTAAAATTTGCTATACTAGATACTAGATAGCCTGTCAGAAGGTTAGCGCTAGTGAGAGTTCATGATAGATCTAGAGAGAACTCACGCATGCATCCAAATCCAGTAGCGGTCCCTCCACTCGGACCACTTTGTTGTTGACTTTCTCGACAGAAGCAGTTGGATGCTCCCGGAAGAGGTAGAGGATTCCTCTGATATGGAGCTTTGCATCTGTCATGATTTTGGCACTTGTGGAGATCTCCATAAAAATGATCCATTCTTGAATGAGATTACCTAGCGCAGGGTTGGTGGATAGACACTCTTCCGGTAAACTCCACTAGTACCATGATTTCGCACAAAGCAGAGAAACTCTCAAGCACTTACTTGTGATAATGTCTGTCATACTTGCTTAGATGGTTGATCCCCGAAATGTCAAATTTCTCTCCTTCCGAGTCAATTTGATTCTCGTGAAACTGATATACAGACCACTCCCTGGATAGTTCGACGAAATACAGCGGCTGATTCTTGAACAGGGATATTTCCGAGGTTTTCAGCTGCAATGAGAGTTTCATTGAAACAAATTGAATGTAATTCCAACCAAATTGATCTGCTCGAAGAGGAACTGCCCGTATTCAATTGAGGCACCGAAGAATTTGATGATCTGCAATTACTGCTAACTAGATTTCGAAATACGCGTCGCCGTCTCTTCATTTCACACACTCTCACACCGGTCAGACAGACGGCAGTGTGTGCGTGTGAAAGGGAAAAAAACGGCGAGCCGGAACTCTAATCCAAACCTTTCCTCGAACAGTTCGAAAGTATGCGTTGTTTCCAATCCTGCCTCTGAACGAGCAATCAAACTCTCCCTCGAGAGCGGATAGATCGGCATTCAAACGGACACCGCTGAATTATTTGATTCACCTTTATTTTAGACGAAAAAGTTGGAGAAGTCACTCACTCAATCACTGTGAACAACTCGAACGGCTTCACGTTGTCGAAGTAGAGGATATTTCCTGAATTGATCACAGTAAGCTTTCGATTACATTCATGTATTTTCAGTTATACTTGTGCTATCCCGCTGGACAGCGACAAAAACATGTAACTGAGGAGAGAAAGAATTCACTTACCATTCTGTA
Source organism: Pristionchus japonicus (assembly GCA_900490845.1). Lineage (NCBI taxonomy): Eukaryota > Metazoa > Nematoda > Chromadorea > Rhabditida > Neodiplogasteridae > Pristionchus > Pristionchus japonicus. Next base: position 820,303 of record LS501819.1, read on the forward strand.
GCTGAATGCAAACCAGCGGCTTGCTGAGATTCTCGGATTCTTGGAATTTCAGGGAACTTCTCACTCCCCTGAGGGCTCCAACTTTGCTCTAAAAAAACAGTCCAAGATCATTATGAACTCCACAAACGCTCCAGCAGAACTCAAGATAAAGGAGCTTTTCTGATTATTCGCCGGAGAAAAATAATGGCAATCAAAGGGAGTAAACGTGTCAGAAATTTTGAAAAGCGTTGAAGACGAACCTCGACGAGCATTTCCTCCATCACATTGATCCTCAGTGCCATCGCTTCTTTTTCCAATTTCCACGAATCTTGAGCCGTTTCGAGTTCCTTGATGCGCTCGACCATGTTGAAGGCGTTCGGCATTGTTATCTGAAGAATACAACTGTTTCAAAACTGTCATTTGTTGATTTTTTGTTCAAAAATTCGGAAAATTAGCCAAAAAATGTTCAGGTTTAAGCAAATCAAAACAGTTGTCCATGTTGAAGGCGTTCGGCATGATTGTCTGTAGATTTTATTGATTCCCAAGCAAAACCATGACGAGAAAAGAAAGAACTGTGAAATGTTTTGCTCGAAGCGATTCGAACTAAATTTAAGGAAGAAAACGGTTCTAGATTTGGAGTCAAATGTCTGGCTCAGAAATGCTACACGCGTTTTGCATGAGGGGAAGGAAGAAAAGATACAATTTGGTTCTCGAAACTGATAAGCCAGCATTGAACGAGAGAGGTCGTAAAATCAGCTATCTGAAAGAAGAATTCAAGAAATGCGGAGCGTGAGGCAGTGAGTAAGGTAGAGAGAGAAGATGCTTTGCATCTGTGCTCGCTTACGTGTGTTTCTCTCACGTCCAAGGCTAATGGCTTGAAACCGATCACGATCTTAATGGGCCTTTCTCTCCAATCTCCAGAGGAGGGGAGGAAGTAGCAAACAACATCCCTCTACTCTCTAGCTTCTCTCTGACCGGCTAGAGAGGGTAGAGAAACAACGAGTGAGTCACACATGTTGCGGCGCTAGCAGAAGATTCTTACTGGGAGATTTATTGCCCTTGGCTCTCACAGGAGAGGTGAAGTTGAAATACGAGTCGGCGTCTCTTCTGTTCACGAACTTTCGGAAGATCAAAAGTGGACAGGTATTATGGGTTCTGAACGAAAAGCTTTTATAAGATAACCTTCGATTCGGGTGCTATCAACGTCGAAATGCGCGGTCAAAACTCCGATCGTCCAGAATTTAGTTTTCGAAGAATCTCTCTTTCTTGTCTCACTCTCTAGCAGCTTTATCGCTCTTATACTATTTGGAACCTCGTTTCGCTCTAATTCTCGTACCCTGTGGTTTTGCTGACGGAATAAGAAGGCGGCAAGTTTTTGAATCATAGTGCATTCATTTGCTGTGCTCTTATTACAAAAGGTTTCTCATTTACATTCACATCCTAAATGGACGATGTTCCGAATCAGTCTTACTCTCTTTCTCCTATCGAGTTATTACCTCGAGATCTTTCATGGATGATTCTCGAGTATGTATCGGAAACCGTTTCCGATCTCAAAAAGGTTAGTGCGAATAGATTACGATAAATATTTTACAATCGTCTTTCAGCCTCAAAATTCAACTATGGATAAACGTTCATTGATCAATATGAGGAATGCAATGATGGCGGTTCTCGAGCTCAGACTGGTTATTTTTAACCGGTTTAAAATGTGTAGGCTCAGTAGATAAAATAGAATGTTTCGGCGCTTGTGCTGTTTGGGGGTCACCACTATTTCCCCCTCTCCCCTCCCGCTCATTTCCTCTCCTCTGCAGAGGAGAGGGCGGTCTCCTCCGAGAGAGGAGACCAAATCCGCGGGGGCGAATGCTCCCCTCCCTCTCCTCAAATGGGAGAGAGATGGACTAAACCGAAAACGTGTGGTCTCCTCCTTTTATAGGCTAAGTAAAAAATCAAATTAAAATTGCGAGAGGAGGCACTTAATCTTGTTTAGAGGTGTGAATTGATTGTATTAGGTTCAATTTAAATTAGAAATTGCAGAAATTGATTGGATTTGGGGGGTTCCGACCGATCAGAATCAGGAGGGTGAGGGGAAATGAGGGAGGTGGGAGAGGGAGGGGAGAGGGGGAAATAGTGGTGACCCCCCAAACAGCACAAGCGCCAATGTTTCAGTCCTCTCGGACACTCAAATCTCATGTCGACCAGTTTGCCCTTCTACGTTTCTCTACAACACCGCTCGTTGTTGAGCTGAACCTGTACGGTGCTTCTTGGTTATCGAATGTATGTTCGAAAAGATTCCACAGTGCTGAACGATTATTTTCGAAGGTTAAACAGAACGAGATTAGACTCGAGATTGTTTGCTGCATGCGGTTTGCACTGCCCCAGCGAGTGAGGGGGGAAGGAGAGGGAGGCGGGGGAGGTGAGGTGTGAGGTTCTCGACCTGCGATTCAGACTTCTAAAGTTTCCGTGTTATCTAATAAGGCGGAGAATCGACGAACGTGGTGTTGTGAGTGACTTGTCTGTCTTTGAATGCGGAATGAAGTCGCTTGCAGGTCTACTGGCTGAGTTTTGGCTTTCCCAAACAAAAGAAAGGTCAACTCGAACATCTGAGCGAATGCATTGGTCGAAACGTTGTGTGTGTCGGACTAACTCACACATCACGCAAGGAATCGGCGTTTGTGAACACTTTGATTAGCGAAAGACAATTCGAGAAGATAAACGCTCGATTTGACATACTAACGCACTCCGAATCGTTCGTTTTTTCGCAAAAGATTTAATGCTCAGGATGATATATTTCAGTACTTTTCTGTTGAATACGGCCAAAAAGCATAATGTCCAGCATCTTTCACTTGCTATAAAGCACAATCAAACAGGCGGAGGTGGTCCGTGCTGACATTGTTTTTTTTGAGAATGAATTCGAATTATTTCAGTTAACTTGCTGCTCGAGTTATCTTCTCTAGTACGCTCGCTACATTTGCTGCAGATTCCTGTGATGAACAAAGAACACATGAGCAGTCTTTGGACCGATACCGATCTGATGTTCGGTGTCCACGATATTGACTGGGCATCGACAATCCTCGAAATGCTCTCAAGAAAACTCGACAAACTCCAAATTGACAATATCGGCTACCCGAAGTTTCTCGGTCAAATAAGTGTTGCTGTACTCGTTGAGGTAATTTTAAATCTTTTTTTTGAATACTTTTCGTTTTGAGCATCTTCCTAAACTCGGAAAGCAACTCTGGTTCGCATCTCAATGCACGCGGCACTTTAGAGAATTTAAATACAACTGCGATGATTATTTGGTTGTGGGCTACACAGATAGTATGAAATATTCTCCGTATACCAGTATGTATGTTCAGCCTTCCTACTTGAGCATCAAACACTCAAGTAGGGTCTATGAATCAGCAAACGATATTAATTAATCTACACACTCATTGTCGAGTTTATTGCACACCGGATAAAGATATTTTTTATTAAAACTGCATGCTGACACCTCGAAGAAAATTGGTCTATTGGGATTCTCTCATCTCGTGACATGCTGACATCTTGGTAAAATGAGATCGCTTCATATTTCCCTCCTGAAATTTCTCCCTAAACAAGGAGAGGCAGACGTATACTTGGTCAAACAAATTCAGCGTAGAATTTCATTCAAACTTCGCGCGCTAATTCACCCACGCTTGCTATGGGGAATCTTCTCTGTCCTTCACCGGAGCCAGCCGGTCAAATGGCTGAAATACCCTCTCTCGAACGACTCCCAATCGATCTTGTCTGGAAGATTATTGAGTATGTGCCAGAGTCAGTATACGATTTGCGATTGGTAAGAATATTTCTATCATTCCTAGCCCGACACTTCTCTGACTTTTTGGCCCCACCTATTCCTACATAGTAGTCTATCTCTCCTATTGTCATTCCTAGTGTTGTTCGCTCGAGCGAGGAATGAGAAATGATCGCTCGAGCGCTCGTCGCTCGAGCGAAATGAGAAGGGAAAACGCTCGAGCGATCTGCGCTCGAGCGAGGGCGAGATACACTGCTCGCGAGCGCTCGCGAGGGGCGGAATGAGTTGGCCAAGGCGACTACGTGACAAGGAACGAGATGAAACTCATAAAAAAACTCCCCGCGCACGTTCGCATGCTCATTCCGCCCCTCGCGAGCACTCGCGAGCAGTGTTTCTCGCCCTCGCTCGAGCGCAGATCGCTCGAGCGTTTTCCCTTCTCATTTCGCTCGAGCGGCGAGCGCTCGAGCGATCATTTCTCATTCCTCGCTCGAGCGATTGGCGCTCGAGAGATCATTTCCCTCATTGCGCTCGAGCGCTCGTCGCTCGAGCGGCCAATGAGAAAGACCGCTCGCGAGCGACGAGCGCTCGAAATAACATCACTAGTCATTCCTACCCCTACCCCAGTGAGCGCAAAAAAAGAAAAGTTCCGAAAAATCCTGTTGCAGACATCTCGCACGCTTCAAAGTCTAGTGGACAAGTATGCTCTGCTTGGAACAACAATCCCTCTCGTGAAAGACCTCGCTTACTTCGGTGCCTATCAAAGCTCGAGTTCGGTTAGATCTACCGTTTCCATATTCCAGTTAATTCTAACGAAACATTCACAGGGGGAGCCTGCAGGAAAGCTGGAAATTGTGATAGTTCCGTTGGCTGATGGAGCCCAGCTGTTCGAGTTGCGCAACAAACTACGCAGTTTTGAGCTGATAAAGAAACGGAAAGGTTCAAAAGTATGAGAATTTAGTTTTAAGACTAAAAAAATTCAAATTCTCAGGACTACGTGCTAAAGTTGTGGCCGCATGATGAGGAGAATTTGACGCTATTGAAAGCTTGCATAGGCAAGAAAATCGACTACGTCTCTCTAGTCAATTGTAGTGTTTCTGAGTTGCCAGCGGCATCGAAACTATTGGAAGGAATTACGTTCGAAAAATTGAGATTTGCGAAGGATATTTTGTCGGAAGAATTGGCGTAAGTGGTCCTAGAGTTCTTGTCAATTCAATTCTTTATTGCAGGAAATTTATGCTAAATTCGATAACTACTCATAAAGTTGAGCAGTTGATCTTGGATTTAGGCACTACGACAAGAGATGCAGGTGAGGGTTTAAAATTATAGTTGATTAATTTTTTTCAATATTTTAAAAATATTTTCTATAATAAAAAACAATTGAGTGAGCATTTTGATCGACCTTTCGACTCGTCTTCGAACACTGCACATTTATCAACAATCGAGAAGAGGAATCGTTACCAAGGTTTCACAATCTCCAATTAACTACCTAGCGGAACAATTTAGGGTGACAAGTACCTACTTGGAGTGTACAATGCTCGTTGGGCTCCGATTATTCTTGAGTTGTTTGGAGGGAAGCTCGACAAATTGTGTATCGAAAACCCCTATTACCCGGAGTATTTCATCAATGCTCAATTTCAGTTTCTAATAGCGGTAAGGCAAATTGAACTTTAAAAAGTGAAAGTTTTCCATTTCAGAATATACCGAAGCTCAAGAAGAATGTGTGGTTCGAAACATCGTGTGATAGGAGCATTGCACACCTTTCCACTGTGATCAATGAGCATGCTGTTGAGGTCAACACGCTTGGCAATACACGCGTACTGTCTGTGAAGCATATCTCGAGAAAGGATGAGAGGCGAATCTATTAGCTATCATTTATGTATTTACCCACTTTCACAACAGCCCAATTGAAGAAGCCTTTTCGATAATGTTTGTGTTCACATGACGTAAACTTTGATTCATCTGCACACAGTTGTTCCACTTCAGTGCACTGAAAAGGTGCACCGTTGATCGTCTCAGCTCACTAGAGCAAAAATCATCCCCGAAACACCTGTCTCGATGATAAGCAACGAATGTCTCGCACACCTCTCTCTCAAGCCTAGACGTTTGTTTCCGAATTGTTATTGATCACATGGAGTTCTACATTTCCGAAGAGGAGGATCAAGCCCTGTTTATCATCTACCTCGTTCACTTTGGCGTCTGTGCTCCACTACACGCGGTCGCCTTCTACTGCCTTCATTGGAAATCGCCGCCCCATTTGCGCCAACTTCGATGGTTTCTCGTTCGGTTGCAGGTTAGATCATTATATATTGATCGATTATTGATCGAGAAAATGATCGATTTAGGAGGTAACTCTCGTCTTCGATACCGTAAACTGTATCATCATCTCTATCGTTCCGTTGCTGCCTGTTCCGGGCTTTTATTGCATCGGAGTTCTGTGTCGCTTGGGTGCGCCGGCGAACATAGCACTGGTGAGCCTTTCCTTCAACGTTGTTCTCTGCAGGTGATAAAGTGAGAGTTATGGTGCAAACAGTGTGGCTAGTCTCATTTTCTAGGGAGAGGAGAGAGTTATCGACTACCCCTCATTCTCGACTAGAACAACCCCTCTAGTCGATTTCTCTAGATAGAAAAAGAGATTAGGCAGTGACGCTGCTTCTACCATCACGAACACACAGTAACATCCTCTTCTCAGGGTATCCACGTTGCGTCGGGGACGTCGATTGCAGTGATGAATACAATCTGTTTCATTCACAAGCATCAGAAGGTGATGGACGGTTCGAATCCACTGAAACTCAGCAAGGTGAACTCAACAATGTTGATCGAGATTCGAATCACAGGCCCAAGTGAGCCAGATGAACGAATGAAAACTTCCCAACTTCAGACCCAATTCCGGCTGCTTTGCTGCGGCTTCTGGTCAGTTTGTATCGGCTTCACTATTATTGTGTTCTGTTCGCCCCTTGATCGCGCTGGATCGGATAAAGCGATAAGCACTGTGAGTTTCATTATTTTTCTACTTTCTTGTTTTTGTCATCTTCAGCGATTTCAGTACCCATTCAACCTGACATGGGTTCGTGAACGACGCGGATATGTGGTGATGGAGAAATCGATGTTTGCTCAGACTGTTGGAGTCTTCACTATCATTTTACGACTAACGCAATTCGGCAGATCTTTGAATTTAAATATTTTTTCAGGCAGTTATAGGAGCAGTACTTTTTTGCAATACTCTTGTTACGCACATGTTCTGGACGCTTTCCCGCAATGTATGCACTTTTACTACACCTCGCTCTTGTACAATTTGAAGTGCAACGGAAAACTCTTTGCAGAAATCGAAACGAAGTCCGACAACGCAAAAGATGATTGAGCGATCAGTGATTACTTTGTATTTTCAGGTTTATTAATATAAAGTTTTAACCAAAAAAGCTGTTTTTTACAGCTAAGTCTCCCATTCTTCTTCCATTGTATACCGGTCTGGTTCGTTTTTGGCGCTCTTGCCTCTAATACTTCAGATATTAGTGAGTGTTATCTGTTAGGGTTGGCAATACGATTGCGGAATTGCGGGCCCGCGTTGAATGAGAGGGAGGAGGGGGAGGGATTGCTGGCCCGCAATGCCCGCATAGACCCGCAATGAGAGAAGGGATGGCAGAGCACGGCGAGAGAGTGTGTGAAATTGAGAGGGTCACTCCCTGTTTGCATGCGGGCTGATGCGAGAATTCATTGCGGGCCCGCATTGTGACCTCTCTCTATTGCGGGCCCGCAATGCTCGTATTGACAACCCTATTATCTGTTATTTTCTCTTTCTAAAAGTCGCGATTTCTGCAGAAACATGTTCATCAGTCTACAAGATTTTACTTATTCATTCACCTGTTTACTCAACCTTACTCGTAGTGATTACTCCAGCATATCGCCAGTTTATAGTCTCCTTCTTCCCGTTTTGCAAGAAAGAGGTTTGCATATTATATAATCTTTCTCATAGAATATTGCAGAGAAAACCATCGCTAAGGACAGTCAGCAACTCGATATCCTCAATGGTGCCACGCTCAACGTTGTGATGGTTTTCAAGCTTTTCTTATCACCATTTTTTCTTGAAGAATTTATTCCTGTTCCTTGCAAATGAATAACATTCACTGAGACAATGCTGCTCATCGATACGGATAATCTGTCGAATACGTATCAATTGCAGTGTTCCCAAGTTGCCAGCGGCATGAAAGTCCTGAAGGAAAATAAATTTGAATAAAAGCTTCTGAAGGATTTCACCTGGTAAACAACACAACGTACTGAATAAGTGACATTTCACTGCGATTCAACATGCTCACGAGGGTAATCGCAATACCTGAAGCACCTGTCTACGAAAAGCAACGATCGCAACAAGCCCGGAGTCTCGCAAGCTCCTCACTTTGGTAGGTTTCGTCTTGCTAGCGACGTCTTGCATTCGCATGGAGTTCTACATTTCCGAAGAAGAAGACCATAACCTGTTCATCGCATACCTCGCCCACTTAGGCATCTGCATTCCACTACATGCTGTTGCCTTCTATTGTCTCCATCGCAAATCGCCTCCTCATTTGCGCCAACTTCGATGGTTCCTTCTCCCACTCCAGGTAGAATCGCTTCTGATTTGCATCTCAATTTCGAAAATTCAATACGGTTTCCATTTCTTAGTTTTTTTGTAAAAAATAACCTTCTTGACTTAGCTATCCCACTGTGTGACTTACCATCCAACTGTTCAAACATTCATTGTAGGAATTCACACTCGTCTTCGATATTGTTAATTGTCTCGTCACATTGATAGTCTTATTCCCGGTTCCGGGATTCTATTGTATCGGATTCCTATGTAAACTGGGTACACCGGCCAATATCGCACTAGTAAGACTTATTCATAAAAATTACAAGGCTTTATAAAAATTACAAGAGAATTTTTTTTGAAATTAGAGAATTTTTGATGAGTGTCTACTTCCAAGAACTCTTCCGATGAACTTCACAAGTACCCAAACAAAGTTGAAAAATGTTCCACAGGGCCTCTACTACGCCTCGTCAACATCGAGTCCTGTCATGGGCGCAATTTGTTTCGCGCACAAACACCAGACTATATTGGGCGACTCAAGCAAAGTGAAACTCAACAAGGTTGGCTTCTTCTCGTGATCTTAAAGTAGCAGAAAACCCTCCCTATGACGTTTCTCAGACGCGTTTCCGGCTGGTCTGCTGCTCTCAATGGGCAGTTTGCATCGGCGGCACAATCGTCTTGCTTTCCATACCGTTTGACCGCGACTCCTCAGACCATGCCATAACAACTGTGAGATCGTGATTTTCTAAACAACGAGCATTTGTTTATCGCAAATGATGAGTATTCCGTGTTCAGCACGAAGAAAACCTGACTTGGGTTCGCGACCGGGGAGTCTATGCTGTTTTGAAGGACTCGTTCGAAACTCGAGCTGCAGGAGTATGCTCAATCCTGGTAAGGAACTATAACGAAAAGAGAGAGAGAGATAACCCATTCCAGGCGGTTGTAAATCAAGTGGCATTTTGCAACGGACTCGTAGCACACATGTTTTGGACGCTTTCTCAAGATGTGAGCCTTTTTTAGATGAAAATCAAGCAAGTTACAAGTTTCAGAAGTCGAAAAGAAGCCTTGCAACGCAAAAGATGATCAAGCGATCGTTGATCTCATTGTATGTACAGGTTGTGAACATACTTATGCCGAACTCATTCTATGGTTTCAGCTGAGTCTGCCATCCCTTGTCCTGGTTATTCCGGTGTGGATTAGCTTCGGTTTTCTTGCCACGAATTCAGGAAATATCAGTGAGTTGTTTTCCATTAACAAACCTTACAAGATTTTCATCAAATATGCAAATAAGATATAGCTATTGTCCATATTTTAAGGATTACTTCTACTGCAGTCGGCTTATTTGCAGGAGCGTGCTTTATCGCGCAGAAGATTTTGCTTCTCCATTCGCCTTTATATTGTGTCCTACTTCTTTTTATTACTCCAGCATATCGGCAGTTTATTTTTTCGTTCTTTGCGTGTTGCATGAAAGAAGTGAGTACATTTTAAAAAATTTCAGTAACTTTTTTGTACATTCATCTGAATTTTTACAGAGAAAGCCGCAGTTGAGAACAGCGAATCAGTCGATCACCTCAGTCGTACCCCGCTCGGTGAATGTCGGCGGGAAATGTTTTTATGAAAACCTTGAAGAAAAAACGAACAAATAATGATAAGTAGTATGATAAGAAGGTAAGAAGTAGTTTTTGATAAGAAGTAGTTTTTTTTGTTCACCGGATAAATTACAGGCAAATTTGTGTTCACCATTACATATTCAAACTCGCATTTGGTAACCAAATAGATGAAAAAAGTACAAGATGTATCTCTGGAACCATGATGATTCTCACGACCAAACACGTGGGTCCTCTTGATTTTCTCACATCCTCGAGGAAAGTCGCTTGCAAATCACACGTTCCACAGCTCCGAAATGGCAAATGATGTGGAGAATGAAGCACATGATATTTCCCATTCTTCTATTGGAGTCGCCATACTTTGAAGTTGCACGCGTGTCTACTCTGGGGCAAAATAGCTCTTTAGAGTACCTTTCGAAGTAAGCATAATCGCTTTTTCGCGCTCCGCAAATGGCTTATCGCCTCCTACTCTTTTGATTTTAGAGAAGAAAGATTGTGACTCGCTCCTACTATTCCACAGTTCAGAAACCACGTTGGTATCTTTGTCTTCGTTTAGTTCTTCTATAGCCTTAACGAAATACCCGGGTTTAAGTTCCTGTTCTTTGCATAAACCCTCCCACTCACGTACCCAGCAATTTTAACTCTCGACATTTTTTCGTACACATAAATTAGGCTGCTCTTCCGTATTCTGCACACACTTCCTCTTGATTCTTGTGATTTTTCGTGAATAAGAATATTTTCTCACTATTATCTTCTCTTTCAAGCTCAACAATCCTTCAGATTATGTCCTCCTCTTCTCCCAAATGCTCCGCCACATCAGCCACTGATGTTGAGCTCTACATTGAATTCGCCATCGCCATTCCGTCATTGATCCTTTACGCACTGTTTTTGGTGGTTTACTGCAGAGGATACAGGTACGCAGGCAGTTTATGCACTGAAAGGCATTAGTTCATTCAGATCTGTCCAACTGCGATCTTCATACTACCTCATTTTCGTAGTTCACTCATGCATTGTGAGCCTAAATTTTGCCTATTTTTCTGTTGGTTTCACATTTTCGAACAACATCACGGCATTTCAAACCCCGATTTTCAGTTTGACGTGAATACTTACAGTAGTTAGACGACGTTCTAAATGTCGCAATTTGCCGCACCACGGCGGGAATTCAAACAAATATTTCAAACTTCGCGCCCGATCAGGGACAAATCTTCGTATTGATTTTCACTTTTTGATGACTTCAACCAGCTTTCCTAGTCGTTTTCGCCGTTTTGTGCTGGATTTCGTCAATTTTTTGCAGTGTTTAGGCCAAATAGCGTGCTTGATTAGCTTTCCTTGCCGTTTTGAAGTAACAAATGTGCTTCAGTCAGTTCTGAATGAGCTTATTCACACCGAAAGCTGAATTAGGGGAAATCTGTTAATTCTGGTGGTCATGAACCAATGAGTTCCCTAATTCACGAGCCCATGCTTCTTCAAAAGCATCATAAACTGCAAGAAACGGGCGAAAACTTAGTGAAGGCGAAACCACGACATCAACACTGTGTTTAGCGGCTGCAAAATGTCGAAATTTGAATTCTCCCGCAATTTTTAATCGATAACATGGAAAACCCCTGTAAAATTCCTGAAAATCTATAAATGGGCGGAGTCGTGCGTTTGTGTAGGTTTGAAATGCCGTGAACATGTCATTATTGCAGAACATGCTCTACTTCCTCTCTCGAGCACTAATCATGCGTGTATCCTCCTTCTCATTTCTCTGTCAATGGGTGCTCGATCAGTACGGACGATTCGAATACGGCTTTACTCCGATCTACTTCATCTATCACTACTCCCAACATGTAATGAATTATCCTCCTTGAGAAACAAAAAAAATTGCAAATTCAGGCTCAAGCACTCTCCATAATCGCCATCAACGTCAATCGAGTAATCTCCATCTACTTTCATAATCACAAAGTGAGTTTATTTCACTTTCCTCATCGCAAGTTCAAAATGGATAGAGAATAACTCTAGAAGCTCCGTGACTACTCTACCCACGTTCTTCTCTTCTCCGTCTTTGCTATTCCACTTCCTCTCACGTGGCACCTGCTCATATCTCCAGTCAAATTCATCACCTCACCACCAATGCTGGGAATGGACTACTCGAGGATTGTTACATATGTGAGTGTTCTCAATCGACCGACGCTCACAACTTGCGAATATTGTGTTTCCTGGGTTAGTTTTGTTTTGGATTTCAGTACAACAGTACCCAGCTTATGTGCGGCTCTCTTAGTAAACTCTACGTGAGTCAGTTCTAGGTGGTACCACTCTTTGATTTCCGTAAAGTATGAGCAATAGAGTTCGGAGAGCAAGAGTAAACTCTCTTCTGTTCGCTGGCTCTCTAGTTTATTTGACCGATGTGAGAGTACTCTGAATGAAGAGAGTCTCTCTAGCTTCCTCGAAGTGTCTGAAGTTTTATCGGAGAAATTATCGGGAATGTATTTAGTCAGAATTCCTGCAAAGATCGCCAAATACGCTTGTTGCGGGTGTAGACACTACCAATCTTCGGGACTGGTCGTAAATCAATGTTGCTACAGCGAGGAAATATTGGATTCTGTGCAGGCTCAACCATTCGATTTGAACAGAGGGGTGGGAGATGAGAATGACAGGGAGAGAATACTCCGTGAGCAAAACCTGCGCCAGATTTCCGAGAAATGCATTAAGTTTGATGATTAGAAGCTAATTCCAGCCGGGTCTCTCCATCCTCCATCTTGTCGTCGATGGCACAGCAACGGGTGTTGTAGCAGTAACGTCTGTTCTCATCCTAGCACAGTTGAGGGCGCTGCAGAATAGGAGAAAGGTAACTGCTAGCATAAAAGGGGAAACATTGCAACATTGCAACATTACATTGAAACATTGCAAAATAGAAACATTGCAGTCAAACGAACGTTCCCTTATCATCGTCTCCTTTCTGCTATCATTCGGGCTGCTACTGTCGGCAACCGTGCCGGTAATCTCATTAGTATTTTCTCACCCTCTATCATTGTCCTTACTACGCTAACACTTTGGTAGAGCTGTGGAATGTGGGTCTAAAAAAAAGCTTCAACTTTCATCAACTTTTCATTTCAAATCTCACATTCGACAATACATAGTTCGTATAATCGCTGATTAAATATCTTCAGTACCTCATCTACACCCTCCCTCGCTCGTCTGATGCTTACTACTTCACACTAAATCGTCGATGGATCATCACCAACTTCGTCTCACTCTTTCCTCCCTGGTCACTGCTGTTGCTGTCTTCTGTTGTTAGAACGGAGGTACTACTTTGGTTCCACGCTATCTCTCAAAATTTCCTGCATTACTTCTCGCTTCAAATTCACAAAAAGTAGAGTGGATTCGTGATATTTCATAGCTTGATGTTTACCTATCACAACAATAGTTTTAGATCTGAATGATGGTGATCAGGTTCGCAAATTCTCTTTAGTTCTCCCTCCAGATCTCCGTTCTCCTCGGAAGATCTCCTCCTCCATCTCACAAAGCATCCACTACGAGGACAACGGCAAAGAGCTTCGCTACGATGGCCTAGCCTGCTATTTTTAGACCAATTGTTTGCTATCTTGTGCGGAGTATAAATAAGTCGTATATTATCCTGGCCAATCCACCAGTAGTTCTCATGATCCCACGCAACACCCCCTTTTCACACAAACAGATACGCAAAAGGTCTTTGTAGTCGTGCGAATTATCTCGAGGTATTTCACGTTCTCGAATGTGCCTTTACTGTTTGATGCAAACAACGGATACACTTGATAAATGAAACAACTGAATGTGCAATCTACGCGGTAGTCCTTATTGTTCGTTGCGTTGGCGAGTGGAATGAGGGGTGACGAGCGATGCCGAGGAGCGAGCGAATCTGACATGTTGCCATAATGTCTCGCATAACTTGTATTCATGGGGATTCTCGACATATTTTTGACGGGAATTTGAATGAGATATTCACAAATACTCACAAATCTAATACCTCAGCCCGCATGACAGATGAGAGCAGCAGCAGTGACCAGGGAGGAAAGAGCGAGACGAAGTTGGTGATGATCCAACGACGATTGAGTGTGATGTAGTTCCAATCGGAGCCGCGAGGCAGGGAGTAGATGAGGTACTGAAAAAAAAGAGTAAATGTAGCAAAATCAATATCCAATTACCTGTACAAGTGCAGACAGAGCCAAACCAAACGAGAGAAGAAGAGAAACGAAGATGAGCGAGAGCTCGCTTGCCTGGAATTGAACGTTGTATCAGTCTACAAATACTATACGAGTCAAGGAGTGCTTACTTTTCGCCTGCTCTGCAGCGACCTCAATCGAGCCAGGATTAGGACTGCAGTGCCTGCAAACGAGATGATTCTCATTAGTTAACTCAGTATTTCAAAAGGCCAGACTCACCTGCATTCACTCCAGTCGCAGTGCAGTCAACGACGAGGTGCAGCATGGAGAGTGCGGGCTGGAATGGAATGGTTGATCTTTTTTCAAAATATTAATTAACCGGAAGTGTTGCTCCCTACTAATATTGCTTGCTTTCTCACGATTTCACGAAACACCCGCAATACTTGTAAGCAGTACTACTGGCTTACGTAATAGCTAATTTTGTGGTAGCCTGGGATCTAGAGAACTATCAAGATGTTTGTTCGAAATGTCAAATTCAAGTGCTCACGTATTTGATCACTCAATGAATAGAAGATCGAAATCGAGATTCCCGCTAGTGCGAGGCTAACGTCGAATTGCACACTGGTACTCACATATTTGATCACTCTGACATAGTCCATCGTCAGCAATGGTGGAGAGGTCATGAACTTGACTGGTGAGATGAGAAGATGCCACGAGAGAGGAAGAGGGATGGCGAAGATGGCGATGATGAGAACGTGGGTTGAGTAGTAGCGGAGTGGCTGAAAGTGTAAGATAGATTTATCCTGACGAAACTCTCGAAAAAAATTTTAATTTTAAAAACTTTAACTTTAAAAAGGAAAACAACTTACAACTGAATGATATGCATAGATTGCCAGAACTCGGTTGATGTTGAGAGCGATTATGGAGATGGATTGAGCCTGAATTACAATTTTCGAAAATGACCACAGCGAAACAAAAGTGAGAATATCATACATGTTGACTGTAATGGTAGATGAAGTATAGCGGAGAAAATTTATGTTCGAAATCTCCGAAGTTATCGAGGATCAATTGACAGAGGAAAGAGAAGGAAGTAACCCGCATGAGAAGACCTCGAGATAGGAAGTAGACTATGTTCTGAAATTGGGAACATCCTAAAAGTCGCTGATCTTCCTGAAAGTAAGAATAAGGTAACAGCTTGTACAGTATAAAATTGAAGCTCACGATACACGAGTGAATCATGAAGAAGAGGTAATAAGAGGAGCGGAGTTGGGAAGTTCTCAAGAAGCTTTCATTATGAACCAACATTCAGCCACTAACTTACCTTTGTCTGCTATAGGCAACAAACAGCAGTCCGTACAAGATAAGCGATGGTATTGCAGAGACAAACTCAATGTACAGCTCGACATCACTGGAGGGCGTAGCCGTGCAAGTGGAATCATCCATCTTGCCAGCTGTCCAGTATTCGAAAAACTATGTAGGCTCACTCAAGTTTGTGACAGAGTTGTTCCTGCTAGTCCCTTCCTAGTTTGAAGCTTGTGGGAGGGTAGCGGCCAATTCGTAAAAGGGAGTGAGCAACTAAAAGATCAGTGAGCACATCCGCAAAGGTGTGAGAGAATCGGAAAGGAAGGAAGAGTGAGCACGTATTTCCTCCTGAGAAAGGCCTGATTGCGCAATTCAAGCAGGTTGCATTCCGGGAAATATTCGCTTCAAATAACATTCCGTTTCAGAGAATAAGACAGCCGTGTTCACATTGCGTGAAGAATTGTATTCTCGCTCATCGTTCACGCTGTCCACTTGAATTCTTTAAAACGCATTCCGCGTAAGAACGTTCAGATCCGAGGAGCAGGTGGCACAGTTGCTCAAAATGGACCTAGGATGCTCAAACTTGGTGGTTAGAGTCCCTAGGGGTGGGACACACTTCAGCCAAAAAGTTGGACCCAAAAGTTGATCTTTGATCTTTGAGATCGACTTTTTTCTCTTTGATTTTGACCCCTCATGTTAT
>LS501819.1:843944-878045 GCA_900490845.1 Pristionchus japonicus
TGATGAACATTCATTATATGGCCTAGTGATGTTATGTGTGTGCTACTTTAGCAAATCTCTCGAAAGGAAGAACAGATCAGGAATTTATTCGAATTTCAAAACTTGGTTTCACAGCTTTGTGCAACGATATCTCAAATTGGCCCAGCCGGATCATCCAAATTACTTGATTTTCAGATACCTCTACCAGTGGGCTACAACGCGCACCTAGGTTTCCTATAGCCCTCGCGGCATCTTCAGGGTACGTTGTTCGAAAAACGAAAAATCGAGATCAGAAAAAATCCCGGAATGAAGCAGGACAGTATCTGTAGTGTTGTTTGGGTGCCTCTGGGCACCTCCAACGTGATGCACAAGAACAACTGAGTATATCTCCACACGTTTCAAAATTATGATTTTTCAATGGTTTCACTGATATTTTCACGTTTCTTATGCCGTAGCAGAGGAAACCTCGAACAAGGGGTCCTATGGCTATTGTACGCCTAAGGCCTCTCTAATGCTAGAGTGTGGGCTTGTGGATCTCAAATCGGTAGGAGCATGTCCGGGGGATAGGTGAAAATCCTCGATTTTTACCGAGCAGGTCTCTTAAACAATTTAGCAACGAAATTATCCCGATTTCACGCAGATTCTCGTTGCACTTTACGATTTCGTCAACAGTTTGCTCCTTGTTCCTATCTCACTCATTCCCGTGCCGGCTTTCTACTGCATCGGTTTGATGTGCCAAGCAAATGTGCCGATAAATGTCGTGATGGTAAGATTTGCATATTTTGACAGCTGTGAAATGATATTATCATATTTAGTGTCTCTATTTTGTCACCATGTTCTCTTTCGGAGTGGCGTATTCACTCTGCTTCCTACACAAGCATCAATCTATCGTAGACGAAACGAGTCGAGCCAAACTAAGCAAGGTAAGAGTCATTACTCTAGGTCACCATAACCACATCTTTGCAGTCCACATTCAAATATATTTGCTGTTTTTCGTGGGTAATATGCTTGGTCGTTTTATTGGCAGTGCTCAATCTCCCATCCGATACAGCGAGTTCGGATCGAGCGATGGAATCGGTACTTTTTGATCTCCTTCATGTAGTTCAACTGAAAAATGCGAATGTCGCCAAGACAAACTGTGAAAACGATTCAATCCCTCACAGTACCCGTACAATCTAACGTGGATTCGCGAGCGCGGACCGTACCTCGTTCAAGAGAACAATCTGCTGACTAGAGGAACAGGATCCGGAATGCTCGTGGTAAGACCGCTCATTCCGAATTAATTAATCCGCTCTCGGGCGCCGAAAATGACTTGTAAGTAAGTCAAAAAGTTATGGGTTTTAGAGACGCATAAGTTTTATGTAAACTGGCATTCTAAATTCCTACATTCTCAGGCAACCGTGGTTAATCTGACGTTAAACTGCGCATTGGTCTCTCACATGTATTGGACACTTTCTCAGAATGTGGGTTGACTGCTTAAAAATAAAAATGCAAGATGAACGAAAGTAGCATGAAAATATTTTAGAAAAGGAAGAGAAGCGTTGCCACTCAAAAGATGATCAAACGATCCGTGATCACATTGTATGTCCAGGTAATTATTTTTTTAAAAGTTTTATGAACTATCTCGAATCTGTTAATGACTCACTTTCAGTTATCTCTACCTGTATTATTCTTGGTAATTCCAATCGGGATCATGTGGGGTTCTCTAGTAACAGCTTCAGGAAGTTTGAGTGAGTCTCATAAATCATAATTTATTTAATTATTAATTATTTTAGGGTTATGCACGAATGCGAGAATGGTAATGCTGGCGCATTCTCCATTCTACTCAGCGCTCCTTCTTGTGATTGTCCCAGCTTATCGGCAATATCTTCTATCATGCGTGACTGTTTTACTGAAGAGGAGCGAGGTGCGCTAAAAACATTTCTCAGAATTTAAACGTTTAAATTTCAGACAATTCCGAAGCTGATGTCAGTTTCCTCATCCTCATCGGCGTCTGAACACAAATAGTTCGATAATTCCAAAAAAAAGCTGCTTTCTGATCGTTTCTTTTGTTTTGGTCCATGTAAAACAAGAGATTCATTCCAAGTTGGTGAACATAGGATGCAAATACGTTTATCATTATGTACAAGTCGATAAATCAGAAATTATGCGAATGAGGACGATCGGAGAGAATTACAATACATTTCACAAATCAGATGACACGTTCACACCTCCGTTATCTTCTCTCGCGATGGGCTCAAACATCTGTCGATTGTTTCTGAACCGCCGAAGTAGCTGCTGCAGGGGGTGCTGCGGCAACAGCCGGACCCGCCGGTGGAGCTCCTTGTAGAATAGGTTTCAGTGCCGTCGCTTGAGTCTGTCCTTGTTCCTTTTTCTCATAGTCGATGCAAAACAGCTGCAATGAGGCTGTTGAATTGATTCCAAGAGCTATGAACCGCACCGTAAGCGAGAAGATGAGCAAATGGAAGGCTAGCGAGCCCACGATTACAATCGCAATGATCACAGACTCGAGCCACTCTTTCTTATCCATATGCAGTCTGTAAGCAACGAAGCCAAGGTAGAAGCAGCCCAGCACCAGCATAAATCCAGTCCGACCGTGGTACTTCTGGAAATGGTCTGTGAAATGATCATGTGAATTTCGAAACACACCATCGTAGATCTAAACTGATAGATGATGTTGGCTGCAAGCAAATACAGAGCTGCGATTCCGGCGAAAATGAGAGGAACAAGAACATGATAGGCTTTGTGGAGGTAATGGAATGCGACGAGAAGTGCTCCCTGTAAAATTGCTTTTAGTTGATCTGCAGTGATATTCTCAATTTTTGCGCCGACCCACCATTAGTCCGGCCACGAAGAGTAGAACTAGTAGCAGGAGTCGAGGTCTTCTGACCAAGGGTAATATTTTACCGCTCATCATATCCTAAATATCAAATATCATGTGTGAAAAGGGCTGAAAGAGTACCTCGTAATGTATGAAACTATATGCGGCGCTGTTATAAATGGTATTGATGACCAATGCTGAAACACAGATCCAGAAGCATGAAATATGCATCTCTGCGGCAAGTGTAGCGCCTGTGGCAGCTGTCATGATAACTTGCAGCACACAAGTTACTTTGAGTAGGCCCTCATTTGCCTGCAAATGCGAAATGATTCATGCAAATAGAAAACAAAATTAAAATTTCAACTTACTCCTATCGTATTACATTCGACGCAAAAAAGGATCGCTGTGTAAGCCAAAGTTGAAATGATGAAAACCTGTGATAAAAACATGTCAAATGTGTTTGAATGAAGAAACCGTACCGCGCAGAGGTACTGCCAATAGAGGAAAGACACAAAAATCATAGCGCTACTTGTCACCAGTAGAAAATAGGCGATCGATGTCACGATACGGTAAGACTTCTTAAGAAAATATTGATTTTTAATACAAATAATATCATGAAGATCCTACTCTGTCAATCCCCTCCATACAAAAGCAGGTATAACAAGCAGCGAAACAGAAAACTATGATCATCGGTACTGCAGCCATCCACGAAACACAAGAAGCGATGACTCCCAAGATCAAACAGGCGATAAAGATGACCAGCCGGGTTAGAGGACCGGCAACTCCTAAGCGAAATTATGAACTTTCAAGAAAGGAGTATAGACGGACTTTCCGTAGTCGCTCCAGACAGGGGTGATGCAGAGACAGTAGTAGGCACCACTCCCTGCTTCTGTGGCTTCTGAAATTTTTTCTAAAAATGCGAAAATTGAAGGAAAAGCTTACCGAGCATGCAATCACCAAGCAGTGCACGCCGAATTCGATCAATATCAGCATGCCGAGTGCGTGCACTTTCCAAGCGATCTCTTCTGTGGAGTCGTCTTTCACGGGGAATGTTAGGATACAGGCCAACAAGCAGTAGTAGGCGCACGACAGAAACAGGACGCCAGTCACTGTGAAGCGTCTCTGCAAGGATTAGCAATGTCAAAATTACATAGGTGAGTTAAACTTTGAATATTTAGTTTGAATATAATGCTAAGTTCTTACAGCTCTCGTCTCGAAACTGTAGATGATTTGAATGACCAGTATGCTGAGCAGTGCGAGACCAACACACAGGAACGGGATAAGCGAGGGCATTGCATCGTAAGTGAAGTGGAAAGCGATCAGGAGTGCGACCTTAAATTGCTTTGAATTGCGCGAAAACGAGCGATGCATACCGTCAGGGCTACAAGGAACACGATTGAGACGATTTTAAGACGAACATGGTTGATATTCACTGTCGATTGTTCATTCTTGTCCTGGAAAAAATGATTGTGAAAGAATAATCGAAGATTCTTCAGATCTTGGCCACCTAAACAGCACAACTGACCGGCCACTGCTTCGTTCTCCAAAGGCGTATAGCCATCAAAACGTTGCCCGGAATCAAGCCAGCAGCGCAAACTGCGATCCAGACAACAGGCATGTCTGCAGCAATGGCAGCTCCTGCAGCAGCTGCAGAGACGAGCTGCAGCAGTGCACCGAAGCCTCCAAACTCGGCGAAGACCTGATTAAGCCAGATTATCAGGACAGGCACGTTGGGTGAGAACGAACCCCTTCCGCTTCGTAATCGGCCAGAAGCACTAGGACAACGGCAGAAACAGTGCCAACAATCGCTGTAGGCGTCCAAAGTGGGGCGAAGAAATGGGTACAGAACGTAGCAACAATAGTAGCGATGAGAATAGCGATACAGACGATGATGGAAAGCGTACTTTTCTGAAGAAATTGGAACATGATAGTGAATAAAACGAGTACTCACAAGCCATTTTGCTTCGACCAGTCCTCTTCCAAGCAGAAACAGTGAGGACGTCAAGAGAACCGCTCCAGGAACACTAGCAGACCAGCTGATGTTGCAGCACAATCCGGTAGCGGCCACTCCAATGAGGAGGAGAGGTATCGAGACTGCGATGAGAGCGCGGGAAGGAATTGTTGTCTGGAAGATATCACAAGTAGTTCTTCGCTATTCCCAAGATCAGAAATCAGGGGTTATATCATATACATTACACCATAAACCAGAACTAAAACCCGAAAGCGCACAATTAGGGTTGAAACTATCCTCTGTTTTTACGCTAACCTTCGGAGCTTGCATGTAGCAGAGTAGGCCGAGCGGGGGCACCACAGACAGCAGCACAATGTTGAGTGTATTCACGACGAATGGGAAATATATTGCACTGGTGATGCCAGACACTATACACAGTGACATAATGAGAGTGAGAGAGGTTAGGGCCTGCAAGTGCGCAGCTCAATCAGAAAAGTGTTGAATGAAAAGAATTTGATGCTAAAACTAGAGACCCCAAGGTCATTGACCGAAATAGGTGTGAAAGGTATTTGAGGTGCCTAATGAGTCCCTCTAGGCCTGAATAAGACCATACTTTTTGCCGTTTGTTGATATCTCATCTCAGAGCCGAGTTACACCTCGAAAACCGTGTTTGAATGGCATAGTGGGAGACAGAGGGAAATCGGATCTGATGAAAAAGAGGGCGGAGCTAAATCTGAATCAATGCAAATTGTCAAGGAGCATAGCTTCCCCAAGCCATAGGGGCAAGGGAGAGATGCGCCGCACCTTTATCTGGAGAGAGTGCGTGCTAGAGTAGCCGGGTAGTACCTTGCGGGGGGAGAGGGAGAGAGGAGAGGGACATGCGCGCGCTCGTGCACCTATTTCTATCTTCGGGTGTTACAAATCGGAGAAAGATCATAAAAATCCCATTTTTGTTCCTAAAATTTTCTAAAAATACAGAGCATCGGGTAAACCATGCCCCACATGCAGAACTTGACTAGAACTATGAAATTCGCCATTTCGCAGCTCTTTATCGCGAATTTCGCATCTCAAAAATTGAGATACACATTTCGGGCATTCGAATATCTGTGCAGACCACTGATACCTTCTCAAAACTTTTTAGATCAATCCATTTGATTGAGAATTCGAATTGTAACAACGATGCGCAGTTTCCAGAGAATTCGTGCTCGCCAAAAAGGGGCGGAGCTTACGGTCTCTAGCTAAAACGTTACCGTCCAAGAGACATTCGCATTATCCTTCTGCCATTTATAGATATTATCGCAAGACCAGTAAATGACTCCGCACAATGCAACCAGCGATGGGATACCAAGTATCCATGACGTGTCTACTGCAGCACCGACTAGTACTGATGAGACGAGAAGAATGGTGAGACTGGCCAGAGGACCAGTCATCACTTCTGGAACGATAAATTATTCGCGATACTGATAACATTATAGTACTATCAAAGAAATATGCAAGAAACGTAGTTGAGTCTTTGGGATTAGGTTCGCTTTGCTTGATGAATTGTATTCGAATAAGCGTCGGGCGCCAAAAGTAATTCAAACAATTTCAAGATTTTGCACGAATGCGAGAATGGCTATGGGGTTTCCAGAAGCTGATGTCCGTGTCTTCATCATCGTCATAGGTCGAACATCAATCAATTGTTTTAACCTCTTCATGTACATAAATACATTTAGACAGATTTGCAACGAGTTGGTGAAAATAACATTGCGTTTATCATCATGTAAGAGCTCCGGATAAATCGATCACAATACTAAAATATCCCGTCACTTGTTACACATCCGTTGTCCACTTCCTTTCCACCGTAGCAGTAGGGGCTGCGGCTGCAACTGCCGCAACAACCGGTACGCAGGGAACTCGAGCGCATCTTCGGATTGGTTTCTGCGCCTTCATATCTTCCTCGACAGCGAACAGCTAGAAATAATGGAATTTGTTTGAATTTCGAATGATTTTCGATAGTTTTCGAATCAAAGACAACACCGTGAAGGAGTAGGCGAGCATGTGGAAAGCGAGAGCTCCGACGAGTGTCATTAGGGTGAATTCGGTCTTCATCCATTCATTCTTGTCGATCTTAAGTCTGTAGGCAACATATATGAGGTAGAGGAATAGTAGCGAGAGAAGACACCCCGCTCGACCGTGGTACTTCTGAAAAATGTCACATTGACAGTTGCTAATCGTATGAAATTTGAATATACCATTTGCTCCTTCAACTGGTCAATAATGTAGACAGCGAATAAATGAAGAGCTGCGATCCCGGCGAGAATGAAAGGAATGAGCACTGGGTAGGCCTTGTGGAGATATTGAAACGAGAGAAGAAGAGCAGTCTGCAAGATTTGTTGTAGAAAGAATTGAATTAAATTTTAAATCTGCTTCAAACTTCACTCACTACAAGGCCTACTATGAAGAATAGCGCAACGATCTGGAGTCGAGGCCTCCTGACAGACGGCATCACAACGCCATTCAGCGAGTTCTAAACAGTATTCTGTTACAGCTGATATGTTTCGAGCGCTTACATCATAATAAGTGCGACAGTAAGATGAACTATTAATTATGGTGTTGAGGGCCAAGACTCCTATACAGGCCTTAAAGCAAGCGATAGGTATCTTTGTGGCAATTGTGACGCCAGTTGCAGCGGCAACGAGTAATTGCAGCACGCAAGTCACTCTGAGTATGCCCTCGGTTATCTGCAAAATGAAACTGATAAGATTCAAAAAAATGGTATCTTTAAAAAAATTCTTACCCCGATTGCATTACATTCGACGGAAAATAGAACCGCGGCATAGGCTACAGCGGAGAGGGTGAAAACCTGTGAAACGCATCAGTCACATTTGAATAAAGACTGCGTGACGCGCAAAATGGGTCTCTCTTATCCCTCAATTTGCATGGCAGTAGAAGATACCTCTCCTCTCTCGAATATGCAAATTGAGGAACAGGCGAGACCCATGACACGTGTGGTGTGACGTACCGCGCAGAGGTGCTGCCAATAGAAGTAAGCAACAAAGATCATCGCCGTGCTTGTCACTAGCAGCAAATAGGCGATTGACGCCACGATGCGATAAAAGATCTGCAGAAATTACAATGCACAACGTTCCGTCCCGACAGAGAAAGGTTAGCTATTGGACGAATCGAACTGCAAGAGCGAGGGAAAGGTGGCATCGCTCTCCCCGCTTATTGTGAATAATTTGCATATGCTCTGTAGAGAACAATGGAGACAGAACGCTGTAATGCCAACAATAGATCGAAGCTCTTCTCACTGTGTCAATCCAACCCATGCAATAGCAGGTCCAGCAAGCTGTGGCGCCGAAGACTATCAGCATCGGTACAGCAGCCATCCACGAAACCCACGAAGCGACGCCGCCCAGGATCGAACAAACGATAAGGATGAGAAGACTGGTCAAAGGACCGGCAAGTCCTGAGCGAAACAATTAAAACTGATTGCAAAGTTCCAACGCACTTTCCGCACTTGCTCCTGCTAGAGGTGCGTTAGCAGAAATTGGTTGCCTCTTTTGCAGTTCTCGCTGCGCTGATTTCTGAACGATGAAATGTGGGAGATTCGTCTTAACGTCCATTCACAAACCGAACAGGCTAGGGCGAAAACGTGGACGGCAAAGGCGGACAAGATGGCAGTCGCAATGGCGTGCACTCGCCACGGTTTCCTTCCCTCCTCATCATCGTTGTAGCTGTTTCCGAGCAATGCGGCAGCCATCATGGAACAGTAGGAGGCGCACAGCACCAGAGAGATGGCTGCTAGGAGAGATGCTCGCTGAAATTGACCTTAAAAAATTTAGTACGCGTAAAACAGTACTGAAATCAATTCAGACGTTCGTACATGTGAAAAAGATTGAAAAGTTACACATCGGGGTTCAAATCGGTAGATGATCTGGATAACGGCTGTACAGAGCACTGCAAGGCCAACGAAGATGAACGGGACCAACGAGGGTGTCGCTTCGTGAGTGAAGTGGAAGGTGATCAGGAGGGCGACCTTGAACGAGAAAATAAAGTCCATGTTAAATCCTGAAACCGTACTATCAGTCCGACGAGAAACACAAGGGCGATAATTCGAAGTCTGCGATGTTGTACGCTTAGTGTCGAAGGCTGATTCTTGTCCTGCATTAAATGTATTTGTAAGCTCATATTCCAGATGCGGCACTTCTTATTTTACCTGCCGTGAGATTAGAACCGTTTATTCACCCCTACCCCATTCTCATTCGCACTCGGCGTGTTCGGTCTCGCGGGAGGTGAAGTGAAGAAGTGCCCCAGTATGACTCACCGGCCACTGCTTCTTTCCACCCAGACGAATGGCCATCGATACATTGCTGGGAATTAGACCACCAGCACAAACTCCGATCCATGAAATCGGCATGTCTGCTGCAATGGCGACGCCCGCAGCAGCTGCAGAGACGAGCTGCAGCAGGGCACCACAGCCTCCGTGCGAGACTAAGGTCTGAAAACACAATGCGAGAATACTTTTTGTAGGTTTCTGACGAACCCCATCCGCTTCGAAATCGGCCAGCAGTACTAGTAGAAAGGCGCAACAAGTGCCGATGATTGCTGGCGGAGTCCAAAGTGGGGCGTAGAAATAGGTGGTGAACGTCGGAACAATAGTAGCGATCAGAATAACCAAACAGACGATGATGGAAACAGCACTTTTCTGAAGAAATTCGGTTACAAATGAATAGGCTGAGTACTAACCAGCAACTTCGCCTCAAAAAGTCCTCTTCCCAGTAGGAACAACGAATAAGTCAGCAGGACAGCTCCGGGAACTGTAGCCGACCAACTTATATCGTAGCTTAGCCCGGTAGTGGCCACTCCAATGAGGGTGAGAGGTGTGCAGATTGCGATTAGAAGGGGATAGTGGATAACCCTCTGAATAGGTGTTCATTTTAGGTAAAGAATGTCGAGAATTCCATTTACAGCAAACATAACCGACTATTCCAAGCGCACTCACTTTGGGAGCCTCCGTGTAAAGTAGTTGGCAGTGAGGAGAGATCGCTGACAACAGAACAATGTTGAGTGTATTGAGGGCGAATGGGAAGTAGAAAGCACTGGCGATCCCGGATACGATGCAGAGTCCAATGATGAGACTTAGAGAGACCGTAGCCTGAAACAACTGCGACAGTATTCATTTCCATTGCATAGGGAATGAAGTCGAAAATCGCAGATTTGTGAAGTCGTTATTTTATGTTAAAGCAGGCTACCGAACGCTTTGGATCTGATCATCATACCGCTTCGAGGCTCTCCCCATTATCCTTCTGCCATCTATCAATACAATCACAAGACCAGCCGACGACACCACACAGTCCAACCAACAGTGGAACTCCAAGTATCCATGAGGTGTCCACTGCTGCTCCGACTAAGACAGCAGAGACGAGCAGGGTGGATAGACTGGCCAGAGGGCCGGTCATTCCTGGAACGATAAATTATTTGTATTGATAACCAAACAGTAATATGAAAGAAATAAGCAAGCGACGTAGACAAGTCTTTGGGTTTAGGTTTGCTCCGCTTGATGAATGCCATTCGAATAAGCGTCGAGCGCCAAATATGTGGCTGACAGCCGGCAGCTGGCAGCTTCCCACTTTCTTCTTCATAAGCGTAGTCGGTGTCAGTCAGACTGCTCATTACAAAGGCATAATAATCACCAGACAAAGGCATAATAACCATGTAAGACATTTACGGCGAAGAAATTCATTATTTTCAAAAAGAGAAATTTATTATTTCCTTTCGTGTACTCCACTTAGATTGTAGCAGTGCTTACTGTTCACACTTGTTTGCCGTTCACACTTGTTTTTCGTGTATGAGTGATTGAAATCAGCGATTCTCGTTGCTGGACTAACTTGGCGTTCAAAAGCACCTGCGGCTCTCATGTCTGCCTCGAATTCACGATTCAAAAGGACAAATCAATCGTCCACCGATGGACTACTACATCTCTCCCGCCATGGAGAGGGCCTACTCAATGATGTGTCATGTTAAATTCGCCGTCGTTTCCATACTACACTGCATTTGCTTCTACTGTCTCATCCTACGCACGCCCCAAGCCCAACGTGATTTGAGACGATATCTCCTGATAATTCAAGTATCTTTTACTTATTTTTTCGTATTCGAGTAACAAAATGTTTTGAATATTAAGATAATTGAGTTTAGGCAGTTGTAGCATCTCACGACGTCGTCAACGATCTTCTTATGTCTCCGTTATCGTTGATGCCCGCCGCGGCGACGTATTTCGTTGGAGTAGCTCTTCCCGCAGGAGCACCGCTCAATGTAATGATGGTGAGTGTTGGCCTACAGTTCCAAATCATTGGCACTATCTCTCATGAACATTCAGGCTTTTGAAGTGGCGCTTAGCGCCTCTACTGGCGCCTCCATTCTCATGTGTTTCACACACAAACATCAGGCGGTTATCGACGACTTGAGCCGGTTCAAGATGAGGAAGGTTCGTTTTTTTTTAATCTCATATTCATTATTTTCAATGATCCTATTTCTATCAAGAAAGTGTATCGAGGAGTTTGCGTTCTATGCTGTTTGATGTGCATTGCAATTTTCATCGCTACTGCCGGCACACCAATCCACAAAGAGGTGTCAGATCGTGCAATGTTGACGGTTTGTTTGTTCTTCTTTCATATTTTCCATGACATATGTTCAGTATTCCTTCAATCTGAGCTGGATTCGAGAACGTAGTCAGTATTACGTTGTGATGGAAAGGAATTGGTACACTCGCGCTGCGGCCTTTCTTTTTCTCGTGGTTGGTTGTCGATTATTGAAATTGATGAGTCGAACAGTCGGATTATTTTAACGAAATTGAACACAATGTACTAATAACCAGTATTCTTTCACAGAATGCTTTAATTTGCGTTGTGATCACAAACGGGATGTACTGGCACATATTCTACTACCTCAATAACATGGTAGATTTATCGAACTTCTATTTCGTCTGAATATGAATTTTTCAAGAGCAAGCATTTTCAATAAACTTTATAGAATTCCGGGCGAAGCGCCGCCACGAACAAAATTATTAAAAAGTCTGTTGTGGCCCTGTATACCCAAGTAATCAGATTCAACTGATGCGAATGCAAAAATGGAAATTTTTTCAGTTATTTGGACCTTCCTTTTTTCTAGGATTTCCCATGTTTATCAGCTTTCTCTTCTTGCTTACGGATACAGGCAGTTTCAGTGGGTTATTCTCAAAATTGGACCTTTATTGCCTCCTTGTGTATTGAAAAAGGTAGCCATTCATTCTTTAACGTTATGTGCCTATTCCTTATATCGAAAAATCTCCAACAAAATAATTTAATAAAGAGCTCACAATCGATTCATTACAGTGATCTGCTTCGTTCTTTCCTTCTGCTACCCACTTCACTCGCCCACACATTGCATTGTTCTATTGTCAATCACACCAGCCTACCGCGAGCACCTCATCTCATTCATCCCTTGGGCTACGAGGAAGGCGCTGGTTCGTTTTCTGTATTTACTTTCTCGACAACTAAAAAAGTTTGCAGTCAATACCAGTCTCGGCAACGTCTTCCTCAGTAACTCCAATGCCCGGACGATCAAGGATTTCGCAAAATAGTCAAGCACAATAAAAAAAACCGTTACCTCACGACTTCGAAGCTTTCACGTTCACCTGCTCAACGTAGGCAAATGCCCAGAGAGATGCAGACATGCCATTTGGAAAATATTCCCAGAGCAGCTGCATATCAAAGGCTTTTCCATATTTCTCTTGATGCTGTTATAGTTTCCGCCTGTATACTATGTCTGACTACTTCATCTCGAGTGAGATGGAAA
The DNA here is from genome assembly GCA_900490845.1 of Pristionchus japonicus. Classification (NCBI taxonomy): domain Eukaryota; kingdom Metazoa; phylum Nematoda; class Chromadorea; order Rhabditida; family Neodiplogasteridae; genus Pristionchus; species Pristionchus japonicus. Next base: position 856,514 of record LS501819.1, read on the forward strand.
AGGCCCTATCGACAACTGGACATGTCAAGTTCACGATAGCCTGCATACTTCACTTTCTGGCCTTCTACTGCCTAGTACGAGAAACGCCACCCAACCAACACGCAGTTCGATTTTACCTCATGTTCATTCAAGTAAGAAGAAAATTCGGAATTTTTTTCTGGACAGCTAATCTTTCTGCATTTTTTCAGGTAATAGTGGCACTATTCGACATTTTCAACGACGTGCTGTTGGTAGCGATGCCTCTGATGCCCATACCCGCAGCTTATTTTGTCGGCTTCGCTCGCACTGATGCTTCACTCAAACTTACTATTGTGTGTTTAGAACTGTTTTTCCCACCGTTTTCATTACCCTCTTGAGCTTCCCAGTTATTCATAATATTGCAACTCTCATATCAGGCTGTTGAAGTGGGTTTGAGCGCGACAATGTGTGTATCTATAGTTCTCTGCTTCCTCCAAAAACATCAAACTATTTTGGACAACTTCAGTCGCTTCAAGATGAGAAAGGTTAGTGTTGTCTTTCGAAAACTATTCGTTTTTTTTGTTTAATTATGTGCCCTTTCAGAATGTATTTCGAGTGTTCTGCGGTTGCTGCTGGCTAATGTGTGCATCGATTTTTTCAGGAGTTCTAATAAATCCACTTGACACGACGACTTCTGATCGCGCTATGGCTACGGTTAATTTTGTTAAATATCCTATCATCACGACAAGCGCTTTGTTTCAGTACACATTCAACCTAAGTTGGATTCGAGATCGAGGTCCGTACGTTGTCTTCGAAAAAGATTGGTTCATTCGAGCAGTATCCCTGCTGTTTCTTGCGGTTCGCTATACATTCCTCGCACATTCAAAGATTTTTCAAGAATGCTGTCAACAGTGGCATATTTACACATGCATTATACGCTCATATCTTGTACTTTCTCAATAGAGTGGTAAGTGCCCACTATATTTACGGTATTTCCCCATTACATTTTCAAGAATTGAATTGAATGTCTCTATTTTCAAAGTCTCTACTAAAAAAGAGAGTTAGGGAGTTAGGAGAAAAGAGTTTATACAATTCGTAAGATTGTTCGAAATTGTTTAGAAATCGACCACTCAAAGTGCAGCTACGCAAAGAATGGTCAAACGGTCGGTCGTCGTTTTGTACATACAAGTAAGTTCGTGCATGATTACTAATGTACCCAAACATTGCAGTTATTCGTTCCATCCATATTCTTGGGCATTCCTCTCTGTGTTTGGTTCTTCTTTCTCGCTACTGATACGGGCAACTTCAGTGAGGTCTTTTTAGTTCATTTCTTATCCATTGCTGTAGAATAGAGGGGTTTCCCTCAAGACAAGTAGCAAGAGATTTTCTAGATGTGCTAGGTTCCTAAACACCCCATCGCCCTGTTCCAGTGACTTGTTTCGGGCTTGCCTACATTCTTCAACTACACTCTCCCGTCCACTCCACCATCCTCCTCACAATCACTCCCGACTACCGACGATTCATTCTAAACTTCTTCACGAGATTATCGGGGACAGATCAGGTACTGAAAGTTAGGACAATTGCACCTGTCTCACTCACCTTTAGATATTTTCGTCACTAAATAAACGTAGGATATACCGTATTGGCTCCTTTACAAAGTCCTTCTCTTTCTAAACAGACCACAAGTACTGAATCCAAGACCTAGGTATACCCTTCGAAATCAGCTTTTTCAGTTTTTACCCGTCTCCGCATCCTCGACCTCAGTAACTCCAGCGCCCGGCCGCCTTTCACAACACAACCAATCATGTCTAACCCGTATTTGATATATTTTGTTTAATCTATGTCTGTTAAATTTCGTTAACCGAATTAAATTTGTTTGTCACACTCGAGTCTTGTTCGAGATTTGCTCTTGTATGTTTCGTGGTTAGAGGAATTTCACCTGTTTCACTCACCTGTGGTTGGTGTATACTCACATCAAACTATATCATCACGTAGAACCCCAAATCATGCAATTGTTTACTCGTTGAATAGTGCTACAAGCTCTTCTTTCATCATTCTATGAAAACATTATATTTTCATTTCTCATTACTGACAGAATCTTGGACAGTTGATTACTCTGGCGGAAGGAAAGTTTCATATTCGTTTTCATTTGTGAATGGGATTGATGGCAGAGGGGTGTTGAGAAGACGGCTTTTCTGAAAAATGTTATAATAATTCGTTGGTTTTAATTGCGTGCGAATCAATTCGTGTGTTGGTTGGCATCATAGTACCTTTGCAGCTATCCTTTCATTCCACGACATCACGAACATAATTGTATTCACAACAGTCGTAATCGAACCGATGATTAAGGCTACAGAAATCTGAAAGTACTTTCGAGTGTTACTTACAGTTCCAATACATTGCGTGGCTCTTTCTATTTCCACCCTTTCCGATTTGCGTACATAAATATTATCGCACGGACCGAGTGATCGTGCAACGTTTTCAAATGCAATCTCGCTTAAATCATCATGCCAGGGCACACCTGAACAATCCGAATGCTTTGGCTAAAAGTTTACCCTTACCAGGTCTCAGAAACATATGACAGTCGCCGTGCTGAAATGTAAAATTTATTTGAATGAACTAAAACTCAAAACTCGCATCGTAAAGTGCCACGCAATCTCCGTGTGGAATCAGCAAGGAAGAGATTCCTCCGTGAAAGTGGAGAAACTCCTTCGGAATGTTCATGCATGTGGTATTGTTAAAGTTCATGCGTTCTCCTCAAATTTCAATGTCAAACATTTCTAACGATTTTATTAGAATGCGAATCACTGACCTCTCATATAAGCCAGGCTGTACAATGTAGCATTATAGCCGCAGACCGAGTCAAACACATTTATGAGTAAAACAATCATGAGAAGCATTTGTGTAGTAAAATGTTCTTTCTAAACACGTATGTAGTTGGATGATATTTGAAAAAAAGTTAATTAATATCCAAGTGTGATAACTGATAACGAACCTCAAATTTGAAGAGAAAATAGTAAGGGAAGAAGAAGGAAATTCCCAAGCAATAAAAACGGTTAAACTCTCAATCTGAGTGGGTGAGCGCTCGGCGGTAGTAAACAAGTCGCACATTTTAACGACCTCTCATCCTCATCTTGTGTGAGTTTGCTTCTCGATATTGGGAAAATGGGGAAATGATCAACAGACGACACACATTTATTCCTTTTTGTACGACATTATTGATGCGGCTACTTGCAATTCTTGCTCGATTTCCAGGAACGTGCTGTATTTCTCGAACATAGAGTTGGTGTCCTCATTATGCCATTTGGCAGTTCTTTTCTAATGAACTCTCTTTCCAGCCTCAGTTCTCCGTTGATTTTGACCAATGTGAAAGGGCTCTGGAGATGAGTAAATGTAATGCTGTTTCACACTTGTACTCAATAAGTGCATTCAATGCTTGATGTAATGATCAGTAATATGGTAACGACACGTGTAATAAAGATATATTTGTGGAAACCAGTGTAATAGACACGTCAGCATGTTGATATCAGAGCTTCTTGACTGTTCACTGAATGCTCCCTCTTTTCCCTAACCTCGATAGTCCCCGGTGGAATGAGAGACGGACGTGTATAATCAGTAAAGTACGGGTATTGGTCTCTTCATTCCACCCACTATTAAGGCTAGTCGAGCAGTGAGATAGTGTGTCAAATAATGAGACGATCAATGTTTAGTTTACAAGCCGCTTGATATAAACCAGTGTCTCCCGACTGGATTCATCATTCTGCGGGATGTGGCTAGCCAATTTTTGCTTCCTCGTATGTCTTCTTGGCTTCTCTGTTTCGTCCGATGCCGACCTTCCAGTGTACATGAGAGGAATCGGCTGGGATAAAGTTCAGGAGGTTTTGAAGTGAGTCGGAAACGTTTCTGCTAACGAAAATATACTTACGAATTCCAGAGAAGATTTGCGCCTATCCGACTCGGTTGTTCCATCCAACTACGGCATTGATCTTGAAGTGAACGTTAGAGGTCATGCTGGAGCTGAGAAGTCGAACTTCAATGGTGAATCAGTCGATAAAATGCTTTACTATTGTGCAATATAGGCACGGTAACGATATACTTGGACATCGTCAGACCAGTGGATAAGATTGAACTACATTCTAATGGATTGATCATTGAAGATGTAACTTCTTTAGAAAATTCGAGCTAATCATGTGGAAAATGCAGGCGATCATAGTTGAGCACGTAATTTTCACCGAACCCGCTGGAATCACTCGTTTATCATCCAATCTTAACCGTGAAACGATTACCGTTCACCTCAATAGAACCATCAAGCCAAAGGAAGAGTTCATGCTACAGGTTACTCTTTTCGAGATGCTTGCTGCAAAAAAGTTCATTTAGATTCAATATCGCGGAGTGGCCAAAATGGACGAATACGGCCTCTATGAAAACTGGTAACAAAGAGCCAAAATATACTTACAACAGATTCTTAGGGATCCAAAACTCAACCAATCCCTAGACTCGAATGGACCATTCATTCTTGCGTCGAGAAATTTTCCTACCGGAGCTCGGTTATGGTTTCCTTGTTTCGATGAACCGGATAAGAGGGTATATATGACCTTAACCGCCCGAATTTACCATTATAATCTCTTCAGGCTACCTTTGAGCTGCAAATCGATCATCCCAGTGATTTGAATGCGTATTCTAACACGGAAATCGAGAGAACTGATAGCATTAGTACAGGGTAAGTGGATCCGAAATAGAGTTCGGAAAGCAAGAGTTGCTCTCCTCATTCGGCGCACTCTCTCACTGGTCAGAGTGACTAGAGAGTGTGCAGAATGACGAGAGACTGCTCTTCTTTTCCATACTCTAATCCGAAATTGCGTTTGCTGATTAATTTTAGTCGAACTCGTTCCGTATTTGTGAAGACTCGGCCACTTTCGACCTATCAAGTTGCATTGTCCATAAATCCCTATCCAAGCCAAGCACTCGCTGTGAAAGGGTTCAAGGAAGTCATCAAAATTTTGAGAAAAAAAAAGAAAATTGATACATTTGAGGTGCGACTGCTGAAATCGGCGAATTCGCATGATATCTATACGTCGCTTCCCGACCTGTTAAATTCTCAGATGAACGATCCAGATCGGCCGATAATCCCAGATCTCTTGATGAAAAACTTGGAACTTTTGCACTTTAATACTGGAGTAGCTCCGAGCGAGAAATTGGGTATGGAAACCATGTAGTAAAGGCTTTTTCAAGACAAGGTTTAGACTTAATCGTTCTGGAAGGATCCTATTCGTTGAGTATTCAACCAGGATTGATCACCATTGGTCGGTTCAACTTGTTCAGATTTTTGAACAAGAAGCTTGCTGCGCAAGACTTGAAAAATCTTGCGCAAGTGGTAAGATGTTGGAAAGTTTCATGCGATGTATCTGCCTGATCTATGTTCAGAGTATTGGAAATCATCTTTCCGTTCAAAATTCGAACTACATGTGGCTTAATGACATGTTTACGTACAGTTTGCCAAACGATACCTATGCAAAGGTTAGCTGAGCACACTTAGCTATGCCATTTATGCAATGTTTCAGTTTAAACGTTACGGAAAGGATATCAACAGCGAAATGTTCATTGCATCCCTTCATGAGAGACCTCTTCGAGAAACGATAGTTCATTCAACCTCTACTAAACAGTACTTGGCATCGAAAAACGAGCTACCGTCGTTGAGAGTATGCAGTGTTTGAGGCTCTGTCAGAAACTTAATTTCTATCTAGGCCTCCAATATTCTAAAATTGCTCGGCCGTTTCTGTGCATCTTCTACAGAGATTAGACAGGTGATAACATGATGAATATTAATGATACTCATAGCTTCAGAATTTCGTCTCGGTTCATTTTGATGGGATCTCGAGTGCTGATGATTTTATTGAAATCGCTGTCAAGATTTGCCCAGAACCAGCAATCGCTCGAGAATTTCTCGATGATTTCATAAATAAGGTTGCTTCAATCAAGTCCAACTGCACAGTTCGAATTTCAGCCTGGAAAGGCGTTTCTGACAGTGAAAAGGACCAATGATTCTGTAACAATTCACCAAACTCGATATCATTCCACATATTTCGACGTGAAACTACGGGATACTAAGTACGTTTGCAAAAATTCTTCAAACATATCACATTTTGGCAGGACACGCTATACAATTCCGTTGTTCTTCTCAATCGATGGAAAGCAACATGTCACAGTATTCTACAAGAATGGTTTCAATTCCTTGAATCATTTTCCAATTCACGAAACTTTCAGAGACTTCGGTGAAGATACCAGTACCTGAATCCTCAATTTTCTTGATTGACCACGAGTTCGAACATCTATATTTCGCATACTATGAGGATATCATTAATCCTCAGAGAAATTTTACTGATGAAGAAAGAAAAAAGATGGTGCATACAATTAAAGACTATCTGCACATTTACATATGTCATTTACATAGTACATGAATAGACTTGATAGGCTTTAGGACATCCTTTGTTTATTCTTTTAGCTATCCACGCTTTATTCAGAAGGGTCCAATGCTCAAATCTATGGGGTCCGCTGCCGCGATTGGCTATGTGAAATATGATCGAATCAGAGAGCAACGAAAGTTCTATATCAATAATGACATCATCGGAGAGGTACATTCAAATACAATTTAGTGCAGCAATCAATTCTACTTTTCAGTTCTTTTTGGAAAAAGGAACACGATACTTCACAACTCGCTTGACGAATAGAACCTATTATGGTGATTCGTACATCGAAGAGTGAACATTATTTCTTGGGTATAGCAAAGCGCCCGGTTTCAGTTGGAAAGAAATGTGTGAGAGGAGGGGCTTCTCTCTCACTACGTGGAACGGCCTGTTCAACAACGATACAAGATATTGGGAAGATACTTTGCACAGTCCTAGCAGGTTCGAGGAGCCTATGCAATGCATGTCGCAATGGAGTAACTCGTCTTGTTATAGGAGGTTTGGGATTTTATGAATCTCCCAAGGATGGAGACCATTCCAGTTTTCTCGAGGAGAATTTCTTTCACGAGAACACAGTTATTCGTTCTGAGCAAATGCGAAATCTTGCTCTGTCAATAAGAGTCAATGGATTGATCTTCATCGATTCTTCTTCACAAATGCTGGAAACTACACCAACCAGTGAGGCGATACTCCTCTCCTTACTATTATGAACTCGCAATCCGTTTATCGATGATTCATTGAATCATTGTTGAAGGCACGCTTCAGAATGGTTCAAGATAAACTGACAGAACATGATAATTTTTTTTTTAATTTCAGTCGTTTCGACCAACTCGCAGAGACGGTTCTCACTCAGGCAAGAGTCGAAGGAGCTTTCGAAGATGAGTATCCAACGGAGAGTTTTCGCAATGATTACTTGAAGGAGGTTTGAGAGTTTTGCAAACAATTTAATAAATAATGAACAGGTTATATAACATCAACAACTGCTATGTTTGGCTAATTGAATAATTAATTAATTAATTAATTAATTAATTAATTTATCAATTATTTAAATCTCAGCTCCGTGAATTCATCCTCCGAAATCCCCGTCGCACCGCTTCAATGTCGACTGAGATCGAGAAGAGACTGGAGAGGGAATACGCTCGAGAGCAATTACCGAACTGGCACAATTATGAGGCACCGAAAGATTATTGAGCTGGAAAGAAACATGAAATAAATGTAAACGCAAGACAACACAAGTTGAAATTGATCTTAAAAGAGACACAATGAATGCCTTAATAGAGCTGGAAGATGATAATGCGCGTCACCGGTACCCTTTTGCACTGGGAAGCCTTGCCTCGTTCGAGTATGGAACAAGATTGGACGAGATTTTAAGATCTCTTGCTTTTCTGTGTTCTCTCGCTTTCTCTGACCGGCGAAAGCATTGCAAAATAAGAAAACGTAAAATGTTTGCCCAACTCTGGTATCAAGCACTGACACTGTTTATATCGTTGCCTTACAAAATATGTTGTTTTTCGTCTTTCTACCTCTCTCTAGTTTCTCTGTTATCCGGAGTCTTTGCTGAGTGGAGAGTGCGTTCCTCTTCCACTGGCTCCGTTTAGATTACGGGCTCCTATAAAACGACGGTTCATTTACACTATCATTCATTCCTATCTATGAAATGCAGTATTCATTCTATACAATTATCGTCTTCGTATTATGTGGATACTGTACCTCTTTGAATCCCGATGATTCCCTTCCTCCGTACTTGCGAGACCTGAAATGGAATGAAGTAGAGCACATTCTACAGTAAGTTTTTGCTACGGGAAATACAAATATTCTGAGGAATGGAATGAATTCAGGGAAGATTTGAGCCTTTCTAACTCAGTGGTTCCCTCGAACTATGTGATTGAACTGGATGTGAACGTTAGAGGGCATGCTGGAGCGGAGAAATCAGACTTCAATGGTTAGTCATCTAAAAGTATTCGGCCTATTGAGCGAATCTTCAGGAACTGTTACCATTTACCTTAACATCACCAAACCCACAAACAAGATCGAACTACACTCGAATGGATTGACAATTGAAACGGTAATGGTGTTTCAGCTGACTGGTACTGGATCGATTTTCAGGCTATATTAGCAGAACACGCTATTTTCACCGAACCTGCCGGCGTTTCTCGAATCTCATCCAATCCTGATCGAGAGACGATTACCATTCATGTAAACAGAACGATCCAACCGGAAGAAGACTTCATGCTTCAGGTATTCAACGATATGATATTTCGTGCAAGCAACAATACTTGAACATACTTGAGATTGCGTACAGTGGTGTGGCCAAAATGAACGAGTATGGATTATATGAGAGCTGGTAATGTGAAACTGAATTGCACTGAATAATGTTATCAAACAGGGACCCAAAGTTCAACAAATCACTTGATTCAAACGGACCTTATATTCTTGCAACTAACAATTTCCCAACTGGAGCTCGGTTTTGGTTCCCTTGCTTTGATGAACCGGATAAGACGGTATTCCTCATTCACTTTGGCTATATAGCTGTTTATTTTACAGGCTGCTTTCGAAATTCGTGTAAACCATCCTAGCGGGCTCAGCGCTTACTCTAGTGCGGATATTGAGAGAATTGAAAGAATCAGTGATGGGTGTGCAAATAATCAATACGCTGATCGACTACTTTCATTCAGTCGAACACTTTCTGTTTTCGCAAAAACAAGACCCCTTGCAACTTATCAAGTCGCTCTTTCTGTGAACCATCTCGCTACAAAACTTATCGACGTACACGGTTTTGGAAAGGTTGTCAAATATTGCGCGATTACTATCAAAAAAATCTCATTTTTAGGTGCGGCTGATCAGTTCAAGCAACTCACATGATCATTACTCATCTATTCCACTAGAGTTTCCTGGATTGTTTGGCGTATATACAAGAATGACTAATTCAATAGACATTTTTGCATTGTTGAAACAGAAATTGGAACAGCAGAACGCATTTTCAATTAATAAAAGTGTCAAGGAGAAGTTGGGTAAGAATAGCGTCTAAGTAGAAGATGAATTTCGTGTTTCAGACATTGTGATATTGGAGGGTTCCGACGCCGTTAATGTTCAGCCAGGATTGATTACTATTGGGAGGGCCAAATTTTGGAAGGAAGATAAACCAACCGATGATCTCGGATTTCTAAATCACCTGGTATTTCGATTTCGAAATGAATAAAAAATCCATTTTTAAAGAAAATCGGTAATTTTATTACTGCACCGAGTCTAAATCTGATGTGGATGAACGACATGTTCTCGCATTTCACTGAAAACGAGACGGAGCCTGTAGTTTGCATGATTGAGTGAAAAAGTATGCTGCTCTATTCAGGGTATACATGAAATTCCCTCGCCGAAGTTGGATGCTTCTCTACACGAGCGGTCGCTGAGAGATGTAATGGTGCATCCAACCTCCACTCGGCAATACTTAGCGTCTAAGAAGGACCTTCACTCGCGAAAGGTGAGCATCACTTGTCAAGCTAATCGATAATCAAGCACACGTTGAGGCTTCGCACATACTGCGTTTATTTGTCCGATTCTGTCCATCGTCCGTAGATACAATTCAGGTTTTACGAACATTTACAATTCATTTTGACGAATCTATTTTCTCACAGACTTACTTGAATGAGCAGAAGTCCCACGATGTCGATCGATTCATAGAAAAATCTTCAATGTCGTGCGAGGATGCATCTACCGCCAAAGAGTTCCTTGAAAGTTACATCAATCAGGTGTGCCATGCGAAAGTTTGACCTAAATATCATCTTTTCAGCCAGGCAAAATGCTGCTCATTGTCAAAAGAACCAAAGACGCAGTTGTGATCACTCAAACTCGCTATCATTCCACTTATTTCGATGAGGCGCTCAGAGACAACAGGTAAAACGCATTTGTATGAACAATGTGCGTTAGAGTTTTCGTTTTTTAGAACTCGTTATACTGTTCCTATCTTTTACACAATTGACGGCATCCCGAATGTCACAGTGTTCAGTAAAAAAGGTAACTACGAAAATAATATTTTCTTTGAAACGTCCGTTTCAGAAGCACATCTCAAAATTCCCGTTCCTGAGTCTTCCCTATTTTTGATTGAGCACAAGTACGACCATTTGTACTATGCTTTCTATGAGGATATTATCATGCTCCAGCGGAATTTCACAGAAGAAGAGCGGCGTAATGTTGTGAGTTGAATACAACTGATTTAATAAAAAGATGATCTGAATCATCATGAATCAAACTCTTGGCACTATCTTTTTTTCAAGGTCTCGGCACTATCTTTTTTTCAAGGTCTTGGCACTATCTAAATCCATGATTGCCGCTGCAAATATCGGATATGTGAAATACACTCAACTCTACGAGCAATTTAAAGTCTATGTAGAGAGCCGAATTTTCAGAAACCGCGATCACGTGAGAAAGTGTCCCAGTTTTCATCGTAATTCACGAATTCAGTGGGCCATATTCTATGCACTGAAGCAACTGATTCCTATTCTGAAAGAGTGGACGTATTTCGGAGATTCTGATGAATTGTAGGACTTTTACGGATCATTTAAACCTCGCGCTAAAGATTTCACAAGCGGCGATGTGCGGAACTGAGGGATTGGAACGGCATGTTCAACAATGATACGACGTATTGGGAGATGCCGGCGAACAGTCGCCACTTTAACTTCGTCATTAATGTCAATTGCATAGACGAATGGACTAACTCGTCCGTATATTGGAGGTTGGTCGCTTTGATTGACTGATTAAAACGAAATTTATCTCAGTTTTCTGGAGAACAACTTCCTTGGAGATAACTCAGTAATTCGCCCCGATCTGTATTCCCGGCTGATTACGCGTAAATACATCGATCATCAGTGGAGAGAACTGCACCGATTCTTCTTTAGAAACGCCGGAAATTTCACGAATCAGTGAATTTATTTAATTATGTTTATTCAAATAACGCGCGTTTCAGCCGTTTCGACCTTCTCGCTGACCTAGTTTTGAATGAGGTGAGAATGGAGAGACATCCTGATACTGATAATTACCCGAACACTCAAATACGTGATGAGTACTTGAATGAGGTTTGTTGAAACTCGATGCTGAAATGACAGAAAAAGATTTCAAGCTTCGTGATTTCGTTAAACGTAGCCCGAAACGAGCCGCGTCTATGTCGACTGATATCGAAATGAGACTGGAAAGAGAGTTTGTAAGGAGAGAATTGCCAAAATGGCATAACGAGAGCATCAACTCTATGTTTGATAAGTACAACACACTCTACGAAATGGAACGAGAGGAAAAGGCAGAGACCAACTAACGAAATTAATGAATGTTGTTCTAATGGAGATAAAATAAGAATTCAATTTTTATTTTTTTACTAATTTGATTGTGATGATACAATCGAAATCTGTTTGGAGAGAAATGGAAATTTATCACACCACATCGATTAAACGACGCTGAAGTAGAGATAGGATGGCATCACGTCTTGATTGACACAGATAACATAACGAATGCTTGGCCAGGACTGGACCGGACGTTTCTCCTTGTTTCCATAGATGTTACTGGTTACGATCGATACGTGATCATTTGAGGGATCGCGGCGAGTGCGAAAGCAAATTGCGACGATCGATTGGACGGAATCATCAGTTCTCGATTCGATTCTGAAATGTTGAATACTTGAACCTTATTCGATGATTTGTTTAATTGACGTTGTGAACGTTGAAACTCACAAATCCATTCTATCCCTCGGTGTGAGATCTTTACCATAAATGTCGATGTCCGATTTTTGAGCCTCAGAAAGTTCCACTTTCGCTTTGGACCGGAATATCACAATGGAAACATCGAAGTTCTTCTGTGAAGAAAAGAATATTGCATGATGTACGTGTTTGATTACCTTCTGCCACCTATTTTTGCCCTGGTCAAACATTTTCACCTGGAATTTACGTTCAATTACATTTTTTCCCTTTGAATATGGCTAAATGTACAGCCTTTATAAACGCATTTTCTCTACGCATTTTCTATCCACCGTTGCAGTCTTATTTGAGTCATGTTATTGGAGAGAGGAAAAAGTTGAAATACCGAGGTTGATCGATTTCGGAGTACGCCCACCAATTCGTCCGTTACAATGACATCGAATACATCACTGAAAATTTAATTATCACAAAGCATGTTGATTCCTATACTTGTTGTTGCAATCATTATCTCACGAATTGTTGTTTGCACTCCGAATATACTGAAAAAAAGAGACTAACTTAGTGGTGATGTTCTGCAGTAGTCGTTCTGTCTGAGCAAGAAGAGCCGTCAGATTCTTGTAGGTCTTCCCTTCTTCGTTCACTTGATCCATCACCTTCTTCATCAGACCATCAACGATTCCTCGCTCCCAGTAACGATTCTGAAAGAAATTCTTTTCTCTTCATTGACGGAAGCCTACTGACATTATTGGCATGTTTGACCATATAATCGTCCAACCATGTATGTACTTCTTGAACCTTATTCTTAATATCAACTGGGAAAATCGAGCCCATATGCTTGATGTATCTGTTAGTGAGCTGTGTTATTGAACAAAGATTAATGTTTTTCCACTTCTCTGTGATCTGATTGATGGCATCGTCATTTTGTAAATCCACATCTGCGAAGTTCTTGTTGATCCAGGACAAGATCTGATATAGAAAGAAGTTTTTTCGCATTAAATAAAAAGCTCCGAAAGATGATAAATAGAAATTAGTGTGAGCTCACATTTTTCTCTCCGAAAAACCCAATATGAAAAGCATGAATCGCTATCTGAAATTGAGGGAACGAAGCGTTTTCAAAAAAGAGATCCAGATTTACGATTTGATTTGTTATTGCTCGAACTCCGCTTTTGATTCTGCCGAACAATTCGCGCGATCCTCCAAATTCCTCGTCTAGTGCGATCAAAGGGGTCAAATAGGTGGATTCCTCATTTTGGAGATAGTTCAGCATTTCCTTAACAAAGCGAAATTGATACATTGAGCGGAGTTTTAAATTCGTACAGAGAGCTGTATGAGAGGATTCATATCGTCGTGTCCTCTTTTAAAAGACTCCATAGTTGTAGCTCCCCCAGTTCCGTTGAGAATATTGATCATGAGATCGTACGTCGCCTTTACTTTTATAGCTATGAACTGTAATGCGCGTGCCGGGTTTTGACCAAAAACATTGCTTTACGCTGTTGAATAGCAGTTTAGTTTGCTTATACTCGAGCACCTTCATTCTATTGGTTAAATCAACGTTCATCTGTAAGAGAAAGTCGTTATCCATCCCAGAGACTATGGCACCTGATTAATTTTTATCCAGACGTCATCGATTGAATGGTCATCGCTTTTGTTCTTGAGCCCCGCAGCCAGGCACAGTGCGCCTAGATGAATCGAGTTTCAGAAAAAATGGAGAATTAATCTCCTTGCTAGAAGAAAACGGAAAGTCGCGGAAAAGGAATGAGTCGCGATTTTTTGCTCTTAAAAAATTCAGCTAGCGCAATGACAAACCTATGGCTGAATCCACCAGATTGTCTTCAGCTTTGTCTATAAACTGTACTCCAATTTTCTTGAGAACTTCTTTCGCGGTCAGGGCAGCCGAGGCAGTCAGCACTTCAACGATTATGGGAGAACCAAGGTTCGCTGCAATAAACATGATCTTGCAAAAAGGTATTTCCGGAAAAAAGGAAACTACCGAGAAAGATTCGGAGGGTAGCCAAATCTGTGAAACTCACCTAGCAGCGAAACTGCGAGAAGAACGAGAAGAGAGCGTTGGATGATCATCGGAGGTGTTGGTGAACATGACGGTACAGCCGTGGTTTTTATACATGAAAACCAGGTGGCGCACAAACGACATGGGCAATTTGTCGAGCCGTAAACAGTGAAAAATGAATGCAAATGTAGCACATCAACTTCAATTGCTGTTTCGGCGCTTTACCTGGACGTGGCTTCGTTTTATGGGAAGTTGTTAATACCATCGATTTGAAAGAGGTAAAGCTTTGAAAGAGAAGCGATGTATTTGCTTTCAGAAGAATTCTCTGCTCATTCCAGCAGGTTAAGATTTGTCTTGAACCCGAACATAAGTGATTCGATCTACTGCTTATTCCTATCGAGGAGGTGTGGTATTCATTATGTGCTATTCTTTTCTTCTTATTATGTGGGACCTGTACCTCTTCTAATCTCGACGAAGCCCTTCCTTCGTACATGAGAAACTTGAGAAAGGAAGAAAGACGAGACACAATAGTTTTTGTTGTCAAGCATCAATATAAACAGTGATTCATACTCGAAAGTGAGACTTCCCAAAGAAAAGTGCCGATGTCACGCACTACTACATATCAATTTCAACTTGTGTTGATTTATTCAAATAGTGAGCGGAGTTCACATTTATTTCATGTTTCCTTCTCAACTCAATAATCTTTCGATGCATCATAGTTGTGCCAGATCGGCAATTGCTCTCGGGCGTATTCCCTTTCCAGTCTCTTCTCGATCTCAGTCGACATTGAAGCGGCGCGACGAGGATTGTGGAGGACGAAATCGCGGAGCTGAATATTATAAATTTAAATATTTTTTTAATTACTTTTCTCGGGATACTGTAGCCTTGTATACGATAACTATTGATGAGAAGACCGACTTGATCCCCAGCAAACCACTCTATCAATCATTGCATTGAAGGTGACAGTGATAGCTAATAAGATGTTTCGCCAGGCTTTGTGAAAGTTCAAACCTCTTTCAAGTAATCACTGCGAATGCTGTCCGTCGGATAAGCATCATCAAACAATCCCTCAACTCTTGCTTGTGTGAGAACCGTCTCAGCGAGTTGGTCGAAACGACTGAGAATATTCAATTTAGCCATATTTCTCATATCTTGATCGTTGACGTCAGACTCTTTGATGGAATCCGAGTAGACTTTCAAAAGGAACTAGCGTTCTAGTTCCATAATAGTCAAATGAACCGCTAATCTCACTAGAGAAAACGCAAAATGAAGAGAGTGAGAGCTGGTTTGACTATGAACTAGTTCTTAGTTCCTTTTGAAAGTGTAAATCCGAGGTTCAAAGTTGATGAGAAAATTTGCTTAGCCTCACTGGTTGGTGTTGTTTCCAGCATTTCTGAAGAAGAATCTATGCAGCTCGATCCACTGATTCGTCCCATGGGTTCGTTGAGCGAGATTTCTCATTTGTTCAGCCCGAATTACTGTGTTCTCATTAAGGAAATTTTCCTCGAGAAAACTAAAATGATTTCCTTCCCTCGGAGTAACCTAAACCGCAACCTCCAATATCGCGACGAGCTACTCCATTGTGACATGCAGAACATATGCTGGAGAAAGTTTTCATATTTGTATAATGTATCTTCCCAGTATTTGGTATCGTTGTTGAACAATCCGTCCCATGTCGTGAGTGATCCACCATGAAACTCGCAACGTTCTTTCCATCTGAAAGGGCGGTTTTTTTCCATACCCTGACATTGCCATTTACCCGTCCTCGAGCAATTCATAATAGGTTAGGTTCGCAAGGCATCTGATGAAATAGAACGTTCCTTCACTCAGAGATAACTGAGCGAATAAATCATGAGAGTGAGCAAGTATTCAGTTTACCCCTCTGATAATATCTTTCTTGACATAATACTGCTCCTGCTCCTTGATTTGATCGTATGTCCGATAGCCTATGGCGACAGCAGATCCCATCGACTTGAGCAATGGCTTGCGCTGAGTTACTCATTAATTTAAATCCGATTTCCAGCTAGCACCAAGCCTGTTAAACTACTTCTACAAAAACTCGATTTGCAAGGATTTGACTTATAATCACCATCTTTTTTTCTTTCTTCAACGGTAAGCTCTCTCGGAGGATTAATAATATCCTCATAGTATACGAAATAGAGTTGTTCGAATTCGTGCTCAATCAAGAAAATTGAGGATTCAGGAACTGGTATCTTCAATGAAGTCTCTGAAAGTTTCATGGATTGAAAATGAAAATGATTCATGGAATTTAAACCATTTTTAAAGAAAACTTTGGCATCTTCCTTTCCATCGATTGAGAAGAAAAGCGGAATGGTGTAGCGTGTCCTGCCAAAATGCAATAAGTTTTAAGGATTTTTGCAAACGTACTTAGTATCCCGTAGTTTCACGTCGAAATATGTTGAATGGTATCGTGTTTGTTGAATTGTTACATAATCATTGGTCCTTTTCACCGTGAGAAACGCCTTTCCAGGCTGTAATAGGAACTTTGCGATTGAAATCTATTGAGACAACCTTATTGATGAAATCTTCGAGAAATTCTCTAGCGATTGTTGGTTCTGGACAAGTTTTGACAGCGATTCCAATAAAATCATCAACATTGGCAAACCCATTAACATGCGCCGACACGTATTTCTAAAGCGGTCATGAGAGATCAGTAGTTCGTTTTGATCATGTTCACACCTGTGAAATCGCGTATGAAGATGCACAGAAACGGCCTAGCAATTGCATGATGTGCGATGCCTAGGAAGCATATTTCTGACGGAGTCTCCAACAAGTCTCACTCTCAATGATGGAATTTCGTTTTTCGCTGTCAAGTATTGTTTAGTTGTAGTTGAATGAATCATCGATTCTCGTAGAGGTTTCTCATGAAGGGATGCAATGAACATTTTACTGTTGATATCCTTTCCAAGATGATTAAACTGAAACGTTACATTGCACAAAGCTACAAGGATTCGGCTAACCTTAGCATAGGTATCGTTCGGTAAACTGTAAGTGAGCATGTCATTCAGCCAGATATCGTTCGAAGATCGAACACTAATATGATTTCCCACGCTCTGAGCGGAAAGCTTAAAGCAGTAACGTATAACCTTGTCCTCACCACTTGCGCCAGGTTTTTCAGGTCTTGCGAAGCAAGCTTCTTGTTCATGAATCTGAATAAGTTGTAGCGACCAACGGTAATCAATCCTGGCTGAATACTCAACGAATAGGCTCCTTCCAGAATGATTATATCTAAAAATGCTGTTTAATGCTTATACGGTTATGGTGTTTCTACCGAGTTTCTCTTTCGTAGTCGCTCCAGCATCGATGGCGCCCAACAGTTCCAAGTTTCGCACTAGCAGCTCAGGAATAATCGGCCTATCTTTATCATTTATCTGAATTTCTTCAGGATCGGGGAGCGACGTATAAAGATCATGCGAATTCGCCGATTTCAGCAGCCGCACCTCAAATCCACTTATTCTCAGAAGGAGAGCTTAAACAGTTGGCAACCTCCTCAAATCCTTGCACGGCAAGTGTTTGGCTTGGATAAGGATTCAAAGACAGAGCGACTTGATAAGTGGAAAGTTGTCGAGTCTTCGCAAATACGGAACGAGTACGACTGAAATTATTCGATGAAAGTCATTCGGATGCACTTACCCTTGGCTAAAGTTCATAGTTTTCTCGATTTCCGTGTTGGAATATGCATTCAAATCAATGGGGTGATTTATTTGCAGTTCAAAAGTAGCCTGGCAAAATTATTTATGGTGAATTCGTACGCTCGAATTCAAATATACCCTCTTATCCGGTTCATCGAAACAAGGAAACCAGAAACGAGCTCCCGTCGGGAAATTTCTCGACGCAAGAATGTATGGTCCATTCGAATCCAGGGATTGGTTGAGTTTGGGATCCCTTGGAACAAATTGTTGCAAGTTTCTTTCTACTCTTTGTTACCAGTTTTCACAGAGTCCATATTCGTCCATTTTAGCCACTCCGTGATATTGAATCTAAGTAAGTTGCTTCGCACAAACATCTCGAAAGTAATAACCTGTAGCATAAACTCTTCCATTGGCTTGATGGTTCTATTCAGGAGTATGGTAATAGTTTCTCGTTCAAGATTGGACGAAAATCGAGTAACATTTACGGGCTCGGTAAAAATGACATGCTCAAGAACAATCACCTGCATTTTTTCATAAGTGCAATGTATTGAAGCAGTCACACACATTTTCAATGATCAAGCCATTCGAG
Organism: Pristionchus japonicus; assembly: GCA_900490845.1. Classification (NCBI taxonomy): domain Eukaryota; kingdom Metazoa; phylum Nematoda; class Chromadorea; order Rhabditida; family Neodiplogasteridae; genus Pristionchus; species Pristionchus japonicus. Next base: position 874,864 of record LS501819.1, read on the forward strand.
TGCAGTTCAATCTTGTTTGATGGTTTGGTGACGTTAAGGTAGATGGTAACAGTTCCTGAGGTGTTGTTCAATGCGTGCAGTAACTGCAGTACACGCGGTAACTAACCATTGAAGTCAGATTTCTTCGCACCTGCGTGACCTCTAACATTTACATCAAGCTCAATAGCATAGTTAGACGGAAGAAACGAGTCGGATAAGCGTAGATCTTCTCTGAAATTTTGGATTTTAATCAACTATGAGAAGTGCCCGACTCACTTCAAAACCTCCTGAACTTTATTCCAGCCTATTCCTCGCATGTACACTGGAAGGTCGGCATCGGAGGAATCACAGAAGCGAAGTAGAAAGATGAGGAAGCAAAGATTGGCTAACCACATTCCGATAAATGAGTAATCCAGTCGGAAAGCACTGGTTTATATAAAGCGGCTTGTAAACTAGACAACCAGGGTCTCATTATCTGTCATGCTCTCTCAAAGCTCGACTTACCTGAATAGTGGGTGGAATGAAGAGAGTAGGAGTAAACATACTTCGTCTCTCATTCCTCAGTACACTATCGAGGGTAGAGAAAAGAGGGACAGTTCGGAGTACCGAGAAGAAGCTCTGATATCAACATGCTGACGTGTCTATTCCACTTGTTTCTATCAATACATCTAAATGACACGTGTATTTTGCATATTACTCATCAAGCATTGATTGCACTTATTATAAGTGTGAGATAGTATTTTCTTCTGTTCAGAGCATGTCCCCCGCTCAAAACATCTTGTCTCAATGATCACCTTTCTTATCAACTTGTTGAACTGGCCAGAGTGGAGTTGGGTAATTCACCGAACACACTCGGAGGAGGAAGTGAGAGAAGCAACGAACTGTGTACCACTCACTTGTGCACTCGACTAGGCACTGATCAAGTATCTCGCTCAATTATTTCGAGAAAGTTCAAGTTCGGAGTGTGAATTGCATTTGAGGGAAAGGTGATCAATGGCCAAATTATGGCTCACTTGAGCTCTCGAGTTCACTAAATATAAGTACGCAAGACACGCCCATTACACGCTCTGTGTATGGGAATGAGCAGCTTGTCTACGCGCTTTGAGCAATGAAATACTTCCTTCTTCTTATTTTCTTCATCACCGAGCTCGAGCAAGTCAGCAGTAATGTGGATGTTGTGATCTTCGAGAATCGTGAGTTTCCTTTTCGATGTCACTGTAATCCTTAATTAACTGCTTTCAGCCCACATTCACACGCGTTCGCAAGGTTTTCACCCCATTTCGAGACGGGAAAATGATGAAATTCGCTCGATTTGTGGGAGAAGTCGCGTTGAGGAGGAATCGGATGACGAAGATGACGAGTACGCTGATGAGGTGGAGGGATCGGGAGGTGAGATATTAAACTACCTCACTTTCCGGAACAATAACTTATTCGTGAACGGTGCAATTGAAAACGGACCCTAATACTTATCTTTCGTTGACGCTATTCCTTTTTCTACCCTGCATTCCTTAACAGCCGTACTGAAATATTAAAGCTCTTTTCTTAGGGTTAGGAAGAACGAAAAAAAGAACGAAAAGGTGTGGTTTTTGTTCAGATGAGGAGCGACGCGTCAAGCGGTCCACTGGTGGCCAACTCGCGGAATCAGGACAATTCCCATGGGTCGGGATTCTCATTCGGCAAAACGACTACCGATTCTGTTCGCTAACACTGATCTCGAGGAGACACGCGATCACTGCGGGCCACTGCTTTCTCAATGAGTGCGATATGTTTGAGCTCATGCTAGATTTCGAAATATGGACATCAATCTCTTTGATTTCAATTGAAAAGGCGACAAATTATCTAATTTAAGGACTAAGAAGATTTCAAATCACTTCATTCGTGGACGAGTTACGGTTGGATATGGAGGCAACTGCCATTATGGATCTAATGTAGTGGAGGGATTGAAGGATGAGTGCGATGAGAGCAATATCAAGGTATGTAGGAGGAATCAGCAGCGTTTTCATTCTAACAATTGTATTTTCAGCTGAAGAAGTTGTCGAGCCTAGCCATGCTTTCCAGCTACGTTGCGGGTTTGTCTTCCATCATGCTATGAAGGAATATTGGAAAAAACAGTCAATGAAATACGGCTTCCTTGTGTCGTTGTGAACGTTTTTGGGTGAAAAAAAAAATGTTTATCTAGAACGAACTGACGGCCGTACAGTTGATGATATCGCGATTCTTGAGCTAGCTGAGGATATACATGTTAGTTCATTCAATCCAGGTTAATATCGTTTCCAATCCAGGTTAATATCGTTTCCCTCTATTGCAGGACGCCGATTTCACTCCAGTCTGCCTGCCTCGGTCAAACGCAAACTTGCCCCCTGTCGGGGCTTTCTCTGGTTTCGGAAGAACGAAAGATGGAAGATATCGGCCGCAACTCCGATATGTCACCGGAGTCTTGGCGAAACCGAAGAAGCATAAGGTCATTTTCGAAAATAATTTTGCCTAATATTATATACTTTCAGTGGCTTGCCCTGTACTCCAACGTGACGTTCAGCGACAGAGAACTGGCAAAGCACGGGCTACTGGCAACGATCGATGCTTCGCACAAGAAGGTTTGCGATATGTCAGAGTAGATCAAAGTACGAGAAGGTTTGCGATCAAGGGGCCGCGTTAGAGGATCAAATGTGACAGTCACAATGTGCCTTCGACTCTTTTTGGACTGTTGGGAGACCGGGTTCGCATTAATTTCTTTCTGAATGTGCTTTTCAGGGTGACAGTGGGTGTGGGTTGGTCGCCTGGATGCCGGGTAGTGATCGAGCAACACAATTCGGAGCGATGCACGGCGGATTCCCCGGAATGTCCACGTTTACTGATCTGAGGTTTGACCATTTGGTATTTCCTCCCTTTTGGATTTTTTTTTGGATTTTAACACATTTATCAAGAGTAGGCTCTGATGTGCATGGCAGGCCACTTCTGGCTTCTTGCTTGTCTCAAGAAAGTGGGCCCGATTGTTCGCATGAACAGATCTTTCCATCTTGCTTGAGGCCTTCCACGTTTCCGCTTAGGCCCTCGCGGGGTCCATTCGATCACAGATCTGCTCCACTTCAAATCATGATCATTAGCGACTTTGTGCACCCAGAGCCACTTCCTTTTCAAAGCGGCACGAACAACGTCTCCTACCTTTGTGAGTCCGCGCAGCCTTTCGTTCGATAGATGATCCA
>LS501821.1:21511-43452 GCA_900490845.1 Pristionchus japonicus
CTGATAGGAACATCCTCTCAACGGCTAGAGTGCATCGGATTGCGTAGGTGTCTTGATGAGGTGCTGAAACATTACGAGGCATACCCCGATCCAATCGGCAAACTGACAACCGATCGACATAAAGAGGTAGATTAGCCATAGATTGTTCATCATGCTCTCATTTATCTAGGGCATTGCAATGATGAAGAAGGACTTCCCTACCATCGCCCACGCATTCGATGCCTGGCACTTTTGCCGTAACATTCTCTTAGCACTAATCAAGGTTCTACTCTACTCTCCCCCCCCCCCCCTCCTAGATAGCATTACATAAAGGAGGCCAGCAAGAAGACTCGCAGCTCACTCGGACCGTGGATCGACTTCATCAATAATCATGTGTGGTGGTCCATTACTTCAAGCACGTCGGGAGATGAAGCAAGGGAGAAATATCTCTCAGTCTTGTATCACATACAAGGAATTCATTCTTGGCATCAGGTATTACAAGAATCAATTGAATTTTCAAGCCCAACTCCCAGGACCGCAGCTTCAAGGTATTTCACTCGTGCGCCTCCCACACCGCTCATGTCTCTCAGAATACTTGCTTAGACCCTAGGAGCAAGGCGTATACTGGTCTAGCGAAAGTTATCCGCACTCCATCCTATGTAGAGAATATCGCTTCCGTTTCATCTGACCTTGGCACCGCCCAAATAGAAGGATATAATCACATTGCAACGCTTCACGCCCCGAAGGATAGATTTTTCGGATTGAATGGCCACAACTTGCGCACGAAGATCTCAATTATTCGCCACAACGAGTCGCAGTAAATATATTATCGTCTATTCATCACCACATCCCTTGCAAAATCAGGTTCGACACGATGAATGGGCTCAGGGAACCCGCCATAAAAAAGCGGTACTACCACAAGACCTTCAAGTGCCAGAAGGAACGTTTGATCCGCCCCGCCCCTATTCACCGTTGGCGTAAGGAGCTCACAGAACAAATGTATTGCATCAGGTTCGCAAAAGTCAAAAGAATTGAGCTTATCAAGCTATAGAAGAAACATGGATTGTGCCTCACTCGCGTACCCGCGCTCCTCTAACCCATCTACTCCAACTACTGCAATGGCGGCATTCTCTTTCACGGACAATGATGAGGATGAGGTTCCAGCTGCTTGTCTAAACGTTATTAACGATGCTCTATCGGTATTTAGACGGAGGAGGATTCTGCGGAGAATCTTGAGGCACTCAACTTCACCGACCGGCTACTCATTCATTCTATGCTAGAGGATCTAGATTTCGATGAGTCTGAGAAAGAATTCACTGACGACTCCAGTGATGAATCGTGATTGCTCCTCCCTTCATTGTAGCTGATAGATGTAATAAAATAAAATAATTATCACCGCTCAGCGCACATCAAATCAAAACCAAACAGTCCACAACTCACCAGAGAAACCTAGATCCATCGCTGCTCCTTGAAAATTCATAATTATCCCCGCCTAGAGCACGATAACCCAAAGAAAAAGTCCAAAACCAACCGAGAGAAAACGTTCTATAATTACTGTTCCTTGAAAGTTCATAATTATCCCCGCCTATAGCACGATAACCCCAAGAAAAAGTCCAAAACTTTCCTGGAAGTAAAATTTACACCCTAAGCCCCACCTAATCCGTTACAGAAATTCACCTGAAGATTATTATATTACATCAAAATGAACAATAAAACAACATGATAAATATAAATATGGAACCTTTCGTCGCTCCTTCTCCTCGAACTCAACGCCGTGTTTTACAATTTCAGTAAAACACAGGCGGAGGAAATATACTTGCAGTCGATATCATAGTTTGTCGTACGCGGCGGCGTCGAAGAGGACGGCATAATTTCAAAAAACATCAGCCCGAAATTTCGAAAACAGCTAGCTTGAGCTTTCGCGCGCGTTTTCCCGCAAATTTAGTTCACGCGTGCGGTCGCTCTTCGAGGCGACGCGTTTTTATTGGGATCAGGGATTTGCGCGCGCGTTCAAACAGTAATTCGTCCCTGTTGGGTAACTTTAAGTTGGTTTGGAAGTAGTACCAGCTGCTGAAAGTTTCAAATAGAAAACCAATTGTGAATTGTGCCTAAATTGTAAGTTTTGTTCTGGTTTTTCATTACGGTATTCAGCTCTTATCGACTGTCCCTGATTATCGATTTTCTCTCCCCTCAGGACGACCTCCTTACCGTACGCGCGATTCGCGCCGAGCTGCAGGCTGCCAAGGAACGAGACGAGTTTGCGGAGATGCGCATGTACGGTATCGATGACAAGGTACGATGGGGTATCGATTGATAGGGTTACGGTATCAAATCCATGATCGAGAACAGGTAACACTAGCAAATGAGATGAATTGTTGATGTTCACGACAAGAAAAGGAGCGCTGAATCGATCCGGTAGTAGAGTCGCTAATAAACCGTATTGGTGAAACATGAAAGATCAGGGGATTGAAACATTGCGAACTTTACATAATGCCAGAGAAGATGCCCTGAAGGCTATTCTAATACTATTCGAGAGTACGAAGTTTATGGTGTGCAAGATCAATCAATATTTGGCAGCTGCGAGGACACACGGACGAGCTGGAGCGGACGTCCGATCGACTGGCCACGCTGGAGGAGGCCATGACCAAGGTACGGTAGGGGTACGGTAGGAGGGAAGGAGTGAATCAATCGATACTAGGGTTCGCTGTGAATGGTAGGCTTATGCACGGTGGATAGAAGTGCTTTACGGTATGTCTAATTTCCCGACTCTCAATAGACAGTCCACTGATACTGAACTGAAATTTGTAATGGCATGCCTTTCTACAACGGGAAAGCTGTATGGAATTCAGACGTTAGCGAATGTATTTTTATATTTTTTTTTTCAAAGCAGTGAGCTTGGTCCAATTGATGGATCGAGCAGTGTCATAGATATTAGACTGTGGTGAAACGAGTGATGGCCGTGTGCTCGTCACGATGTGAATTTGTTTGCCAATCGATCAGTATTCGATCGATATTTACCCAATGATCAATCGATACTCCTCTTCAGATGCTGACTCTCGACGCGTTCAAGTCAATGTTGACGGACCACGCGGATGAGCTGAGCTCGCAGATGAAGGTACGGTAATGGTGGAGTACGGTAGAAGAGAGAGAATACAGTAGGATGTATGCCTTGAGAGAGGATTATGATTGAGTTAAGGTATAGTAGGGTAGGAAGTGCTACAATGTCTGCTGACCGCCGAGATGTGCGTACCAATCGGCATGTTTTGTTAGAAATTGGAATGCGAATTTTGAGGTTTCACAGGTTTTTTTCAAAACCAGTTGTGCTATCGTTGTTCAATTCTGTCCATTATTCGATTTCAACAAAAAAAGCGAGCATTGATCATCGAGGGGATTGCATCTAATGGGTTCGCTGTGATAGCAGAGGGCAAGCATTGAGTCGATTAGTGGGGTACGGTATCTCGGTTACGGTAGATGCTCACTAATCAATAATCCGCAGAGGACCGCAGACGAGGTGGAGTACGTGGCGCATCGCGTGGACCGCGTCGAGAAGACGACCAGCCAGCTGTCGGTCCATGTCGCGGACCTGGATCTGAGAGTGGAGGTACGGTAGGGCTACGGTAGGATGGATTATTTATTGGTTGGTTACGGTAGCGGATGGTATTACGGTAAGGCGGAGTCAGAAATGCAGTCCTTGCCGTGGTGTGAGTCTAGAACAGCTCACCCGTGTAAGGGTTTGCTATTCTAGGCGCACATCACGACTGCAGCAGGAATCGGAGAGATGTTGTAGATTCTGTGAAACAACCAGATCACGGGTGGGCTGAAAGGTCGAAAACCAGGATTTGGAGAATAAAAAGGACTAGTGAAGAGTACATTCCTTTGCGATAAGCTACTGATTAGTCCTCGCTTTTCTCTTCGATCAATACTAATAGCGAGTGGTGGTGTGATTAGTGGTGCGCGAGCGTGTGCGATGGACGCGGCGAGAGATCCCACAGGCACAGTGAGACAGCAGCGTTGTTTTTGTTTTCTAGTGCCTGAGGTTTTGTTGTTTCTACGGGATTATCAAAGTTTGGTTATTTTTAATCAGCGATTTTTCGATCCATAAAGCTGTGTATTAGATAATACTACTTTTCTGATACCGGGAAATGAAAGGCTCTTTAGTTCTAGCTGTTTTTACACAACTTTTCATGTTGTTGCTTCCGTGTTCAAATTTCCGTAATATCATAAATTAATCAATAATCACAGTACTTCACAGGAGTTTCTCGATGAGACGCAGTGCTCTGGTTGCGAAGAGGAGGAGGAGCGAGGAGGAGAGGGAGAGGATGAGGAGGTAATTTATTATTTTAAATTGTTTTATTGGCGCTAATTTTCCGCCACGCCTGGCTCTAATCGGCTCTGTTTATTGGAATCAGTTAATAATATTTTTTTGCTGAAAATGAGAGATGGAACGTTCAAATTGCTCGATACTGATTCGACCCTAGATCAGGCCACAGTGAAACGCGCATGTGTCTATCCAGTTTATGAGCAAAATATGTTTCGTCCTTTAGTCGGCAATCTAATAAATCTCTAATTCGAGTGCAAGGCGATGCAGCAACCTAATCGCTCTGGATACTTGATCCGGAGTGAAATTTTTTGAAATTAATTTCGTACTAACTAGCTCCTAATTAAGGATCTCGAGACGTGCTGGGCGGCGGACGAGCTGTGCACGTGCAGTATGTGCAGGGAGGGAAAGACGCCCAAGGTGAGAATAGGGGGAATGGATTGTAGGACTAAGATGAGAAACTTGCTGACTATAAGAACGTATCGAAAATATAGTGAAGCGGGCGTTCTTGTGGAACTCTAGCAATATCTCAACTATGAGTTTCGGCCTTCGCGGATACTACATATCTTGTCTATCTGCGCTCTTCCAATCTCTTTCACACGGGCGGTGTACTTACATACCAATTAGAAAACAGAAAGAATGCTCGTGCAGTATGTATAGGCTGGAAAGACGCCCAAGGTGAGACGTTTAGAACAATTCACTTGGGTTTTCATCAATTTCCACCAATGACTTCTGAATTTCACGGGTGCTACTTCTCTTGGTTAACGGTGCTACTCCAATAGTCCTCCTTTGCTAGGTATAGTTGCAACCCATTACGCCCCCTCCCTATTGAATGTGGGTAGAATGCTAAGAGTAGTCTCTGTGGCAGCCATCTGGGAGTTGGGGCGGACGAGTTGTGCACGTGCAGCATGTGCAGGGAGGGCAAGACGCCCAAGGTGAGGGAATATCTTGAGTCGTGTAGTAGGAGGAGTACTCAACATTCGAACCTATGAATTTCTAGCTGCACGATTGCTACATTTCTGAACTGCCAGAGCTTTCTCAATAGGGTGGGGATTTCTGGTCGATTAACGAAACTTTGCAAGAAGGGCTGTGCACGTGCAGCATGTGCAGGGAGGGCAAGACGCCCAAGGTGAGGGGAGAACGCGTAACGAAATAGTTGTTTTTTTCTCGTTAAATGTAACCTAAGAATTGCCGTTTTCGTGATTCCTGTATGTCTAGCGTCCCTGCGGGCTTCCAGTGGAGTCTCCCCATCATTTAAAAAAAAAAACTAATTATCGCTGACGCTAAAAAAGAGGAGCACGATTGTGTAGGTTTCGCTTCGGCCTGCAATGTTTGCATTTCACGGGTGCAACTTCACCTGGTTAACAGCTCGTTTCCAGTGTGCGTATGATTTTCTGTCTATGCACAATGAAAATAACTCCATGTTGTCAGGTGATTAGCGACCTGCTCAACGGCCACCGCGGCCACTTCGACGCGTCCAGAATCGGTGAGTGATCTTTGGACTTTGTACTTCGATCTTTGATCTTAGGTTTTTGAACTTCGATACTTAATCTGCGGGAAGTATCGACGTAAAAACAGGACGCAAGTGCTTTGAGAACGGGGATACCTTTACCTTTACTTGATCTGAGAACCATCCTTCCAACTGCGGCTCTTTCTAATTGCACTAAACATGTGTCTAGATGTAGTGGGCGTGTAGCTTTTTCGAACTTGCAGAAATACAATGCAGTTGTGATTCTATGATAGCAACGCTTGAGTTGTTCAATAGCATTTTATTTCAATTGGTTCGCACAGTGTAACTGTCTAACAAGATCAGGAGATTTCATTTTCGTCGATAGTCGGAAGACTTGCCGAATGTATTAGTTTTGTCTCGTTGCATCTGTTTTCGATTACTTTGGCTTTCACATTTCAAAAAGATATCAAATCCGCTTAACTTTCAGAAATCTAGCTAATTTGTGTTATGAATCTGTCACATTCGGGTTTTATTCTCTGTTAATCTTGTGCTACTGCTTCTATAGATAGTATCATGCTGGTTGTGTCTTCAATATAGCAAGTAGTATTCTTTTCTCGAATCTACAGTACCCTACCGTTGATTTCTCATCGATTATCGATTCGTTTGCAGCGACGCGCGCCGATCTGATCGACATCCGCGACGCGCTGAGCGTGCGCAGACGACGCTCCTCCTTCGTCGACGACACGAGACATTTCTTCGGAGAGGCACGGTGGTTTTGGTTATTGAAAACTTGTGGGATTACGGTACTATTTAGTTTCCGATAGGATTTGATTCGGTATCCTCCATGACAAAATGACGCGAGCAACTTATTCGCAGAGGTGCGGTAGGGGAAGATTACGGTATTTATGTTTATCGCGAACTGATTTGATTTTTTTTGTGTTACATCAGATTTTAGTTCTGTCGGGGATTGGCTGTCCAGAATCGTTCTTTTTTGCATGGTACTTCTCTGTTTCGTTATGGCTTGAAGTCCACAATAAATTTATCTTTTCATTAGGGTGCAATGATGCATTTGAAAAAGACAATGGTTTCCGTACGTACGTCCGGGGTCTCAAAACTAAGATTACGGTAGCCTTATAAATCAATCGATTATCTACCGTACGTTTCAGGGCGTCCGCTGCGATCACTGCGACGTGACCATCAGGGAGGGCGTCTCGCTGCTCGCGCACGTGTCCAGTGAGAGACATGCGGTGAGTGTACGGGGATTACGGTAGGCCGACGTTTCCTAATTCACACCACACCATGCACCCCGTATTCTGGCTAATATAGTCGACTGCAGTGTGCGTTTGCAGGATGTTGTGCAGGATGTCTGTGCGTTCGAGTGCGTGATGCATGATGTGATTTACCAATTGGCTTCCTTTGCAGCAGTCGACGTGCATACTCAAGGAGGATCTGCGCTTCTGGTGGAATCGCATCCGCAACGCGGACGAGTGAGTGCGCGCACGAGCACACGACGCACCACCGCCGACATTTCCCATCCACCGCACCACACCACGCACCACGCCACCGTTATCCCCTACACTCTAACGCTTGGTGCATCTAACTCGAATTTGTCAAATACAGTATCTCTAAGATTATCCTTTCTCTGCCTCAGTGTTACCGTAGTTTTATGTTGCGTCCCCCGTTCCTCCCGTTGGAGTAGTTTGATTGTAAGGGGTTGCGTACCCCGTGAGTCCTCTTGTGTAATTGAATCTTTTCCTGAGTTGAGAGTAGATAAAGTAGACCTAAGGTCGGAGTGATGTGTGTTATCGGTGCATGGGACGCATGGAACAGCAGGGCGTAACTTATCTTTGAAGATTGAACTAATAATCAATGAGTGATTATTTTGCCTTCACAAGTGCTTGCGTAGGGATTCTAATAACTGGTTCAACTTGGTCCTTGATCGTTTCAACTCTTCTCGATGGAATTATGCGTGCTATCTGCGAATGGGGCTGCGTGCCTAGAGTCACAATGAGATTACAATCTTATCTTATCTTTGTCGATCTTTCTGACCTGATTGTGAGTTATTTCTGAAACAGAAACAGTTTGTCTTTTTGTTTATTTCGCTCTCACGATTGCTTCTTCTGACCTTGGATTCGACTTGGTCGTTGCACGGTGCATCAATCAATGACATTATTTGCTAATCTTCCGGCACTTGTGGAGTTCCCCGGAAGAACGAATGTGTTTCACTCATTCCATAAATAGAGTCTCCAAGCTCCGCCCACTTTGAGAGGATAGAGGCGCGAGCCAAACCTGCGCATGAGCGCTATAAATTAGATTGTCTAACGCGGGGTTGGTGGTCGGGGTTAGAGTGTCAAAAACAAACAGCTAGTCGTTTCATTTCTAACCAGCTAGTCGATTAGACTCGGTCAAATGCAAATCGACTAGCTGGAATGATTCGTAAACAACTAGCTGTTTATCCGCCGACTAGCTGTATCATTCTCACTCGTCTCCATTCCATTGTGCGGAGGGGTCGAGACAATTGAAACTAATTGAGTTACGAGTGGGCGATCGATTCAATCTCATTTTGCTCTTCCCCGCTCAGCCAGTCGACCGCTTATCGACTAGCTGAGTAGTCGAAATGAGGGAGTGAGGATAGTTGAATGTTATCCAGCTAGTTGTTTACGATTTGAAACAGCTAGCTGATAGCTGGATAAAAGCTGTTTTTCACACTCTAGTCGGGGTGGATGGTGGGTAGACACTAGGGTTGGCAAAATTAGTCCAATGGCGAGTCTGAGAGTCTGAGAGTCTCACTCATTTCAAACTCGCCGAGTCTCAGACTCGGTGAGTCCTTTAGCACTGATAAAACAGTTTGAGACTCTCAGAGTCTGAACGATTTTGCTCTCAGATTCTCGGAGTCTCAAAATCGAGAGATCATTTCTCTCCCTCTCATTCAGACTCATTCCTGTCTCGTTTCGCGCGCGCGAACCGGCTGTTTCAGACTATTTTTGCCACCCCTACTAGACACCCTTGCGCCAGAGATGCAAAAGTACACGTGTGATTGGCACGCTGCCAATCGATAGAACCAGCTGCTTCTGACAAAGATCCTGGCCAAAGTGCTCGCCTGCCGCAATTGATCCTCTCTTACTACAGTCTTATTGCGACTACTTTTCTTCAGACTGCCTATATTTGTACTGCGCACCACCTTTTTGACTGTCGTATTCACATCTTCTTTTATCCATTTTTTTGCAGTGATCCTCAAGTAATCGTGAGATGAATTCGGTGATCAATGAGGGAGACGAGGTACTGCGTTCACAAGGGAACCGCAAAAGTTGTCCGCGTTCCCGTCAAAATTCGTTATGACAGGTCGATAACCACCCCTCAGGGGATCCCAGAACCGTTTCCAAAACCTGCTATTTTTGATTCTTTAGTAACGAAAATCGATAATTAAAATTCAATGGGTAATCTGTTAGCTCGGCGCTCTAAATAGTCTCAGATTCTAAAGGGCTAGAGAGCATCACCCCTCGTAGTGTAGTGGATAGTGTCCCTGGCTACTCTGGTGTGCCAATCCAACTTGGAATCAAGCAAATTCCCAACTTGCCTCCAAGCTTGATGGCAAGTTGGAAAAGTACTTGATTCCAAGTTGGATTGGCCAGGGGGCGGAGCCTGGTTACGGTAGCTCTGACATGGTTCCTCCCACCGAAAGATCACTATTGATTGAAGACAGCAGAAGCTGCCTTGTGCCGTAACCGAGCCCCGCGCGGTAAAACCGTGTGGGGCCGGCCACATCCAAAAGACGGTCTTGCCGGGACCGTAACCGGTTAGGCGCCGTCGCGCCCAAGTATGATTTGGGGGGAGCTGCGAGTGGGGACCTTATAGGCAAGCTGCGCTCTAGACGCGACGGCTTATTCTTTTCAATTCTGTCTTCTCTGCGTCTCTCAATCCAATCTCTCGTACTTGATTCCAAGTTGGGAAATCCAGGTGGGGGTACTGTACTTGATTCCAAGTTGGAAACGCCACTTCGCTTGATTCCAAGTTGGTTCGGCACACCAGAGTACCATTTTGAAGGTAGTGGGTTCGAGTCCCCCTAGCTTCAAAATGTTTTGCTGCATTTTCGAAGATATTTTTCGCTGATTTCACTAGCATGCTACCCACAGATCACTCTTGTCATGGCAGAATCGATTGAGCGATCCTCATAGAACAAAAAGAGTGTAACGAGTTTGCACCAAATTTGGTAAAATTGAAGAATGTCTTAACATTCTCGTTGTAGTGAAAACAGCCGCATAACAATTTGGGAAAATGCGACAAAAAAGCAGCTAAACATTTTGCAGCAAGGGGGACTCGAACCCACTACCTTCAAAATGATAGCCAGGGACACTATCCACTTCACTACGAGGGGTGATGCTCTCTAACCCTTTAGATTCTGAGTCTATTTAGAGCGCCGAGCTTATAGATTTCCCATTGAATTTTAATTATCGATTTTCGTTACTAAGGAATCAAAAATAGCAGGTTTTGAAAACGGTTCTGGGATCCCCTGAGGGGTGGTTATCGACCTGTGATAACGAATTTTGACGGGAACGCGGACAACTTTTGCGGTTCCCTTGTCACCTCTTTCTGCGCTGTATCAGCCCATCAATATTGGTGTGGACCAGTACATGACGTCCGTTGCTGCGCCTGGAGTGATAAATTGAGTGTTGTTCCTGCAACAATAGCTCTCGAATACTTTTGAATTGTATTGAATTTGAGATGTAGTGTGCATACCTTCATAACTGCTTCAACAGTTGAATAAATATTTTGATTTTGACAAATGTCTCATTTCATCGTGGTCATTATCCACAAAATATCGGCATTTTTTTCTAATTGAACATATAGCCATGATACTTGGATCAGATATGGAGGATCCAAACTATGAGGGTATCGCGGAGGACAATTCTGTGGAAGAAACAGTAAGTATATTGAATTTATTTGATTACAATTAACCTTTTCAGAACCGAGTTTACTCTGAAGATTTCATAAGGGCAATCGGAAAAATGAATCCTTCTCTGGACAATTCGACCTTCACATACTTCAATTATTTCGAGAATTTTCGAGGCATTGAAAAAGTAATTGCTTTCCAATCCAATGCTGATTATGAGATGTTTCCTCATCTGCTATTATTGGAGAATGGTCCGGTTTACTCGCGTAATGAGATGGACAAAATTTGCAGAAATATGACTAAGGTAAGCAACCTTCGTTAGTAATATAAACAACGAGCTATCGCAGGGAATGCACTGGCCAAGCACTGGTGGTGGCGTGAGGGCAAAGGTATCTATTTCAACCTAGTTCGTTCCAGTAAAGGAATTGATTTCAGGATTATTGGATATACTGCAATTATAACAAAGACATTAATGTGAGTGCGTCTGGACCTTGAGAAGAAGACTTCGAGTTTCTGATTTCAGGGCACTATCGGCACTTTTCCATTCAATCAGCTGCATTTCGATATTGATGTTTTCCTGATGATTCCCGAGACCCCATCCGAGACGTGTGTTCGAGACGGATCTAGGTTGCCTCGCTACTTTTCCGGCAAGGACTTTGACGCTCACTGTCGGGTTGGTTTCGCTATTGTTTGACAATTCAGTGCTCACGGCGCAAGCCATCCTTTCGTATGCCTGTTTGAACAATTCAAAATTTCCGACTCCTTCGATATAACTCAGTTGGAATACTGATTTTTTTGACTTTTTTTATCAATTACTTTTTCTGTGTGAAGTGAAGTCGGTTTCTCGTTTAAACTTAAATTGTTTCAGTACAATCAGTCTACCAGCTATCTACTAAAATTTCGAATTGATCAGGATTTTCTCTTAGCACAAGGGTGATTCATTGCTTCAAAAAAGAGGTGATTAGTCGTTTTCAGAATTCCTCGAACTGCTGAGAATCATGTTGTGCATTTCGAAACACCGACTGGAAAGCACCGGTGAGTTAACAGCTTTTTTTTAAAGAAAACTATTCTTCATTGCAAAATTGGTTCTACGATAATCGTAGCCTCGTTTAACCAGAAAATGAACCGACAACGAAACAAAAAATCCTGTTTCAGATGCTCTCTTGATGATGCGCTGTCTTGGTATCGCGGGGGATTCTGGACGAGCGAGATGAAGTTTGCAACTGTTGTAGGCGACGATGAAGCTGAGGACCCACTCAAGTGGTTCACACTGGGTATGAAAATCTGCTTTTAAAAAAATATTCCTATTTGAATATTTTTTCCGACATTATCTCAATTACATAACGACGGATTGATTTGAAGGGAATCAGTGGAGAGGGTTGATTTTGCAGAGCACCTTATCGAGCACAACGGCAAAAAGTTGCCATTCCACTTTCTCGGTCTAACTCAAGACCAGAGGGTTCGACAGAGTACCGACCTGAGAGCAATAAGAGAGGTAAGACAATAGTGAAAAGCAATGCTATTTTGAATTTTTCAGAGCCGAAATCAGCTGGTTATTCGGGAAGAGCGAGTGCGCAACGATATACGTCTGCTTCAAGACAGGTATGAAATCCAATCGACTTTCTTTGATTTTTGATTTTCTTTGACTTTCTTTCTTTGATTTTTGATTTTCTTTGACTTTCTTTCTTTGATTTTTGATTTTTTCGATTTTTTTTGATTTTGACTTTTCTTTTTAAGACTATCTGCAACAAGCCTTCAAATGGCCGAAATCGAGGAGACACTGGTAAGGGAACCTGGGGGATTATTAATCAAATCAGTTCCTTATCAGGACAGTTCCTCACCGGAACCCGAGAGTGAGCATGAAGTTGTCTCTCTTGCTCCTATCGCGCAACCTTTACAACATGGTCTAGACGGTAAATTGCGCTTTGAACATCCACATAAAATAAACCAGATCCCACAGATATTGTTCCGAAGGAAGGCGTTGATCCGTTTGCCATTCTCCGTTATTGTAAAAAGTTTGAGAAGAGAGGTAATTGAATAATCACGATCATGGTTGAAAATATCATTATTCAGTTCCCGCGGGGAATGTTGAACAAGAGATTGGACGACTCAGGCAGAATTTTAGGAAATGCAACAAGAAGACATTAATAAATCGCACCGCCCACCTCTTCATCGGGGTATTACAACCTTATTTTAGAGATTTTCCACACTGAAACATTGAGAAAATAAATATAATGAAAATATAATGATATATAATGAAAATTATGTTTTTCAATTAAAACGCGTTCTCTGTAAGAGCGGGATGACCTCCTTCAGAGGGTGGCACAATGCTTCAAAATGGTCTGATTGAGCTCAAATTTGAAATGGGTGGTCCCTATGGCTCGTATATGCATTCTACAACTTTTCATGATGATCATGCATGGTTCATGCAAAATCCTTATCTTTTGAGGTACCCCCTCATGTGACCCCTCATTCGAAAGAGCATCGAAAGTTATGCCTACAGTTTGATTTTCATCCATTTTGGACAAAAGGGAGCCGAGAAACATGGCAGTATGTGCATTTTTTCTTGATTTTTCATGGTTTCCTATTTTTAGAATCATGAAGAACTCATTTGCACCGGCTGATTTTTCTTGTACTCGATGCATCTTTCGATTCTCTATCGAGCAGTATTTTTTTCATATTTTAAATCGGAGGCGAAAGTTCTCTTTTTCCATGTTTTACATCATGCTGGCATGGGGCAGGTTCGAATCCGCCTACCCACATGAGTTTTTGCCAGACGAATTTGCATGATTTCCGATTCTATTTGGTCTAGTGAGCCGTGAAATAATCAAATTTAGTGTTTTGTTCAGAAAAGGACGTTGAAAACAGTTGGCAAAAACTCATGTGGGCAGGCGGATTCGAACCCGAGCCTCGACAGCATGATAGAAAACATGAAAAAAGAGAACTTTCGCCTCCGATATAAAATATGAAAAAAATACTACTCGATAGAGAATCAAAAGACGCATCGAATACAACAAAATCAGCTGGTGCAAATGAGTTCTTCATGATTTTAAAAATCGGAAACCATGAAAAATCAAGAAAAATTGCACATGCATCCATGTTTCTCGGCTCCCTTTTGTCCAAAATGTATGAAAATCAAACTGTAGGCATAACTTTCGATGCTCTATCGAATGAGGGGTCACATGAGGGGGTATCTCAAAGGATAAGAAATTTGCATGAACCATGCATGATCATCATGCAAAGTTGTAGAATGTATGTACGAGCCATAGGGACCACCCATTTCAAATTTGAGCTCAATCCGACCATTTTGAAGCATTGTGCCACCCTAGTCCTGATCTTACAGAGAACTCGTTTTAAGCTCGAAGTTTGTTTTGCTGCTGTATTAACATTTTCAATTTAGGTCAAGAATTTCGGCAACGCCTCTCGCCTTCTCAATCATTTTCTCGAGGACATTTGCCCTCGAGGCACAAACCTGGTAATTATAAAATTTTACTGAATTTTTTAAGCATCTTGGCAATGGGAAGGAATACTGAAAAGAAGGGATAGTAACACATAAAAGATACTTTTTGAGAAAGTGAAAAGTTTTGTTCATAACCTTGGCAAAGTTGAAAAAATCGATCCGGTCCAAAACTGGTGTGCAGGTAGTACTCACCGAGTGTAGCACACCTGCACCATACGGAATCACCCAGATCGTTTTTCGACGGGTGGTGATGTATGTTTCAGTGAAACGTAACCCAACCGACTTTGCAATTTCGCAATCTTTCAGAGCAAGCGAGGGCGCAAAAAATGCGCAATATTCAGGTGAACATGCACAACAAGTTTCATCCCGATTGGTTTCAAACTCATCGAGAAAAATCTAATTATTTCATATTTTAATTTGCAGCACAGCGGGGAGTTATGATAGTTCGCTTTTTTATTGTAGAAATAAGAAGATAAACTAGTAATCTTGCTTCCATAGAAAGATGAACGAAATTTAAAAATACACATTGACTCAATTTTGGCAAAGAACGAGCAAAACTTCGAATAAAATCAGTTCTCGATCAGTTCTGGAATGTTCGAATTATCGAGAACTGACTGTTTTAAAGTTTACAACAGAAGCAAAAATTCTTTCAATTAGCACAATAGAATCGTTGATTCTTACAGTCAATCACAGTCATGAAGAAAAAATAAAACTACGCTGCGATGTCGAGCGATAGCAAATGATGAAAATTGAATACGGTAATTTACCCTATCGAGAACTGATTTTATTCGAAGTTTTGCGCGTTCTTTGCCAGAATTGAGCCAATGTGTATTTTTAAATTTCGTTCATCTTTCTATGGAAGCAAGATTACTAGTTTATCTTCTTATTTCTACAATAAAAAAGCGAACTATCATAACTCCCCGCTGTGCTGCAAATTAAAATATGAAATAATTCGATTTTTCTCGATGAGTTTGAAACCAATCGGGATGAAACTTGGTGTGCATGTTCACCTGAATATTGCGCATTTTTTGCGCCATCGCTTGTTCTGAAAGATTGCGAAATCGCAAAGTCGGTTGGGTTACGTTTCACTGAAACATACATCACCACTCGCCGAAAAACGATCTGGGTGATTCCGTATGGTGCAGGTGTGCTACACTCGGTGAGTACTACCTGCACACAAGTTTTGGACCGGATCGATTTTTTCAACTTTGCCAAGAATATTTTCACTTTCTCAAAACGTGACTTATAATGGTAAAAACATTAAATAATCTGGTAATATACTACTACAATACTTCCGAAAAGGCTGCAAACTTGTGACGCTCTTATTCAGAGTTCGAAGACAATCGACAAGGCCGCACTCGACTATTGGATTTATGCGACACAGCAATGTACGTTCGAAAATCAGTTTAGCTTAATTCTCAATTAAGCTACAAATTCTCGTTGTGTTCGTTTGTAGGCACTCCCGGTCCGCTCCGTGCATCTCTGGAGGGCGGACGCATGAGATACCACAGTTCCTGTGGGGTTCCCACCTCTTTCTACGTCGTCTTCTATGGGCTCCTCCTGCTGCTCGGACTCACCATCCGCTCCTGCACACCCACTCACATCAGCCAGAAGTTGTCCGTTGCTCTGCAGGTTTGTGCACTAGGAACGTACATCTCGGGCCTCGTTTTATTGGTACTAGGTCGGATGAGAACCGTCGTATGAGAACCGACTGGATGAGAACCTAAAAATCATCCTGTCGGTTCTCATACGACGGTTCTCATCCGACCTAGTTCCGTTTTATTTGCATGCGCATGACTAGGAAAGATTCGGCACTCATGAACCCTCGTCTGGTAACCTGATTTCTTTTGCAGGGTTGTCTGTGGTTCATCGTTTTCTGGACGTTCAGTAAGGACAGATCTCTTCACGAGAAGCTCGATGACGGTTTCGCCCATCTGCTCTATGCTGGTTTCACCTCGCCGACAGCCGGACCTGTGCTGGAGGCTGTGGACCGGGTTCTGGTCGTTCCTTTCGGTTGGCTGGAGAGTTTCGGAAGTTTTGTCGGTGAGCTAAAGGACATACTATAATGATTGAACTTCATGACTCTTCTCTGGTTTTTGGGCCAGACTATTTTCGCAGTGTATTGTAACCCTACCATTATCATTCTCCATCCTCGTGCGAACTCATGCAGTCGTAGCCCGGGCTAAAAACTTCATCAGACTCTCCAATGACTCTACTTGCAGTGAAACACCAGTACGAGTACTCACCACCGCCCTTGACCATCCGGATTCCCGACCACCGCGTGGCCGCCGGCCTCACTTCGCTGCTGGAATTTGGCATGATCTTGTCGCTTCTGTATGCGTGGTGCGATGAACGCATCGTGGGTTATTTATCAAAGTGTAGGGTTGGAAGAGCCGTTCGCGAGAGAATCGAACAAATCCGACTGGATCTGGCACAGCTGAAAAACGCCGATTCCCTCTAACTGAGCGATTTGTGGTTTCCGAGGGTGCTGATGACGATGGACATGCTCATTTTTCATTTTGAGCCTCCGTTGGCTCCAGATGCCACGACGTCAAAATCGGTTTTGGACGGGGAACTCAACCCTCGAGATCACTAAAATTATGAGAAAACGGCCCTAGGGGCAGAATTTGATGCAGAACACGCCTGCCAACTTTATTTTTTTCGATTTTCAAAAATAATTTTACAAAAGTGAAAAGTTGGTAGAGGCCAAAACATTCAGGGAGACTAGCATAGATCGAACCGGCGTGGCGCAAGGATTTCAAATCTGTTTTTATTTTTCAAATTGAGCGTCGCCATAAGGTTTTATGCTAGTTATAGTGCAGCCATCCTCCCTTCCCTTCCACTTGTTTACTTGGTAGTTTGACCTCGCTGAACTCCTCCTTTGATCTACCTCGAGTCTCTTATTGTCTCACCGCCATGGTTTGATCTTTTGATCTGATCGTGGACGGGAAACAGTAAGAGACTCGAGGTAGATCAAAGGAGGAGTTCAGCGAGGTCAAACGACCAAGTAAACAAGTGGAAGGGAAGTGAGGATGGCTGCACTATATCTAGCATAAAACCTTATGGCGACGCTCAATTTGAAAAATAAAAACAGATTTGAAATCCTTGCGCCACGCCGGTTCGATCTATGCTAGTCTCCCTGAATGTTTTGGCCTCTACCAACTTTTCACTTTTGTAAAATTATTTTTGAAAATCGAAAAAAATAAAGTTGGCAGGCGTGTTATGCATCAAATTCTGCCCCTAGGGCCATTTTCTCATAATTTTAGCGATCTCGAGGGCTGAGTTCCCCGTCCAAAACCGATTTTGACGTCGTGGCATCTGGAGCCAACGGAGGCTCAAAATGAAAAATGAGCATGTCCATCGTCATCAGCACCCTCGGAAACCACAAATCACTCAGTTAGAGGGAATCGGCGTTTTTCAGCTGTGCCAGCACTTGTTTGATTCTCTCGCATACGGCCTCATATGGTTGGGAAAGTTCTTTCGGTTATGGAATTATCATTCCAGCTCCAAATAGTCAGCGTTAGCGCTGTACCTCTCTAGACATTGTTCCCTACTTTGTTCGTTTCCTACTGCTTTGCTAGGACTGTCAAAAAATGAAAAACACATGTTTCAGCTCCCCGTTCGCGCAGCATTCAGTATATTCTATGCTTGGCTGTGGCTGGATAAAAATGCCGTCAACAAGGCGTTACGAGTGATGCTGAGAGCCCGGAATACACTGCAGGACAGCGTCGCCAAGGCATGCGTCGCTGTGGCTAATGCCAAGCGCTGGCTGACAGGAGAGCAGCAAAGAGAACTAGAGTACACAACTGCGACTTATTCCTGGAATGATGTCTGTAAGCGAAGCGTATGGGCGTGATCACATTAGTGCGTAATTGTATCAAATGCTTATTGAAAATATTGGATCTGTTTCATGAATTCCTTCCTCTGCTTCGATAAACATATTATTATGACCGTGCGTTCTGAAGATTTCTGGGTCGTTCACCCACGATGATATCGAAATCCTCCTTTTCCAATCGCACCTAGGAATTCAGGGTGAAATCGACAAGAGAGTGAGCCAATCATGCCCGACGGTAAGTCACCGCGTTGTATCATTCGCTCTTAGACCAGGTGTGATTGACATTGATCACACTTATTCAGGCATCTACTCTCGTGATGCGATGATGATGGTTGGTGATTCGAGACCAACCCTTGCCGGAGCATCGTTTGTGCACTTTGATCTGAAGGAGTTTCACATTTTTGAGAAGGTACGAGAATAGTCATGCAGTTAAGCATCTAAATAGTAATGTTACCGTACAAGCACATTTCCTATTAAATATTGAAATAAATAAATATGCTTTCAGGAAATACCCGTGTACTCAACCGAACAGATGTGGATTATTCGAAGGACCATGTATGAGGTAATTATAAACATTTTAATGCCCGATGGTGATTTAAAAATATAGTTTATGATATCAACAAACAGACAAATACTTTTCAGGAGAATATTTGGCCAAGTAACAGCGAGCACGTGAAACCGAAGGTAATTTCAATCATCTGATCTCTAAGTCGTCAAATATATTTCAGGACTACTGGATAGCCTGTAACTTTAACGGGCTGATGAAGGTAAGTGAAAGTGTAACCAGCATCAGATCATCAAGATAGTTTCAGAAATTTTTTGGAACATTCCCGTTCAACGTGCCATATTTTTCCATCGAGGACTTCGAACAATGTGCCTCAAAACGTTCGCAACTTCCTCAACATTTTAAATCATATGACTACGTCAAACAAATCAGGGTAAGGTTAAAAGTTCATCGATGCTAGCAACATCGACAAACTTTAGATGGAGGAGAAACACGATGCCAGGTTAGCAGCAGATGCGGAGCAGAGGCGGCAGCTAGTGGAAGGTCAGCGTTCCAGTTTAAGAGTTCGGTACTTGTGGAGTTCACCGCAAGATCCATCCCCGAATACCAACGACCACTCTTCCGGGGAACTCCACAAGTGCCATTAACTCGTTATCTGGTTCGGGCTGATTGATACGTGTCTTATTTTCGAAAAGCGATTCCGCATTTCAGAGATTCAACGCGCAAATTACGAGCGCTTGATTGTCGAGGCTGCAGCAACTGTGGCAAACGAAGACAACATCATTGGCACGCTGGATCATGATGACGGTCAGACAATTAGATAATCATCGTTTTGAAAGCATTCGTAAAATGAGTCTCGTTAGCCGACAATTTGCACGCGTTTGTCTGCAGTAGAAGAGGCCTCTGTTCAATGCAATTCGATGGTCTAGCGGGACCCGTTGACATTGAATGTTGCAGATATTGTCCCCGATAAGGGTTTTGATCCATTCGACATTCTTCGTCCGTGTGAGGAGCCAATTAAGAGAGGTGAGTGGCAGCCTACTTTGAGAGCAATTCAGAACAAATCCACGGAGACGTTTCAGTGCTGGTGTGCGACATCGAGAAGACACTCGCTCTGCTCTCTGACAAGTTTAAAGGCGCCACCATACAGGAACTTGAACGACGCACAATGCATCTGTTCTCAAATGTACATAACTTTCATATTTTTAGGTATTTGTTCCATGAAAAATTGAATTTGTCTCATTTCAGAGCGTTCGATGCGACTTGTGCAACGAAGTTATCAAGAATGTTCGCAGCCTGATGCAGCATTTCTTCGAGGACAGGCACAGGAGAAAGGTTGAACAGCAGCAGTTCAATCAATTTCTCTCCCCATTCAGATCGCGAAGCGCTACAACAAAGCTGCCATCGAATACTGGACCCAGGCCGCTGAGCAGTCAACGCTAAGCGGCGATGAATATCGCGCAAGATATGTGGTTCCGCTGAGTGAGTTGATGAGTCAGATTGATCAATGTAAACAAATTGTTCGCAGATGCAGCGGCGGAACGAAGCGCCTGGCTCTACGCTGTTCGCGACTACCTCCAAGAGAGTCCGGTGCAGGCAGCTGCAGCTACTGCAGAAGAAGAACTGCAACCAGCCCCTATCAACACGGGCACTCCGACTCATGGTGAGTAACGAAGAAGCAAGCGAGGAGTAAACATGAGCTTCCTTCAGAAGTTCTCCGAGAGACTCCGGCGCATATTGCTGAGATCACTCCTGGACATGGAGTTCCTGCAGCAGAAGAACTGCTATCAGCTTCAATCAACACGGATAGCGCAACTATGACTCAACAAGGTGAGTATTGCAATTTGAATACACAACGTTGAGTTTAGAGACGTAATGCAAAAGTACTTATTGGATGTAAAAACTGCAATTTCAGATGCAACTGAGCACCAGCACCTCCTTCCGACGAACTACAGCTATGAAGTACCGCCCAGAGCAGGCCGGAAGCACAAGCATACGCAAGCCAATTCGACATTCAAACGAGACGAGAAGAAGAAAAGACGAGCGGCACCCATGGACCTTAGTTGGCCGTCGGTTCTGAGCTCACTCGCCAAGGACTTGATCTGCAATCTCGCCTTGCTTGTCTGCATCCTCCTCTGCGGCGCCCTAATCAACAACGGACACGTCATCATGCTCGCAGTCCTATCGTGGCTGATCATACGATGGATCGACAAGGACCTTGCGAAGAGGGCGGACAAGTGGAGCACCAAATGGGGAAGAACATACTTTGGCCGCTCCCGACTGGCGACGGAAGCCAGTATGAGGGCGCTGCGGAGAACACTCCGTCAACGGCTGTACTTGCCGGTCAAATCCTGGATATTCCCCAACGTTCTGAGCGTAAATGAACAACAAGACTCGCCTAATGACCTGCCAGTGAACGAGAAAGAGACCCAGACGCATGCAAGCACGCTGATGAAGGAGAAGAGGAGGGCTGAAGCGGCAGCAGCTCCGGCAGCTGTATGGGACGCCCGCAGCCTCATCGTTTCGATTGGGAAGTTGTGCACCGGCCTTGGCCTCGTCTTCGCCTTCCTCTATTACGCGAAGACCATCGAGTACCTCAGAATCCTGATCGGAATCGTCGTCCATTCCACGAGTTTCGGGTTTATGGTTGTTTTGTGGCTGGACGAGAAAGGCTTGAAAGCCGCAATGAAGACGTTTGATGCGTGGTCGGACAGGCACTTCGGCCCGATCGGACTGGCACTCGCGCCCATTTGGAGGTCGATCGGAGATCGAGTGGAGGCGCTGCGCTGCCTTCTATTCGGAGTGTACCAGCCCATCAAAGATGGTGTAGCTCGCATCTTCGGGCGCATCGCTCTCCCGGGGTTCACCAATTGAAGTTCACTAATATCGTCGTAATCACTCATTAACGTGGGTATATGAGGCTGTTTGCGGGAGAGTCGAGCAAATCAAGTTGGGTCTGGCACAGCTCAAAAAGGCCGATTCTCTCAAACCGTGAGATCCGGGGTTATTGAGGGTGCTGATGACGATGGAAAGTTCCATTTGTCATTTTGGGCCTCGTTTCGCTCCAGACGCCGTCACGTCGAAATCGGGGATGTGGGTGATACTCGGCCCTCGAGACCTCAAAAATTAAGCTGCCGTGGCCCCCGGGGTAGAATTTGACGCTGATCACGCCTGTCGACTTCATTTTTCATCAAATATTTTTAATGCGCTTAAATAGCGAACTTTTTGCTTAGGCATTTGCGGGCTTAGCTTTTTAGACAGATCGAACCGGCTTGACGAGAGGATTTCAAAAAGGGGTTTGCGTGAAAAATAGAGTGCCCGGTCCCTGAGATTGATTCAAAAGAGTATTCGAGGACGGCAGTTCTCCACGTTGTTTACGCCGAAGCTATTCCCTTCCCTCCTCTGCGTCTCTCTCTCCTGTTGACCTCCCCTCCCTCTCGTCTCTCTGACTGTCTGCGCTCTCTCTCATCTCCTCACTCTCTCGTCTCACCCTCGCCTCTCTG
>LS501828.1:0-21770 GCA_900490845.1 Pristionchus japonicus
CCCCCCACCTCTCGGGTTCCCTATTCAAAACACTAGGAACATGCACGTTTCATCGCTATCCTAAACGCTCTTGCATCCGCGTGGGTGTGATAACACCCAGTTTCGTTGTTGGAATTACAAACTACAAAGTCCAAAGACTAGGCAACAAACTACAAAGATCA
Source organism: Pristionchus japonicus (assembly GCA_900490845.1). Classification (NCBI taxonomy): domain Eukaryota; kingdom Metazoa; phylum Nematoda; class Chromadorea; order Rhabditida; family Neodiplogasteridae; genus Pristionchus; species Pristionchus japonicus. The sequence goes on from LS501828.1 coordinate 162, forward strand.
TGCTACCAACCTTCTCATTCGCGTTCTCCGCGAACCAGCCCACGTACAGCGTGTGCTTCTTGTTGTGCTACAGCCTCCCCCCACCTCTCGGCCTCCCTATTCAAACCACTAGGAACTGGCACGTTTCACCATTATGCTAAACACTCTAGAGAAGTGTGAATGTGATCGGGCGCGGATCGGATTTTCAAGGCGAAAAAAATCTTCTCACTGCTTAACCACAACAACTGACAACTTCTCTTCTTTTCTTACTTCTTGTGGGCCTACAGAGCAAACTACAAACTACAAACATCAAAGTCCAAAATACCTTCTCGTTCACGTCCTCCGCGAACCCGCCCACGTACAGCGTGCGCTTCTTGTTGTGCGGGAAGTTAGAGACGAGCGACATCTGACGATGGGAATATTAGACTAGATTGAAACGAGAATGGAGCAGGAGGAACACTTGGGTCGATTTAGAAAGAATCGAGCAACACTTGATGAGAGCGGATGCAAAAGTGCAATGAAAGGGTGAAAAGGAGGTGCAATAAAGATTTGGGCACGACCGACGTCTCATTAGAGGCGGTTGAAACGGGGACAGAGCGGGAACGAAATAAGGCGAAATCGAGAAGGCATGAGGCCGAATGAGGATAAATACCACTCGCTCTGTGTTTAGGAGCGAAAGAGTGTGCAAAAGGGGGAAAAATTCTAACAGACAGGCTGATTATGACTCTGACAATGAGATTTTTCAGAACACAGAATGGAGAGCCACTAAGTAATCACTGCGCCGCACAGATATCATCACCGTCAGGAACGGGTATCCACCGGGTCACAATCAATCTCCTCCTCTCGCACAAACGCCTTTATTATTGCAGATCATGGACCAACCCATGCCTCCATTGGAAACAGAAATGATTTGACCACACTAAACAGTTTGCGAGCTATTTCAATAATGCAAATAGATAACGCTCAATAATAATCGGTAATCGGGGGAATGATGGACTAGGAGATACAAAACACACAATCAGATAATGATTTTGAAAAACAGGGAAATTATGGGACAGAAACGGCTAAAGACATAAAACTTGGCATGAAAGCGGGGGTGAGAGATAAACTGATAGGGAGTGACAATATTAGGCGATTAAAACAGAAGACAGATATTCTGCGCACAACGACATCAATTAGATCGAGAGAGAGGTGGGGTAAGTCAGGGGCTGGGGGAACTCATAGTACGCTGATGGGATTACGGTAAGATCTGGTAGCCAGAGGGTGGTGATAATAGTGGTACAGTAACCTTCAACGGTGAACTACAAACGAGGTGGTACAGTAGTCTGGGAGTACGGTAGGGCAATGGGGGTTACGGTAGCCGAATCGATCGATCGATCTACCGTCTTCTCGGGGAGCGCGAGCGTCGGCGGTCGCGGCCGCCGCCTCGATCGTCGCGACGGCGGTCTCTGCGAATTAATTACGTTAATTAGCACAATTAAAAACTAGCCAGACGCTTTTGTGCTTCACATATCCTCAAACTTTCCATTAACACGTCTATAAGAGCGACATTCTGAGTCAGTGAAATTTTGCTTGGCACTAGGGAAAATTCGAATTCCTCCAAAATGTGTCGGCTGGTAGTACTCCTCGAGTGATGCTCAGCACTAGCTGATTTAGTGTTTTGGATCGCTCTCCGACGAATGGTGATGTATGTTTCAGTGAAACATAACCCAGCCGACTTTGTCATTTCGTAACCATTCGAAATGAGTGATAGCGCAAACAACGCGCACTATTACTGTGATGATGCACGCCAAGTTTCATCCTGATCGATCTCTAAGAAATGGAAAAATCGATACTTTTAAAATAAAATTGAAAATATTTTCGAAAATCGTCTGCTAATGTCCCATTTTTTATTTGCTCAAACTAAAGAGCAACCATTCCTCTCGCTGCTGTGTCAATATAAAAGAAATTAAAAAATAAAGTTTGGAGAAATCCCCGAAAACGTCCCGCCAAGTTGAAATAAAATCAGTTCTTGATAAGCCAAACTACCGTATCCTCAATGGCGGATTGTAGAGAAATCAGGTTTAACATTTGCGCGCCGGATCATGTTTTCAAAGTTTGTCGAGGGTGGACCTCCAGTAACTTGTCATGTTACAGTAACCTATATTACCGTAGTCTGGATATCGCAAACTAACTTTTTTTTCAAACCATGAGTTGCAAATGTGCGCCACGGTCGAAAGTGTCGACCGTAATCCAACATGCTACAGTAACCCGAGATACCGTAATCCGGTTATCGCAAACTGACTTTTTATTAAAAATTCGTTTTTAAAATCCGTTCCTGATTCTATCATAAAAGTCAGTTCGCGATAACCAAATTATGGTATATCAGCTTACTGAAGCATTGTTTTATGACGGTCGACTCTTTCGACCATGGCGCACATTTGCAACTCATGGTTTGAAAAAAAAAATTAGTTTGCGATATCCAGGCTACGGTAATTTGGGTTACTGTAACATGGCAAGTTACTGTAGGTCCACCCTCGATAAACTTTGAAAACATGATCCGGCGCGCAATTGTTAAACCTGATTTCTCTACAATCCGCCATTGAGGATACGGTAGTTTGGCTTATCAAGAACTGATTTTATTTCAACTTGGCGGGACGTTTTCGGGGATTTCTCCAAACTTTATTTTTTTATTTCTTTTATATTGACACAACAGCGAGAGGAATGGTTGCTCTTTAGTTTGAGCAAATAAAAAAGTGTACCAAAGCAGACGAGATTTTTTGAGATATTTTCCATTTTATTTTTAAAATATCGTTTTTTTTCATTTCTTAGAAATCGATCCGGACGAAACTTGGCATGCATGATCACAGTGATAGTGCGCGTTATTTGCGCTATCACTCGTTTCGAATGGTTACGAAATGACAAAGTTGCCTGGGTTATGTTTCAATGAAACATACATCACCATTCGTCGGGGAGCGAACCAAAACACTAAATCAGCTAGTGCTGAGCATCACTCGAGGAGTACTACCAGCCGACACATTTTGGAGGAATTTGAATTTTCCCTAGTGCCAAGGGTCCCAGCCAACTATTTTCACTGACTCAGAAAGTCGCTCATAATGTCTCCACCTCAACACTGTTCCAGTTAGCACACCCGGCGATTCTACGTTTCCCAAATCCGCAATAACCAACCTGTCCCCGCCCCTGTCCCTGTCTCTCCTGTCGTAGTCGTCTCTCCTTCCGCCTCCTCCGCCTCCTCCTCGTCCGCCTCCGCCGTCGCGCGCCCAGTGACCGGCCGCGTCCGCCCGTCGACCGCGACTGCAAAGTGGAAGTGATTAACTATCGATTTTTGAAAGTGTGAATGCGTAACATGATTAGCACTACAGCAAAACGATCGACATTCCTCGAATGACAAGGGAATATTGAGAATGGCTCGACCAAATCACTTTTGATACATGAGTGGACATAGAAACACGCGTGAAAAAAAAAATTATTTCCACAACCCAATATCCGAGCAAGATCAAATCGAGCCTCGCCAACCGCTTTTTACGCAACCACGAAACGAGAACCCAAAGACATTGCATATCCACGACAAAGGCACTGATTCAGCATCTTTTTTATATTAAATTTGTTAATTACAATATTGACTAATTACCGTCCGTAGAGGCGCTGGCCGAGGTCCGTCGAGATGGCCTTGAGGTGCATGAAGTTGCAGAAGCCGCCCTTGTTGCACGTCGACACCTTCGAATAATTGACTAATTCAGTTCACAGGCACTACTTCAGTTCGCCCGACCAGCATCCCTCTCATTCCACCGATCTGTCACTGTGTAGAAGGTAGAGGAGGAGGGGGAATGAGAGAGAGGTAAGGGAGTGAGAGGCTGGTAAGGTGAATTGAAGAAATGCCACTACAATTTTCTCCTCACACAATCAAACAGTCTGATGTAAATACCTAATTAGTGATTATTAATTAATTTGTCCAATTACCTCATGCTGTCTGCATCTGCCCTCCCTGAAGTCCGTCACGGGCGACAGTTCCGCGTAGATCGGCGAGCCGTTGAACCTGGAAAATAGAGAACCCATTCCGAATCCGAAACTGTTAGTTCTTGATTCAGGATAGACACAAAATAGCCGGGTCATCGTTGAAATACAATGTATAGCATCGACCCGACTATTATGCGCCCTTGTTTCCCTTGACAATTCAACCATAAAGTAGATCGAACCTACGGTTTGCGTAGCAGTAATCAGGGAGGGTGCGGAATCTGTCTAAACGCTGGAAAGCATGCATGGATAACGAGCTCCGTTCTCGGTTTCTGGTTAGATACTGGTTAGAGAGCACGCAAAAGAGAGAGAGACCGAGACCATTACTCAATAACAGGCTAGGGGATAGTAGTGCGCGCGAGTTGCCATCTGAATGGCTAATGAAAAGGTACGAGCAGAGATCTCGCTCTCTCATTTCGGCACACTATCTCGCCGGATTTGCGGGATAGTACACAAATTTGAGAGAGCAAGACCTTTGCTATAGTGAGATGGCCTTCGAAGATTCGCTACGACTCTAAACGCTGTAAAAACAGTACAGTAGTGCAGTAAGTTGACGGCTCTAAACGCTGGAAAAGTGGACAACAGTTGTGAGCGGCGAATCTAAACTCTGGAAAAGTGTGGAGAATAGCTGTAGCTGCGGCTCTAAACTCTGGAAAGATAGTGGAGTACTGTAGTGTACTTCATCACCCAATAGAGGTGGATGGAGAGATAGAGAGGGTGTGAAGGTCAGAGAGCTCTCACCAGTGTGCACGGATGGCACAAGACGCATCTGAACGAGGCAAAATCGTTCCTGGCGCTTCTCCACTCTCTCAATTCCGCACGTTCTCTCGCCTGCCAGATCGAGATCAGATCGCCGAAACACTTTTTGCAAGTTTGCGTACAAAAAACTATCGATTCCGGCGATCTGCTCTAACCCGGCGGTTCCACGTTTCACCCTCTCCTCAACTGACCATCGGTTGTTGTTGAGGTCCTCGAGCGCCTTGTCCGCGTCTTCCTCCCGCATGAACTTGACGTACCTGAAAGCAGGGAGCTTCTTGAAACAGTTCGAAACCAGGAAAAGTGCTCCAGACGGTCAACATTTGCATCCAGTTCACAGAATTAGACAAGAGTTCATCCCTCAAGGAGGTTGACAATTAAAATTAAATAAATAAATAATTAAAAATATAACATACACGTTGCCGACCATGTGCTCGCCAATGTTCTCGCACACGTTGATCTCGTCGATCTCGCCGTACTGAAAATATCTCAATTGATTAATTAATTACGCAAATTAAATAGAAAAAAAACGAACGGGCGACTCAACGAAGAGCCCTTGACAATTCGAAAATACCGCAAATAACGCGCATTGGCGTATTCGAAAAGAGTGAAATGAGGACAATAAAGAAAGGAACACCAGCAATGTTTGTGCTTCGCACATTTTCGAAAATGTCTCACCTTTCGCTCGCACTCCGTGAAGAGCTCCTCGTAGAAGGCGTCGAAATACTCCTGCTCCTCAGAGTTCAGCTTGCCGACTTCTGTAATTAGTCTAATTAGTTAATTGAGCAAATAAATAAAGAATATACAGTGAATAGTATTAGTTAACGTATCGTATCAATTGTTTACCCCATACTGTCGATACAATCCCGCTTGAGCTGGGGAGATAGCATAAACTATAGAGATTGGCAGCGATAAAAAGAGCGATTGGTGTAAACTGCCTTCATGAATCATGCTCTATTTCCCAGGATTCGTAGGGAACTGTACACTTGTTGTTACACGTGTACAAAACAGAGAATTCAAAAGGGGAGTCTCGTTTAACTAATTGAATAAAGTAAGAATTAGGAACGCACTCTCGAAGGCGTCGGCAAGTCGCACATCGACGACCGGATTGTGGTAGAAGTTCTTGAGGAGGACGGTCGGCGAGAAAGTTGGGACGTGATGCTGGCGGGAGCACTTGTCTCCGTGACGACAAGCTCCGATCTGGAGAAAAACTCTTATTAAAATGTTTAAAAAAGAAAATAGCAACAAAAACGAAAGATAATCGCGAACCTTGAAGTAAAAGGAGCAGTTGACTCTGTCCTTCTCCGTGCCGTAAATGGACGCGAGATACTCGGCTCCGGACAGCCCGTCGGAGCGGTCATAGTGGAACCGCTCACCCATCGTTTCTGTAAGACGATAACGTCAAAACAACGTCAGCACTTGCGAAAATAAGGCTTCAAAACATTTTCGAATTTCAAAATCAGTGCGGCGAATAGGCCACGCCCACAACACGCATTGAGGCACAGCGAGACATCTTGATTCAGGGGACCGGCGGGAGTTTCGAAATTTCCGCGATTTATCACCACTTTGCACAACGCCTTTTGCTGGTCGCCGATTCGGATTTCCCGGTTCTATTAACCTTTTTTTTGTTTCTTTGTTAACAGGTTGTTTTCGTTGTTATTCAACTTCTGTTAATTCTAAAACTCATCTTCAGATGGCAGTCTCACTGCCCAAGAGCTCAGTGGAGTTTTCCGACCCCGCCTACTGGAAGAAATTCTTCGCGATCCATCGATCACCATTCGAATGGTTAGTTTTTAGTTTTCTAACTAAAACTGTAGCCACAGAAAGCTGGAGATAATAGCCTGCACTCCGTGCAATAGTAGTATGTGTTGGTTAACCAAATTCCATCTCTCCATCGAAACCTGAACTTGTTCCATGTGAAAAGCACAGCTTGAAACCTAGCTTTGCCGAGGTGTTCTGTCAACTGCGATCGCATGCGACGACGTTTATCAATCGCCGTCCCCAATACACAACCACCTTCCAGGTACGGCGACTACGCCTCGCTGGGTGCGGTGTTGGAGAAGTACCTCAAGCCGGCTGACGACATCCTGCAAGTGGGCTGCGGCAACTCGCGACTGGCCAGCGAGGTGAGAAAAAATTAATTTTGTTACGCGTTTCTAGGGTTTTTAGAGGAAAGCGTTGATCCGTTATTGAATGAAAAGTTGTCGAGAGACAGAAATTCTTGACCTATTATTGAAACACTGAGCGATCTCTTTTGGTTCCCTTGTGAAGCGATTAACTCTCTTGTAGTTTCAATTGCATAAACCATGAATCTGTCGATGTAGTCTGAGTCACATCATTGCGTTAAGTGATTCTATTGATTATTAGCTGTAATTAAGTAATTACCCTAATTATGCAGCACGACGGCGGCTACCGGCGGATCCTGTCCATTCCTCTCCCTTAACAACTAATTAGCCATCCATTCAGACAAAAGGGCGGGGCTTCGCTCCTCATTAGTCTAATTACTTGATTAATTACCCTAATTAAGCTCCACGACGTCGGCTATCGGCGCATCCTGTCCATCGATACCAACGCCGCTGTGATCAACGAGCAGACTAACAGGTATTTATGTAGCCATATTAATTAGTATTTCAGTTAATTAATATAACACACTCTCTCAATTTCGCACACTATCTCGCCACCTGTGTGTGAAATGACACGACAACTCGTATTTCTCGCTCTCGCTCTTGTAGCCCAGCGCATTGGATTACTGTATTGGCGAATATATTGACTGATCGTGATCTGACATTCCTACTTGCAGGAACAGGGAGCGACCGGCGCTCAAGTTCGAAGTCAAGTCGGCCACGGAGGTTGGTTGAATTTTTTTTAATTCTGGGAAAAAGATCCAATAATTGAGCTCCATTGAGTCCTCATTTCATTTCTTACTCGTGAAGCACTCAATCAGCTGGTCTCGGCCAGTAAAATGATTTCCCAGAACTTTTTCTGACACGTTACTCTACCGTACCCTACCGTAACCGATCGATAAACCATTCTAGACGCAATTCGAACCCGAATTATGTCCTAGGGTCCCTAATCTACCGCATCCAATCATTCGATTTCGACCTACCGTATCCTAAATATTCCAGACGGAACTCGAGCCCGAATCGATCAATGTCGTGCTGGACAAGGGCACGCTCGATGCACTGCTGCCGCCCGGAGATGAGGGAGCAGTGAAGCTGGTGACGGAGATGTTTGATGAGGTAATTGGAGCAGTTTGAAGCGGAAATTAGACAGGTTATGGTGCCGAAAATACGTAAAAGGCGTGGTTCGGGTGGTTATTGGTCGTTTCTGTTAGGGAGTTGGTGGAATAGATGCACTCCTGCCGCCCGGAGATGAGGGAGCAGTGAAGCTGGTGACGGAGATGTTCGCGGAGGTAATTAGAACTGTTTGAAGCCGGATTATCCCTCCGAAAATGAGCGAATATGCCTAGCGCTGGTATTGCTTGATCCTGGATGGGTCTTTCGTTCGTAGGATCTAGCGAGGGAAAATGTGGTAAGTAGAGACCGAATCTGTACTCGTGACTGCTCGCGGTTTATAATTGGATGATTTTTAATGAGGGAAGCTGGAGCAGACTAATTTAATTAGAAATCTTGTAGCGTCATGATGGCGTGAAACAACGAATTCACTGAACCTTTTTGCTGTTTTGCAATGCGCAGTTGTCTATCTCGATTAGCGAAACGCTCCCTAAAAAGTTGTTTTTATTCTTGCGTCATTGTTTTGGATATCCCCTGTTGAACTTCATGACGGTGTGCTACGGAACTAGTAGTATTCCAATACCTTGTATTTTCATACGTCTTCTGTACTCTACCATATACCATTCGATAACCCTACCGTATCCCAATCGTTAATCCTACCGTACCCTCAGATGGCGCGTGTGCTCTCCCCGGCGGGCGGTCGCTACGTCGTCGTCACCCTTGCACAAGAGCACATCGTGCGCGCCTGGATCGGCCACTTCCTGCCCACGTGAGTACAGTACCCTAGTTGTGAGACTACCGTATTCGAGGGAGATCGATGACTGACTTTATTTGTTCTATGGTAGCAAAATCTCTGAGGCAGATACAGTACTCAGGGGGCTATCGAGGACTGACTGTATTGATAGGGGTACGGTACCTAGATCGGATCGATAACTGACTTACTTAATCGATCCCCGTTACAGTAACCAGTACATCCTGCGCATCCACAAAATCGACAACACCGCTTCGGGATTCCCGATGCCCGTATTCGTCCTCGTAGCAACGAAGATGAAGATGCGCATGCCCATGCCCATGGTACGGTAGGATTACGGTAGTTGTAGGGTACGGCAGTCAGTTGGCGATTGGCGAGCGAGTACGGTAGGTAGAAGGAGAACACGGTAGGGCTGGGTCGAGATGCCCGTGTTCGTCCTCGTAGCAACGAAGATGAAGATGCGCATGCCCATGCCCACGGTACGGTAGGATTACGGTAGTATGAGGGGTACGGTAGTCAGTTGGCGATTGACAGGGAGGTATTGTAGTCAGTTATCGATTAACGTGGGGTACGGTAGTCAGGGGAGGGGCACGGTAGATGCCCGTGTTCGTCCTCGTAGCAACGAAGATGAAGATGCGCATGCCCATGCCCATGGTACTGTAGGATTACGGTAGGATGAGGGGTTCGGTGGTCAGTTGGCGATTGACAAGTGGGCATATGGTAGTCAGGCTACTCCTTCCAAAGGGCACATGTCATGAATATTATTAATTGCTGAGAAAAGACGGATCGATCGATTGAGACACGTCTCATATCGACCGTCCTTATTTGGTTGGTGAAACGGAGATCAGATAGTTGCAAACTGCCGAATATTGTTGTTAACTGATGAGAAGTTTCATTCGACTGGGAATTTCGAAATGTTGATTCTCCTTATTGGCTCGCTGAAACACTGAACATCAGCTTGGACATTTGAAACTGAAGCTGATCTCTGATCTCTGATCTCTACCGTTTCCAGCCGATGGAGTTCTGCCGCGCCGGCGCGGACAAGCCCGTGCGGCTGAGCGACGCGGACGGCGTGAGTTTGTTGTTATTGCGTTGATTGGTGGTGTTGTTGTTGTTATCGAAAAGGCTGATGATATACTATTGGTTTTTATTGAAAGCCAATGGCTCTTGAGTGATGAGTGAAACATGAAAGTGGCCATTGTGCTAGTAAAAGTACTTCACGTAAGACAGTGCTTTCTCGTTTCGACTTAATATGAACTAGTGATACAGAGGGACCTTCGTCAATTGGTCTCGACCATCAACGCCATAAAAATAAAATGTTAATAGCGGCAGACAAACGTGTTATTGTTACTCTTGTTGTGGTTGTTGTTGTTGTTGTCCAAATATCAAAACAGACCATTGTCAGGTGCTCGAGAGCATCAACAGCGAGCAGTACCTCAGTCGCTTCGTGCATCTCTGCGGGAAGTGAGTTAATTAATGAGCTAATTAGTGAATTTAAGTTAATTAGTGTAATTAATTAGCAAAATATTAATTTGGTGGTGGTACGTCGTGTTTCTGCTATTAGACGATTTGTAGTTTCACCACTCACAGCGTGTCAGAGAGGGGAGATAATCCAATTATCGCGTCCGAGGCGAATGCGCATTCGCCTCACTCTCACTCGAGTTGATCGGTGAGAATAGAGTTGAGACAAGAAGTATTATATGTGAAGCACATCTTATTACTTCATGAATAATTACAAATATGCAAATTTGAAATGATATAGCTCTTTAGCATTGAGTTTGGAGGTCGTACTGTGAATAATGGATGTTTTGGGCATTTTTAAAGCCTCTTTCAGCACAGTGTGTGCTTTGCAAGTGAAAAAGCTACAGCATTTGACAGGTTTTCAAGAAAAACCTTACTTCGGGGGTACCAATGAATTCCTTAGGACTTGATCTACAATCGCTTTAACTCGAGAATCCGATATTTTTATTAGTATTCTGGAAAAACGAAATATAAAGTGTTTTTCGCGTTGTTCTAAAAACATCGGGTGTCCGAGTTAAAGCGATTGTAGATCAAGTCCAAAGGAATTCATTGGTACCCCCGAAGTAAGGTTTTTCTTGAAAACCCGTCAACTGCTGTAGCTTTTTCACTTGCAAAGCACACACTGTGCTGAAAGAGGCTTTAAAAATGCCCAAAATGTCCATTATTCACAGTACGACCTCCAAACTCAATGCTAAAGAGCTATATCATTTCAAATTTGCATATTTGTAATTATTCATGAAGTAATAAGATGTGCTTCACATATAATACTTCTTGTCTCAACTCTATTCTCACCGATCAACTCGAGTGAGAGTGAGGCGAATGCGCATTCGCCTCGGACGCGATAATTGGATTATCTCCCCTCTCTGACACGCTGTGAGTGGTGAAACTACAAATCGTCTAATAGCAGAAACACGACGTACCACCACCAAATTAATATTTTGCTAATTAATTACACTAATTAACTTAAATTCACTAATTAGCTCATTAATTAACTCACTTCCCGCAGAGATGCACGAAGCGACTGAGGTACTGCTCGCTGTTGATGCTCTCGAGCACCTGACAATGGTCTGTTTTGATATTTGGACAACAACAACAACAACCACAACAAGAGTAACAATAACACGTTTGTCTGCCGCTATTAACATTTTATTTTTATGGCGTTGATGGTCGAGACCAATTGACGAAGGTCCCTCTGTATCACTAGTTCATATTAAGTCGAAACGAGAAAGCACTGTCTTACGTGAAGTACTTTTACTAGCACAATGGCCACTTTCATGTTTCACTCATCACTCAAGAGCCATTGGCTTTCAATAAAAACCAATAGTATATCATCAGCCTTTTCGATAACAACAACAACACCACCAATCAACGCAATAACAACAAACTCACGCCGTCCGCGTCGCTCAGCCGCACGGGCTTGTCCGCGCCGGCGCGGCAGAACTCCATCGGCTGGAAACGGTAGAGATCAGAGATCAGAGATCAGCTTCAGTTTCAAATGTCCAAGCTGATGTTCAGTGTTTCAGCGAGCCAATAAGGAGAATCAACATTTCGAAATTCCCAGTCGAATGAAACTTCTCATCAGTTAACAACAATATTCGGCAGTTTGCAACTATCTGATCTCCGTTTCACCAACCAAATAAGGACGGTCGATATGAGACGTGTCTCAATCGATCGATCCGTCTTTTCTCAGCAATTAATAATATTCATGACATGTGCCCTTTGGAAGGAGTAGCCTGACTACCATATGCCCACTTGTCAATCGCCAACTGACCACCGAACCCCTCATCCTACCGTAATCCTACAGTACCATGGGCATGGGCATGCGCATCTTCATCTTCGTTGCTACGAGGACGAACACGGGCATCTACCGTGCCCCTCCCCTGACTACCGTACCCCACGTTAATCGATAACTGACTACAATACCTCCCTGTCAATCGCCAACTGACTACCGTACCCCTCATACTACCGTAATCCTACCGTACCGTGGGCATGGGCATGCGCATCTTCATCTTCGTTGCTACGAGGACGAACACGGGCATCTCGACCCAGCCCTACCGTGTTCTCCTTCTACCTACCGTACTCGCTCGCCAATCGCCAACTGACTGCCGTACCCTACAACTACCGTAATCCTACCGTACCATGGGCATGGGCATGCGCATCTTCATCTTCGTTGCTACGAGGACGAATACGGGCATCGGGAATCCCGAAGCGGTGTTGTCGATTTTGTGGATGCGCAGGATGTACTGGTTACTGTAACGGGGATCGATTAAGTAAGTCAGTTATCGATCCGATCTAGGTACCGTACCCCTATCAATACAGTCAGTCCTCGATAGCCCCCTGAGTACTGTATCTGCCTCAGAGATTTTGCTACCATAGAACAAATAAAGTCAGTCATCGATCTCCCTCGAATACGGTAGTCTCACAACTAGGGTACTGTACTCACGTGGGCAGGAAGTGGCCGATCCAGGCGCGCACGATGTGCTCTTGTGCAAGGGTGACGACGACGTAGCGACCGCCCGCCGGGGAGAGCACACGCGCCATCTGAGGGTACGGTAGGATTAACGATTGGGATACGGTAGGGTTATCGAATGGTATATGGTAGAGTACAGAAGACGTATGAAAATACAAGGTATTGGAATACTACTAGTTCCGTAGCACACCGTCATGAAGTTCAACAGGGGATATCCAAAACAATGACGCAAGAATAAAAACAACTTTTTAGGGAGCGTTTCGCTAATCGAGATAGACAACTGCGCATTGCAAAACAGCAAAAAGGTTCAGTGAATTCGTTGTTTCACGCCATCATGACGCTACAAGATTTCTAATTAAATTAGTCTGCTCCAGCTTCCCTCATTAAAAATCATCCAATTATAAACCGCGAGCAGTCACGAGTACAGATTCGGTCTCTACTTACCACATTTTCCCTCGCTAGATCCTACGAACGAAAGACCCATCCAGGATCAAGCAATACCAGCGCTAGGCATATTCGCTCATTTTCGGAGGGATAATCCGGCTTCAAACAGTTCTAATTACCTCCGCGAACATCTCCGTCACCAGCTTCACTGCTCCCTCATCTCCGGGCGGCAGGAGTGCATCTATTCCACCAACTCCCTAACAGAAACGACCAATAACCACCCGAACCACGCCTTTTACGTATTTTCGGCACCATAACCTGTCTAATTTCCGCTTCAAACTGCTCCAATTACCTCATCAAACATCTCCGTCACCAGCTTCACTGCTCCCTCATCTCCGGGCGGCAGCAGTGCATCGAGCGTGCCCTTGTCCAGCACGACATTGATCGATTCGGGCTCGAGTTCCGTCTGGAATATTTAGGATACGGTAGGTCGAAATCGAATGATTGGATGCGGTAGATTAGGGACCCTAGGACATAATTCGGGTTCGAATTGCGTCTAGAATGGTTTATCGATCGGTTACGGTAGGGTACGGTAGAGTAACGTGTCAGAAAAAGTTCTGGGAAATCATTTTACTGGCCGAGACCAGCTGATTGAGTGCTTCACGAGTAAGAAATGAAATGAGGACTCAATGGAGCTCAATTATTGGATCTTTTTCCCAGAATTAAAAAAAATTCAACCAACCTCCGTGGCCGACTTGACTTCGAACTTGAGCGCCGGTCGCTCCCTGTTCCTGCAAGTAGGAATGTCAGATCACGATCAGTCAATATATTCGCCAATACAGTAATCCAATGCGCTGGGCTACAAGAGCGAGAGCGAGAAATACGAGTTGTCGTGTCATTTCACACACAGGTGGCGAGATAGTGTGCGAAATTGAGAGAGTGTGTTATATTAATTAACTGAAATACTAATTAATATGGCTACATAAATACCTGTTAGTCTGCTCGTTGATCACAGCGGCGTTGGTATCGATGGACAGGATGCGCCGATAGCCGACGTCGTGGAGCTTAATTAGGGTAATTAATCAAGTAATTAGACTAATGAGGAGCGAAGCCCCGCCCTTTTGTCTGAATGGATGGCTAATTAGTTGTTAAGGGAGAGGAATGGACAGGATCCGCCGGTAGCCGCCGTCGTGCTGCATAATTAGGGTAATTACTTAATTACAGCTAATAATCAATAGAATCACTTAACGCAATGATGTGACTCAGACTACATCGACAGATTCATGGTTTATGCAATTGAAACTACAAGAGAGTTAATCGCTTCACAAGGGAACCAAAAGAGATCGCTCAGTGTTTCAATAATAGGTCAAGAATTTCTGTCTCTCGACAACTTTTCATTCAATAACGGATCAACGCTTTCCTCTAAAAACCCTAGAAACGCGTAACAAAATTAATTTTTTCTCACCTCGCTGGCCAGTCGCGAGTTGCCGCAGCCCACTTGCAGGATGTCGTCAGCCGGCTTGAGGTACTTCTCCAACACCGCACCCAGCGAGGCGTAGTCGCCGTACCTGGAAGGTGGTTGTGTATTGGGGACGGCGATTGATAAACGTCGTCGCATGCGATCGCAGTTGACAGAACACCTCGGCAAAGCTAGGTTTCAAGCTGTGCTTTTCACATGGAACAAGTTCAGGTTTCGATGGAGAGATGGAATTTGGTTAACCAACACATACTACTATTGCACGGAGTGCAGGCTATTATCTCCAGCTTTCTGTGGCTACAGTTTTAGTTAGAAAACTAAAAACTAACCATTCGAATGGTGATCGATGGATCGCGAAGAATTTCTTCCAGTAGGCGGGGTCGGAAAACTCCACTGAGCTCTTGGGCAGTGAGACTGCCATCTGAAGATGAGTTTTAGAATTAACAGAAGTTGAATAACAACGAAAACAACCTGTTAACAAAGAAACAAAAAAAAGGTTAATAGAACCGGGAAATCCGAATCGGCGACCAGCAAAAGGCGTTGTGCAAAGTGGTGATAAATCGCGGAAATTTCGAAACTCCCGCCGGTCCCCTGAATCAAGATGTCTCGCTGTGCCTCAATGCGTGTTGTGGGCGTGGCCTATTCGCCGCACTGATTTTGAAATTCGAAAATGTTTTGAAGCCTTATTTTCGCAAGTGCTGACGTTGTTTTGACGTTATCGTCTTACAGAAACGATGGGTGAGCGGTTCCACTATGACCGCTCCGACGGGCTGTCCGGAGCCGAGTATCTCGCGTCCATTTACGGCACGGAGAAGGACAGAGTCAACTGCTCCTTTTACTTCAAGGTTCGCGATTATCTTTCGTTTTTGTTGCTATTTTCTTTTTTAAACATTTTAATAAGAGTTTTTCTCCAGATCGGAGCTTGTCGTCACGGAGACAAGTGCTCCCGCCAGCATCACGTCCCAACTTTCTCGCCGACCGTCCTCCTCAAGAACTTCTACCACAATCCGGTCGTCGATGTGCGACTTGCCGACGCCTTCGAGAGTGCGTTCCTAATTCTTACTTTATTCAATTAGTTAAACGAGACTCCCCTTTTGAATTCTCTGTTTTGTACACGTGTAACAACAAGTGTACAGTTCCCTACGAATCCTGGGAAATAGAGCATGATTCATGAAGGCAGTTTACACCAATCGCTCTTTTTATCGCTGCCAATCTCTATAGTTTATGCTATCTCCCCAGCTCAAGCGGGATTGTATCGACAGTATGGGGTAAACAATTGATACGATACGTTAACTAATACTATTCACTGTATATTCTTTATTTATTTGCTCAATTAACTAATTAGACTAATTACAGAAGTCGGCAAGCTGAACTCTGAGGAGCAGGAGTATTTCGACGCCTTCTACGAGGAGCTCTTCACGGAGTGCGAGCGAAAGGTGAGACATTTTCGAAAATGTGCGAAGCACAAACATTGCTGGTGTTCCTTTCTTTATTGTCCTCATTTCACTCTTTTCGAATACGCCAATGCGCGTTATTTGCGGTATTTTCGAATTGTCAAGGGCTCTTCGTTGAGTCGCCCGTTCGTTTTTTTTCTATTTAATTTGCGTAATTAATTAATCAATTGAGATATTTTCAGTACGGCGAGATCGACGAGATCAACGTGTGCGAGAACATTGGCGAGCACATGGTCGGCAACGTGTATGTTATATTTTTAATTATTTATTTATTTAATTTTAATTGTCAACCTCCTTGAGGGATGAACTCTTGTCTAATTCTGTGAACTGGATGCAAATGTTGACCGTCTGGAGCACTTTTCCTGGTTTCGAACTGTTTCAAGAAGCTCCCTGCTTTCAGGTACGTCAAGTTCATGCGGGAGGAAGACGCGGACAAGGCGCTCGAGGACCTCAACAACAACCGATGGTCAGTTGAGGAGAGGGTGAAACGTGGAACCGCCGGGTTAGAGCAGATCGCCGGAATCGATAGTTTTTTGTACGCAAACTTGCAAAAAGTGTTTCGGCGATCTGATCTCGATCTGGCAGGCGAGAGAACGTGCGGAATTGAGAGAGTGGAGAAGCGCCAGGAACGATTTTGCCTCGTTCAGATGCGTCTTGTGCCATCCGTGCACACTGGTGAGAGCTCTCTGACCTTCACACCCTCTCTATCTCTCCATCCACCTCTATTGGGTGATGAAGTACACTACAGTACTCCACTATCTTTCCAGAGTTTAGAGCCGCAGCTACAGCTATTCTCCACACTTTTCCAGAGTTTAGATTCGCCGCTCACAACTGTTGTCCACTTTTCCAGCGTTTAGAGCCGTCAACTTACTGCACTACTGTACTGTTTTTACAGCGTTTAGAGTCGTAGCGAATCTTCGAAGGCCATCTCACTATAGCAAAGGTCTTGCTCTCTCAAATTTGTGTACTATCCCGCAAATCCGGCGAGATAGTGTGCCGAAATGAGAGAGCGAGATCTCTGCTCGTACCTTTTCATTAGCCATTCAGATGGCAACTCGCGCGCACTACTATCCCCTAGCCTGTTATTGAGTAATGGTCTCGGTCTCTCTCTCTTTTGCGTGCTCTCTAACCAGTATCTAACCAGAAACCGAGAACGGAGCTCGTTATCCATGCATGCTTTCCAGCGTTTAGACAGATTCCGCACCCTCCCTGATTACTGCTACGCAAACCGTAGGTTCGATCTACTTTATGGTTGAATTGTCAAGGGAAACAAGGGCGCATAATAGTCGGGTCGATGCTATACATTGTATTTCAACGATGACCCGGCTATTTTGTGTCTATCCTGAATCAAGAACTAACAGTTTCGGATTCGGAATGGGTTCTCTATTTTCCAGGTTCAACGGCTCGCCGATCTACGCGGAACTGTCGCCCGTGACGGACTTCAGGGAGGGCAGATGCAGACAGCATGAGGTAATTGGACAAATTAATTAATAATCACTAATTAGGTATTTACATCAGACTGTTTGATTGTGTGAGGAGAAAATTGTAGTGGCATTTCTTCAATTCACCTTACCAGCCTCTCACTCCCTTACCTCTCTCTCATTCCCCCTCCTCCTCTACCTTCTACACAGTGACAGATCGGTGGAATGAGAGGGATGCTGGTCGGGCGAACTGAAGTAGTGCCTGTGAACTGAATTAGTCAATTATTCGAAGGTGTCGACGTGCAACAAGGGCGGCTTCTGCAACTTCATGCACCTCAAGGCCATCTCGACGGACCTCGGCCAGCGCCTCTACGGACGGTAATTAGTCAATATTGTAATTAACAAATTTAATATAAAAAAGATGCTGAATCAGTGCCTTTGTCGTGGATATGCAATGTCTTTGGGTTCTCGTTTCGTGGTTGCGTAAAAAGCGGTTGGCGAGGCTCGATTTGATCTTGCTCGGATATTGGGTTGTGGAAATAATTTTTTTTTTCACGCGTGTTTCTATGTCCACTCATGTATCAAAAGTGATTTGGTCGAGCCATTCTCAATATTCCCTTGTCATTCGAGGAATGTCGATCGTTTTGCTGTAGTGCTAATCATGTTACGCATTCACACTTTCAAAAATCGATAGTTAATCACTTCCACTTTGCAGTCGCGGTCGACGGGCGGACGCGGCCGGTCACTGGGCGCGCGACGGCGGAGGCGGACGAGGAGGAGGCGGAGGAGGCGGAAGGAGAGACGACTACGACAGGAGAGACAGGGACAGGGGCGGGGACAGGTTGGTTATTGCGGATTTGGGAAACGTAGAATCGCCGGGTGTGCTAACTGGAACAGTGTTGAGGTGGAGACATTATGAGCGACTTTCTGAGTCAGTGAAAATAGTTGGCTGGGACCCTTGGCACTAGGGAAAATTCAAATTCCTCCAAAATGTGTCGGCTGGTAGTACTCCTCGAGTGATGCTCAGCACTAGCTGATTTAGTGTTTTGGTTCGCTCCCCGACGAATGGTGATGTATGTTTCATTGAAACATAACCCAGGCAACTTTGTCATTTCGTAACCATTCGAAACGAGTGATAGCGCAAATAACGCGCACTATCACTGTGATCATGCATGCCAAGTTTCGTCCGG
Source organism: Pristionchus japonicus (assembly GCA_900490845.1). Taxonomy (NCBI): domain Eukaryota; kingdom Metazoa; phylum Nematoda; class Chromadorea; order Rhabditida; family Neodiplogasteridae; genus Pristionchus; species Pristionchus japonicus. The sequence continues at coordinate 18,812 of LS501828.1, forward strand.
ATCGATTTCTAAGAAATGAAAAAAAACGATATTTTAAAAATAAAATGGAAAATATCTCAAAAAATCTCGTCTGCTTTGGTACACTTTTTTATTTGCTCAAACTAAAGAGCAACCATTCCTCTCGCTGTTGTGTCAATATAAAAGAAATAAAAAAATAAAGTTTGGAGAAATCCCCGAAAACGTCCCGCCAAGTTGAAATAAAATCAGTTCTTGATAAGCCAAACTACCGTATCCTCAATGGCGGATTGTAGAGAAATCAGGTTTAACAATTGCGCGCCGGATCATGTTTTCAAAGTTTATCGAGGGTGGACCTACAGTAACTTGCCATGTTACAGTAACCCAAATTACCGTAGCCTGGATATCGCAAACTAATTTTTTTTTTCAAACCATGAGTTGCAAATGTGCGCCATGGTCGAAAGAGTCGACCGTCATAAAACAATGCTTCAGTAAGCTGATATACCATAATTTGGTTATCGCGAACTGACTTTTATGATAGAATCAGGAACGGATTTTAAAAACGAATTTTTAATAAAAAGTCAGTTTGCGATAACCGGATTACGGTATCTCGGGTTACTGTAGCATGTTGGATTACGGTCGACACTTTCGACCGTGGCGCACATTTGCAACTCATGGTTTGAAAAAAAAGTTAGTTTGCGATATCCAGACTACGGTAATATAGGTTACTGTAACATGACAAGTTACTGGAGGTCCACCCTCGACAAACTTTGAAAACATGATCCGGCGCGCAAATGTTAAACCTGATTTCTCTACAATCCGCCATTGAGGATACGGTAGTTTGGCTTATCAAGAACTGATTTTATTTCAACTTGGCGGGACGTTTTCGGGGATTTCTCCAAACTTTATTTTTTAATTTCTTTTATATTGACACAGCAGCGAGAGGAATGGTTGCTCTTTAGTTTGAGCAAATAAAAAATGGGACATTAGCAGACGATTTTCGAAAATATTTTCAATTTTATTTTAAAAGTATCGATTTTTCCATTTCTTAGAGATCGATCAGGATGAAACTTGGCGTGCATCATCACAGTAATAGTGCGCGTTGTTTGCGCTATCACTCATTTCGAATGGTTACGAAATGACAAAGTCGGCTGGGTTATGTTTCACTGAAACATACATCACCATTCGTCGGAGAGCGATCCAAAACACTAAATCAGCTAGTGCTGAGCATCACTCGAGGAGTACTACCAGCCGACACATTTTGGAGGAATTCGAATTTTCCCTAGTGCCAAGCAAAATTTCACTGACTCAGAATGTCGCTCTTATAGACGTGTTAATGGAAAGTTTGAGGATATGTGAAGCACAAAAGCGTCTGGCTAGTTTTTAATTGTGCTAATTAACGTAATTAATTCGCAGAGACCGCCGTCGCGACGATCGAGGCGGCGGCCGCGACCGCCGACGCTCGCGCTCCCCGAGAAGACGGTAGATCGATCGATCGATTCGGCTACCGTAACCCCCATTGCCCTACCGTACTCCCAGACTACTGTACCACCTCGTTTGTAGTTCACCGTTGAAGGTTACTGTACCACTATTATCACCACCCTCTGGCTACCAGATCTTACCGTAATCCCATCAGCGTACTATGAGTTCCCCCAGCCCCTGACTTACCCCACCTCTCTCTCGATCTAATTGATGTCGTTGTGCGCAGAATATCTGTCTTCTGTTTTAATCGCCTAATATTGTCACTCCCTATCAGTTTATCTCTCACCCCCGCTTTCATGCCAAGTTTTATGTCTTTAGCCGTTTCTGTCCCATAATTTCCCTGTTTTTCAAAATCATTATCTGATTGTGTGTTTTGTATCTCCTAGTCCATCATTCCCCCGATTACCGATTATTATTGAGCGTTATCTATTTGCATTATTGAAATAGCTCGCAAACTGTTTAGTGTGGTCAAATCATTTCTGTTTCCAATGGAGGCATGGGTTGGTCCATGATCTGCAATAATAAAGGCGTTTGTGCGAGAGGAGGAGATTGATTGTGACCCGGTGGATACCCGTTCCTGACGGTGATGATATCTGTGCGGCGCAGTGATTACTTAGTGGCTCTCCATTCTGTGTTCTGAAAAATCTCATTGTCAGAGTCATAATCAGCCTGTCTGTTAGAATTTTTCCCCCTTTTGCACACTCTTTCGCTCCTAAACACAGAGCGAGTGGTATTTATCCTCATTCGGCCTCATGCCTTCTCGATTTCGCCTTATTTCGTTCCCGCTCTGTCCCCGTTTCAACCGCCTCTAATGAGACGTCGGTCGTGCCCAAATCTTTATTGCACCTCCTTTTCACCCTTTCATTGCACTTTTGCATCCGCTCTCATCAAGTGTTGCTCGATTCTTTCTAAATCGACCCAAGTGTTCCTCCTGCTCCATTCTCGTTTCAATCTAGTCTAATATTCCCATCGTCAGATGTCGCTCGTCTCTAACTTCCCGCACAACAAGAAGCGCACGCTGTACGTGGGCGGGTTCGCGGAGGACGTGAACGAGAAGGTATTTTGGACTTTGATGTTTGTAGTTTGTAGTTTGCTCTGTAGGCCCACAAGAAGTAAGAAAAGAAGAGAAGTTGTCAGTTGTTGTGGTTAAGCAGTGAGAAGATTTTTTTCGCCTTGAAAATCCGATCCGCGCCCGATCACATTCACACTTCTCTAGAGTGTTTAGCATAATGGTGAAACGTGCCAGTTCCTAGTGGTTTGAATAGGGAGGCCGAGAGGTGGGGGGAGGCTGTAGCACAACAAGAAGCACACGCTGTACGTGGGCTGGTTCGCGGAGAACGCGAATGAGAAGGTTGGTAGCATGATCTTTGTAGTTTGTTGCCTAGTCTTTGGACTTTGTAGTTTGTAATTCCAACAACGAAACTGGGTGTTATCACACCCACGCGGATGCAAGAGCGTTTAGGATAGCGATGAAACGTGCATGTTCCTAGTGTTTTGAATAGGGAACCCGAGAGGTGGGGGG
>LS501886.1:0-33053 GCA_900490845.1 Pristionchus japonicus
AATTTCCTTATTTAAATTTCCCGCTTTTTCCGTAAGCCTGCACGTCAAGTCGTCGTTTTCCCTGTTTTTCGTGTAATTTTACCAGTTCTGCCTAGTTCGTCAGCCTGTGCTGCGGTTTTTAGAGAGTTTTGTGCGAATAAAAGGCTTCTCCTTACGTGCACGCCCTCCTCACAACGGACACGAGCCAGATTTCCATATTAAGAGAACAAGTACTTTTCCAGACCTCATTCAGTGCTCTATACCATCAGTGCTCTAGAAAAGAAAGCAGAGAGCATTACATTACAGTGCATGGATTGTGCTCTCTGTTCAAGACATTTTCTCCCGACCAATTGGCCATTGAGCTTCATTGCACATTGGGGATCTCTCCTGTTAGCCAACAATTCTTGATCGAAGTTCTGTTGCATCGGGTGGTCTCTATTGGGTTGGTCAGACAGAGCGAGAGAACGTGCAAAATGGAGAGAGTTAGACGATAGCTTTTCAATTCAAAGTCGAACAGCTACTGTTTCTCGTCCAATTGTTTGAACAGGCCACAGTTTGCCGATTGAATCGAAGCACGTTCAATAACAGAAAGATGAGGAAGGGAACAGTCGGGACAAGCCGTGTAACTCAATCGGATTCGTACAGGATGTTGTATGAAAACATCACATAGGGATCGGCTACTGACTTTGCCTACTTCCTGTAGCACTAAAGCTCATGTAGCTCCTGTAGCAGGATCTTGGATTTCTAAATAGTCTACTCAAGTCATCGACAAAAAGCGGCAGTTCAACTCTGCGTCTAAATTTAGTAACTGAACGTAGCATGAAAACATCACCAATCCAGGAATAGTCTAATAGTCGACCCTACGATCTCCAATTTACGAAGATCGGAGAATTGCTGCACAACAGTGGAACTGACCATAGTTAAGCTTCGTATCTAAATAAGGGCCAGTAAAGTAGACGAAAAAAACATGGACGACTCGTAAATATCCTTATAGTCAACCCTACGATCTCCGGAGCTTTTAGGCAGCAGAAAACAACAGTAAGGCAGACTTGATGGGAGCAGAAATAGCCTTGCAATATTAGGGTCCTGGCACTATACGAGTTCCGTATTTACGTTCTCCTTCACTTTAGTGCTATCGAAGTAGCCACATTACAGAACATGTCTTCGCCCAAAGATCGAGGGAGCCATTTCAATACATTCAGTAATCAAGGCATCTCTAATTGACAGTAGAATAGGTTTCATTGGCTGCTCAAATGTGCGTCTCAAACAAGGGAATTGATTGAGTGTATGACGGCATTACAAAAACAACATGAATTATCGTAAAGACAAGTTAACTAATTTACCCTAATTAAGGCAGTAGCAGACCTTTCCAATGTCGTGCTCGCGATGGGCGAGTGGTCACCGGCAGTCTTCATTGGACGGCCGATCTGGATACTTCCGGAGTTCCTGTGCCCGATCAATCGGTGAGCTTTCACATTCAAATATTGAGAATGTAAAAAAACATTTAAAAATAGTCTTGTAGTTTCTCCGTGATGGTAACCGATTTCATTCACGCAGTGGAGGATTCGCCTTGTTCGGAATTAGAGAGTTCGGGGTCAACGTTGAATAGGTTTCATCATCTGCTCAAATAAAGGACTAGAATGTAAGGTGTGATTCTCAGTTGCTTTCCGGTTTAAAAAAAAAAAACTGAAAAAAAAACTAAAAAACTGAATCTAGTGGTCGTTTCTCTAGCTAGCTTTCACTAGGTCGGCAATTTGACGACGATAGCTGTTCGATTATCTAGACAATTCACATAGGTCGCTGTCCCCATCAGCATAGCGCACCGAAGACCATGTTTTCTTCTAACTCGTGACTCTGAACTTGCCCTGATCAGCCATGGCAAGCAGGGGTTGTCTAAGGATGCCCTAGAATGGCTTTACAATTGAAATAGCGTGTGCAGTGGAGAGAATGCAGAGGATGAACAGCGGACGAAAACTTCCCGTTGCACCCGTAAACAAGCAGTGCAGAGATGATCTTCGTCCTAGACTAAAAGCGTCAAATTGGTTGTGTGACTTCGACTTCGTGCTTTTGCATCATTTCCGGAGCGCATATTTACTATGCAAAAACGTGCCTGAGATGCCGAATATTCTTCCAACGAGCAAAGACTTGGCAAAGGAATGATCTCCGCTCTAGACAAGCAAAATAGGTGTAGAAGGATGCATAATAGATAATAGCTTGTACCTAGAGTGAGATCTTGCAAGGGGAATATTCTCGGAAGGAACGCTTTTTCCTGTCTAGAACAGGGCTGTGCAAAAATTGTACGGACTCTCCTGCTCTCTCGCCGGCTAGACAAAAGCGAAAGAGCATGGGAAAGTGAGGGACCGTAAAATTTTTGCACAGCCTTTGTTTAGAAGCTATGTTTTCGCTGTGTTTGTGTCAGGGAAATATCATTAATTCAAAATCAGAGAACTGAAATTCGCATCGAAAAAGGACGCAAAAATAGGGCGCAACTGCCAAAAACAGTCAGTGCAGGGGGAAATTGTTGTAGAGAGGAGGGATCTTTGTATTTGAAAGCTCACTGTGAAATAAATTGGGCAGTTGCGCTTTATTGAAAACTTCTGCTGTGTACGGGATATAAATTTTTTTCGAGGGAATTTTTTTAAAATGATTTTAGAGAGGATGGAAAACGAAATTGGAAAAATCGAGCACAAAACAATGAAATAGATCATCTGAAACCTACCATCTCGATTGGAACTGTCTGGGTTTCGTTTTAAATTTTAATATTATTAATTAAATTATTCCCAGCTATCTCGAGTGCGTTTTCCTCTTCACTTCCATCTCCACGCAGCTGATTGTGTGTTTGGAACGGTGAGTTTCGAATTTTCTTCATCCTGAAGTTCGAAATTCGAAATTCGAAGCTGAAATTCGAAGCTAGAGACTTAAATAATTTATTTAATTAGAAAGCCCTTAGGTAGCGTCATTAGAGAGGGGCTGTACACAAGCCGGTTAGGCCACTTACGTAACGCTGAAGCACAGTGATCGCTTCAGAATAGGGTCTCGAAAACGAGAACTCTTTTTGTATTCGTTCACGTTTACTTTCGAAACTCTGCTCCAGAATGTGATAACTTATCATTCGAGCTTGAAATACGGGTAACCGTCTCTTCATACTCTCTCACCGGTCTGATATTGAGAGGCGAGATAGTGTGCGAAATGAAGAGACGATTACCCGTATTTGTAACTCTACTTATCATTTAATTCGCAGATACATCGCCACCATCCATCCAATGCGCGCTCGAGCCTGGTGCTGTAAGAAGACGGCATTGAAGGTAAGCGAATAGAGTTGATCTTTGATCTTTAGTTCTGTACATATTTGATCTTTGATCTCCTCCTCTCAGGCAGTAGCAATCGCGTGGGCACTAGCCTAATGTATATTTTCCACCCTAACATGATCACAGAGACCAGTTTATAAAGGAAATGATCCAGATTCAAAAATCACAACCATGAAGCTCTGTGTTTGTTCGATGATCTTTGATCTCTCCTTCCTCTCAGGCAGTTGCAATTTCCTGAGCTCTGAGCATTTCAAAATAGCTGCACAAGCAATAATATCTAGTGTCTCTGTTTGAGAGCTGGAAACATGTTATTCGGCAGCTAATCGGTCTCTTTCTTCAGGCAGTAGCAATCGCGTGGGCACTTGCCGGTATCTTCGCCATTCCTTACGCCCTGCACCACGAAGTATATTACCGTGAGTTGATCTTTGATCTCTACTCTCTGATCTTTGAATTCGGACTCTTGATCTTTGAATTTGATCGAGTGGGTTAGTTCCAACGCAATATTTATGCCCTGCATTATGGTCTCCTCAACGTGATCTTTGGACTTTGAACTCATCAAATTAAACAATTCCAGGAAACGACGGACCCGACGGCTACTGCACCAACGTCTCGCAGAACCAGTCGTGGTGGCTGATATTCAAGGTGATTTTCTTACTCAAACTGTGTCCGGAAAGGGTCGCCAACAAATAAAATAGGCGTTAAACAAGCTTATTTTGCACGAGAACATTGAAAAAACAATCCACTACATAGTCTCACAGAACCACTCGTGGTGGCTGATATTCAAGGTGATTGCCTTCGCTTGAAACCAAATGTGTTCCAAAAAATCGTCAAATTATTGCATTGACCCGAAAGTCCAATAGTCGCTCGGCTCCCGTTGGAAAAAAATCTATTCTCTAGAGAAGTCGAACTAAGAATTAAGGAAATCAAATATCAAACTACTGTTCTGACTGCAATCTTCAAAGATAAAATCTATTCTAGTCTCGTATTCTTGCATTTCGTCTTATTCGGTACTTCGTCTGCCCGTGCTCCATGACTTAACTAGTCATCAAAACTATCTAAGAGTACCTAGGAAACCAACTTCTCAAAGATCAAAATGCAGACTTCAAAGACCAAACCCCATCTTGCCAGTTCATCGAATTCATTCAATACTTCGTCTGTCCATCTTTCCTTGGGATTCTAGGGTTCTTAGAGTTCCAACCTATTAGATCAAAGACCAAATATGAAATTGTAAAGATAAAGATCAACTATTAATTCTTTCAGTTCGTCGAGTTCATCCAGTACTTCGTCTGTCCCTGTTCGATCATCTTCCTCGTCTACTCGCGGATAGCGTCGGTGCTGTGGGCAACTAACCCCGTGGGAATCAAGAGCGAGAGTGAGTTTTTTTGGATTTTAGCGTTCCGGGAGTGTTCCAAACTACGGGCAAGGTAACCTGAGGTATACGGTTGAGTGCGGGCGACAAATCCTGTTGGGATCAAGAGTGAAAGTGAGTATTTTTATTTTATCGTTCTGGGGATATTTAGGCGTACAGTAGAGTTTGCTGTGGGTAACGAATCTTGTGGGGATCAAGAGTGAGAGTGAGTTTTATTTTATTTTATTGTTCCGATGATGTTCTAAAGTACGGGCACGATAGCCTGAGATATACGGTAAAGTGTGACGAAAACGAATCCAGTGGGGATCAAGAGCGAGAGTGAGTTTTTTTGGATTTTATTGTTCCGATAATATGTGGGAGTACGGTAGACCATTTTCACCTTGAAGACTGCCATAGATTACTCAAAAGAGTTTCGATCTGTTAAATGAGTTCCTTGAAACTCAACTCATTCGTATCATTCAACATCCTTGCAGGCTCGCACATGGTCCAGTCCGGATCCTCACGACAACTGGCTACGAGGAGGAATGTTGTCAAGGTGAGATCAAAGATCAAAGATCAAAGATCAAACTTCCAAATACGGCGCTAGGTCCGATAAAATCATTCAGATGATAACTTACTAGAAGAGTAGGTCATCCAGTATGTTCTCATCCGAATGTTCTCATTCGTCCCAGTGATCAAACAACAAAAATTAAAGATTAAACAACAAAGATCAAAGACCAAACTACAAACTACAGATGCTGGTCGCGTGCGCATGCGTCTACTTCCTGTGCTACGCGCCGATCCAGGCGCTGTTCCTCTCGAGGTGAGGGAGATCAGAAATCAAACTACAAAGCTCAAAGATCATATTCCGAAGTAGAGAGATCGTAGAGGTTCCTGTCGAGGTGACAGGCTACATCGTAAAGATCAAGGCACGAGATTCGCAGAGCAACAGTATTAGTGTTCAGTGTTCAGTGATAAAGGCGATGTGAAATTGCAAACTACAAACTACAAAGTTCAAACTATAAAGATCAAAGATCAATCTCCCTCGTTCAGATCAATCTTCAAGATGCGTTTCCAACCTCCATACAGTGCCGTGCTCTTCCTCAATGCACTGGCTGTTACTTGCTCAGCTTCAAATCCGCTGCTCTATGCGCTGTTCTCCACCAGATTCAGGTTTGTAGTTTGTAGTTTGATCAATGTTCACAAGGATCATTTTATTGTTTTGTAGGGAAGGAGTAAAGCAAATCACTGAGATCTTGCTCAAATAGTTTCGTAGATGCTCTGCAACCCAACAGATGTAAATTGTGATACGTTTTCATTCGTTGACGTTTAATCCCGTCCCATTCCAGGAAGCGTCTGAAGGCCCTCCTCTCGCCTCTCTCGCCTGCTCCCGATTGCTACTCGTCCATCCCCGTATCAAGGACTTCATTCCCTGTATACCATCTTTGAAGTACATTTAAACATGACTTGTCATCATCATTAGGCAATAGCTCGCTTTTGACTCCGATGCACGTAAAATAGTAACTTTTGGGACATTACTTCATTCCCTGTATACCATCTTTGAAATGTGCTTTGTTACGTCATCACTAGGAAAATTATTGATTAGGCCTCTGTTGAGTCGTGTATCCCTTACGAGTGTGTCAGTACGGTATACTGTACTAGTGTGATGACAATCCTACGTACTAACTCCGGGGCTGCAAGTAGTGTTTGAGCACAGGTCCGACCGCGACGCGACCGCAACGCGTTCAACCAAGTGCTCATATTCTACGCAAGTACCCCTTTCATGTCCCTTCTTTTGCAGCTCCAACCGCCGGTCGTCTCCTCAACCTCCTGCTGCGGCAAGTCTTGCATCATCAACAGGCAATCCTCCGACCCGACCACACCGGAAGATCACAAAGATCAGAAATCGCGACAGAAAACCTCCGACGAGCAGTGTGCGTGCACGCGTGAGGCTTTCCTTACACCGAACAGTAACAATTTCCCCGCGACTCATAGGTGTTTGTACAATATCTGAGTGTTTGAGTGACGCTACCGTAATCTGAGAGTGTACTGTAACAGTTATCGATTGTTCCTTGCTCATTACATTACTGTAACTAGATACGGTAGCCTGAGGGTGTGAGCCGTCACTGTCTGATCAATTTCCTCGATCCTACCGTAATCGGATAACTGTTACAGACAACCTATGAGTTTGTCTGTAACAGTAATTGTTTGATTCTCGTTCGCATGAGTACTGTATCGGGTTTCTGTAATTCTCAAGTGTGACCGTATTCGATGTCATCCCATCGGTGTTTATGTATTTTGTTATTATGTACGTACAGAGCGGTAGTTGATTCAAGTCTGCGTTCCCTATCCCTGTTGAGATCTAACTGAAACTCATTTCAATTATCCACGAAATCACACTGTTTTACAACAAACATCCTTCACTATTTGCATAACCCAACCCAGTATTCAACATTCCATGCCTAGATTCACTAACGATATTCGAAACTATTGCCCGGTTATTGTAACTTCCTAATACCACAGTATTCTCACTACAGTACTTTCTGTTACATCATACCTAGGCAATTCCCACCCCATCCCGGGCCTTACCTGATCTCAGTCTCCCACGTCTTTGCATGCACTATTTCCCATTCTCAAAGATCAAAGATCACATTGACCAACATCCCACACAATCATCTACCTCCATCAGGCACTTTCTTCGCATATCACTGTAATCGGATAAAGAATTTTCGAAAAGAGAGTATTTCGTATAGCATGCGTACTGACCAACTCGATTGAACTGTAGTCTTGCCTGTGGGGGGAGGGGGGGGGGGGGAGAAATCGATGCAGATCGCATTCACATGGCGCGCCGTGCGAGAATGGCAGAGGATAATCGAATCATTAGCTGATTAGAATGCTATATTTTGTGAGTTGAGTTATCTTTGCTCTACCAAGCCACGAAGAAAAGGAGAAAATCGCGAAAAACCGCTTCGACAAATCAGGAATGCACTAGAATGTGCGCTCCAACTCTATTCGGCGTACTGTAATGTCTCGATCTCTTCCCTAGCAACAGGATCCAGAACAAGAAACACGCTTCGCCACTTCGAATCTCGACTTCGAATTACTCGTTCCCTGAAACCGTAATACCGCTCAGAACGACAAGGCAATTGATAACTCCCAATTACCGAGAAACAACCTTTTATCGTACAAATAGGCGGCTACAGGATTGGGAGCAACACTTACACAAGATAGGGGGTGAGAAAGGGAAGGGCGAATGGGCTGGTCAAAAGCTAGCACTGAGAACCGTATTTCGCACATAGTGGAAACATAAAATAACCGAGAAGTTACGTGGAAAAGCTGTAGGCTACTAATAGCAGGGTACGGGTTGAGCTAGAGAGAACGAAAAGGAAGGCTACAAACTAGATCGAGAGGAGGTCCAGAGACCAAAGATCAACGATCAATCGGGCAGAAGGGGCGGAGTCGGGAGGGCGGGTGACGTCGTTGGGGCGGAGCTTGGGAGAAGTGGGCGGAGCATCACTTGTTGCCCTCCTTGCGCTTCTGCTCGCCGTTGTGAGCGTTGTTGATGATCTGGAAGGGTTTCAGAATCAGACTGCAGATCAAAGATCAAATTTTAACACTACAAAGGTTTTCGATTCAAGAACGTATTGCTCAGTCACCCCTTGCCCGTGGCTGAGGCACGTGAAAGGCTAAACAGAAATGATTCGAACGACTGGTCACGAAAAGGAGAGCCAGATCAGACTACAAACTCCACAGACTAGAGATCAAAGATCAAAGATCAAACTACAAACCTTCCTGGTGTCGCCCTCGGGGTGCTCGCGCTTGTTCTCGACGCGCTCGCCCTTGTTGCGCTTGGCGCCGCCAAAGTGGTCCTGCAACTCGAAACTACACTCTAGTCCCGAGTTATGGTCAAAGACTGCACGCTACACAGGATCAGAGACCAAACTACACAAGTCGAAACTACACTCTAGTCTTGAGTTGTGGTCAACTACTCACCGGTCCGCCGTCCTTCTCGAATTCCTTGGCCATATCCTCGGCGCTGGACATCTTGTGGAGCGGGGAGTAGACTAACTGGAAATGCAAATTTGAATTTCGCGCCAACAAACTGCACAAATAAAAGTCTACACACAAATCAATCGAAATTTTCGAGCGAGTATTGAATCAAGAGGAGAAAGGAGGGGGTGGACAGCGATATTGGTCACTGGCGGCTGCGCTTATATAGGCACCGCGGCGCTTCGATGATTTGTCTGACTCTCTCCACTCCTCATGCTCTCTCGCACCGTCTGACTGACGAGAGAGCAGGCGGAATCGAGAGATACAAACTATTACTGGTGATTGTCACATGGCAACATTGAGATAGCGATAGCATCGATAGCGGCCAACAAGCTAGAGAGCGCGCAGAATGAGGAGACATAGAGGCGAGAGCGCACAGAGACAGTCTGAGCGACCAGAGTGCACTGGTAACTAATAAACAAGAGCAGAGACGCAGGGGTTTTGCCAATAAACGTCCATTTAATCTCATTTTTAGCCCAGCGTTCTAACGACTCACTAACTTGCCAGCCCTACTCCACTTCTCAAGCACTCGTGAAATCAACACTCACCATCTCTAAACTAAATAATCTGTTTTTTTTCCACCAAACAAAGCCAGCTTACCATTGTTTTGCTGTTTTATTGAAGTATGATTTTGTTTGAAGTATTGAAGTGAGGGAAGGGGGTATTTTGGAGCTACAGAGGCGACTGACTGGCTTCTACAAGGTTGTTGTCGACTTTCCCTCGTTGCTCGGGGCTTAAATATCCCTGCCTACCCCCTCAAGCTCCGCCCCTTTTTGGTTGCCTCGGCCGCGGCGTAAACACCTAGTGCATCACAAGGCTCTGCGTTGCTCTCCTCGTTTCCCCTGCTCTCTCGCTTTCCTTTCGCTCCCTGCGCTCTCCCCTCTCTCGGTCCTCTCCTCGATTCCCCCGCTCTCTCATCTTCTCTCGCCGTCCCGCACTCACTCCATTCCACACGCTCTCTCGCCCGTCCCTTTCAACCATCTGCTCCACCGTTTTAACTGTCAACATACACGTGATGCACCGACGACCTCGACCCCCAGTTCCTTGGCTTTTTTGAATCTCGCAATATCCCATTTCGGCCTAGCTCTCACCATGAACCGGGCAGCAGCGGCAGAGTTGAAAAATGTAACCAACGGCACGCGAACATCACATGATTTGTCCAAAATTCAACCTAACATCACTTAGATCCGATATGAAGCCAAATCCAATTCAAAAATATCCCCACACGGGTGCACGGATGCACCTGCTGCGCAAATTCGAGATCACAAACGCCAAAACACAGCGTAAAATTAGCAGAAATGCGCGCGAGATGCGAGATGCGACCGTTCTGTCTCTCTCAAAACTGCGTGCTCTCTCGTCGATATAACCAGGCGAGAAAGTAAACGAAATGGAGAAAGTCAGAGCATTGAAAGTAGATGCGAATCGGCACGGCGTACAGTCAACAACTATGTGCAGAGTAAGGGGGAGAATAGATGAAAGGGGAATGGAAAGGGAATCGACCATCACGATAGCATACTTGACGAGTATTTGCCCAAAGTTCAAAACAAGGAAATAGTAGGGACAAAAGCGAGAAAACGTGCCAAACTTCAACGGGGTGAATGGCAATCACCTCAGTTTACGCGACTATTTGAACTCTACGCTTGGCTCCGCCCCCTAAACTAGAGCGCGCTCCGAGTGATTGCACAATGTTTGGCAAGCGATTCGATCGCGCCACAGGCGACGGAAATGACTACGTTAAAAGTGAAGATTTGTAAATATTTCTCACAAAGCCCGAAAACCCAAAGACAGGCTATTCTATAACATGTAGTAGCCCAATTGAAACACACAAGGAATGAGCGTTCTCATTAAGATCCCTAATCCGAACGGGTGAACACAAACTATTGCGCAATATTCGGCAAGATGTTTTGTGCTCGCGCACAGGAGCCGGAAGTGATACCACTCGTATTGATAAATTATTTTACACCCGGAATCAGATATGAAGCAAAGTTGCGCTGTCTCGCTGTCTTGGTCTTTTGTTGTAGCCCTGTTGAAGCACAGAAGGGATGAATGCCTTGCCAATTTCATCGCGCGAATAAATCAAGTTCCATTGTATTTATGGGCCACCAACGTCTTCATCGTGAGCCAAAATACCTATTCCAACTAGCCTTGTAACCCTTGAAGCACAAACGGTACGGCTGCCAACGAATTCGCAAACACCCTTTTCAACCGCAATCACGAGCACTCATCTGCCATAAACAGAGACGGGAACCAACACACAAAGGAAAGAGGATCTCTATAACCGGGAGTAGGGAGAGAGGAAGAACGGAACAAAAACAAGGGAAAGGAGAAAGGATTCCCGACTATTACGGGCACAGGGAAGGGAGAAAACTGTCTAACTCTCTTCAAATCACACACTATCCCGTTCTGCCTGATCAAGGAGGGATCAAGCAAAAGATAGATTTCCAGCGAGTGTGCTCAAAAACTGGCAGCTGGAAACACAATAGCAATTGCGTTTCCTTGTTTCAGCGTCGCTTGCGAAACCGGAAATATGCACGCAGAGGGGATGGAAACAAAATTATTCTTGAAATATATTTTCCAGCTTCCGAAAGAGAGAGAAGCGCATTGCTATAGAACGCGTCGTGAAACCTAGAAATGAGGTATGGAGAACACAATTTAAAGGCAAAGCTAGCATTGACTAATCGGTGAGTAAACCGCTTTTTTCTAACATTAACCAGGGAAAATGATAAGGATTGACGCGAAAAGCCAAAGAAACCTTACTCATCAAAGCGTAACCTAACGAAGGAGTGATGTCGTGCATCGATCGTGTTTTTTTTTACTTTGTGAGAAAATTATTACTAGTAATTATTTGACTGAAACGCAGAGAACGCCTAGTTGTCTCATCAGCGGGAGAATAACCAATGGCCAGGCGATCTCAGGTAACAACGGCGTCCCAAAATCGGGGGTTTTGGCTATGGCTGATGCGTCCACAACAGGCATTGCTAAAAACTCATGCAGTAACGAAAACAACGAGAGTAAATCAAAAAATATATAATGAAAAATGAACAACTGCATCTAAAAAAACAGCCAGAATCCACTATCTACATTCGCTTACACCACCCTCCCACTCAAAGACACCACGTGAAGCACTAGAGACGGCTAGAGAATAAGAGATAAATTGCCAGTGGGGAATGCGAAGGTCACAACATCGGCAATTCACCAGAGGAAGCGACTCGTGATTCCCAATCAATCAGGAAGCATCGAGAATGTTAGCGTAGGAAGGTCATCACACAAATAGCCATACTGCGACGGTATCAACTCATTGTCAGACAAAACGCGCACGAATCAAAAAGAAACCCGCATCATCCTTTAGTTTAATATCGGCCAGTCTCCAGAGGAAGCGACTCGTGATTCCTTTCGCTCTTACAGATTGAGTGGAACTACGAAACGCCGAGGACATTCGAAAGCCAAAACACAACTAACTAATCACCAAAGTGGCTCGTGATTGCACAAGCAGGTCAAAATAGCTAAATAGCTAACACGTGAAGCATCGAGAACGTTCCATAGCTAAGGTCACAACGCCGCTCCAAAGTGACCATGAGGCTATTTTTACCTGTGACGTGGTCATTTGAAACGACGAGAACATTCGAAGGACAAACCTCCGTTCTAGTGACACCAAGGAACCACTAACCCACGGTCAAATAGAGCAAAATATTGGCGGAAGTGGGAAGCACAAGGACATTACTACACCCGGCGAGAGCGGGGCAGACGGCCAGACACAGAGAATGCCAGTGTATCACACGATGTTGCCATCACGTGGCGCATTGATAGTGAACAGCGACGCGGAAACAGAAAGGGGCAGAGACGCAGAGGAACGAGCACTCGGGGTGATCGATAATGTGAGGAAGGGGAGGTGGTTCTTAGAACCTCGTTCTATGAAACCCGGGCTAGGCGAGAAGAGGGGAAAGCGAGCGAAAAAAAAACGCAACGCGCGCACACAGCGAAAAGCGTAAACAACTTCTTGCTGACTGCTTCTTCTCTTTCTTGGCTCGAGCGCTCTACTCTATGCCTCATTCAATATGCCTGGCTCAATATAGCGAAATGTGCGCTCAATAGAGAGCTAACGTGACTTACAACGAGGAACGCGCGAGAAAAATGAAACAAGCATAGCGGAAGTCAACAGCAAACTATGCAAATCGAATTCCATAAGCGGTAAACAAGATTTCGAATTTGATTAGCATTCAAATCGCTGTGCCGAACAGAGAACAGCAAGAGACATCAAAATTATTTGAATGCGAGTCAAAAGGGAACGAACCATGGTTGGAGATACCTAGACGCTTTCGAAATACTCGTGAAACACAAAGGTGCACGGCTAAAGTACAGGAGAGGACGCGTTTTTCAAACGTTTGAACGGGCATTCAAAGCACGGCGCGGAACGAAAAAAATCGCTGCGATAATAACAGGGAACCGCCTCTCTACAATCGATCGCCTGTATCAACTGGGGGGACGGAGGGAGGAAGGGAAGAGGGGCGTAGATCAAAAACAGTGCGCCCCGCTCTCTCCACACTGCGCCCTCTCCATGTTGCTTGCTCTCTCGCCTTGTCCACAGATGCCGGTACACCAACAACAATTTCGAATCGTCGGCCACCGTAGCCCAGGGAACAACAATCGAGTGAATTGCCATTGGGGATGGCTGTTTTATACGGCGCCTGACACAGGGAACGATTTCACTCTCTCCATAAATCATTCTTTCTCGCTGGCCAGACTATTCGAGGCAGCATACAAAACGCAGAGAGCGAAAACATAGTGTAATTTCCCCATCTATCATGCGCCATTGAATCACATTCGTTGTGAAATGAAGGGTGGATCACATGCCAGACAACGACCATTCAAGGTATTCCGATGGCTGAAACCTCTATCCACCTTCCAATCAATACTCTGAAACATACTTTATAATACTTTCGGCTTTTGTACATAAATTATCGTGGAATGCATGCGATTGCACAGGAGAAAGAAAACATCACGAGAGATGGTAAAGGGGACAATCACAGAATGGCGAATCGATCAGCACTCTGTCGTTGAGGATTACTGTATCTACGGGTATACGGTACTATTCGTTCTCTGGGCCTATAGACAATCGATACGCTTATGGTCGGATTACGGTAGCTACAATTCGTTCTCTGGGATCAACATCAATCGATAGTAATCGATTCGATACGGTAAGGGTCGCGGCAGAAAGACAGTACCTGCGTCAAAGTTTGTGTGGGGAGTACAACAGTGAGGTGGGGAGATGTTCAGTAATCGATAATTGGGCGAGGCTACCGTACTCTGGGAGGCATACTGTGGGGCAGGGGTTATCGATAATGTGCTACGGTAGGTTACGGTGGGTTTGAGGCGATCCATTCGAGAGCCTTGCCCATGCCCTCGCCCGTGAGCGCGCAGCATCCCTGGATCTGCAATTATCGATTGATTGACTGATCTGGAACCGTATCCCCATAAATTCCAGAAGCAATACACCACACCAACTTTCTCCCTATTCTAGTCCCAACAATACCGAAGTACGGATTATGAAAACTGATCAACATCCGTAGAAAAAACGGAGCCGCTCAACCTTGCGCGTTTGCGTTTCACGAGTTCATAAAGAGACTCTGCTGTCATTCTGACCAATTGGTATTGAAAAAAATAATTTAACAATACCATTCAATCTTTTTGAAAAAAAGCCCCTTGATTCTGGATCCTAATCACTGTTGTCAGCCAGTTATCGATCCCCTACATTATACCGCCAATTATCGACCCCCCATACCGTACCTGCCACTTCCGCTCCCGGATAGCCAGCAGGCCCAGCTGCGTGGAGATCTCGGCTGCCGATAGAGCACCCCGCACGTCCTGGAAGGGGAAGAAAGTCAGATTGCGATCGAGACTCTCTCAATTTTACACACTATCTCGCATCTCGCAATTGTTATGGAGTTTGCGAATTGGAGAGATCCAGGAAAAGAGAGCCCGCTGCTCATTGAGTGAATTGAAGTTCTCGGATCTCGCAACATACTCATTTCAAGACGCGCGCACTCCCTGTTTGAATCTAGTTTCACAAGGTGTGCTTATCTCGAAAAATCCATGAAACAACAGTAATTTCAGGTTGCATGTTAAAAAAAACCGATACACAGCAATCTGATCGACGATAGAGATGCAGTTTAAAGGAGTTCTTTGTTGGTGGTGGATAAAATAATTGTAATTGTAACTGTAATTGTAATAGCAATGCTAGCCTTACAATCAACCTTGTCAATCCTTTATTCGAAACACCCCTCACTCACCTGCTTGTTGGCAAGCACGAGCAGCGAGGAGCGGGCGAGTTCCTGCGAATGAGATACTTAATTTAATTATTTAAATAAATGATTTAAATACATAATATAAAGATAGTAACGTTCAAGACGTTTAGTATCTGTATCTGGTCGACAGTAGATTAGGCTCTAAAGTGAGCTTCTACAAATTAGTAATTGCAAATCATCTTAAGATTTTCAAGTTTCAGAAATCTGATATGATCGAAGCACTTCTGCAGTTAATAGTAGTGAGAATGGGCCCTTACAAAAAACAATTCATACCAAAATAGGGAACATGTGCACAGTTTTCTTATAAAGGTATAACAATATCCATAATTAACTAACTAATTAATTAATAAGTCAATCAATAAATCCACACCTCATGCGCGAGCATCTCGTGCAGCTGCTTCTTGATGATGGGTATCCTGCAATTATTGATTCATTAAAATTAATTTTAAAAGCCATTTCCCAATCCGTCACCAATCACAAATCATGCTCATTGAGCATTACAGTACCTCGTACGCATAATATAACTGCTTTTAGATTTTTTTCAAAGTAAAATGACAAACCATTTGATGTATAAGACCTACATACTCTGTCTTGCGACTGTATCGTTCAGTGCTGATTCTAGAATAATCGTTACCTCTGCACATCAGATGAGTCCACCACGAGCACGACGAAGTTCGTGGCTGTGTAGTAGGAGGACCAGGAGGCGCGAAGGGTTTCCTGGAATTGGATTTTGTCAAAAGGAAGTTCTGTGTTTCAAGATGGTTTCAAAAACACCCATACTCGTGATTGGTTAATTCTCTGAGTTCTTCTATCGCTACACAACACCAATAAATGCTTTACGCAGTTATCAATACGGCTTTTCCTGTCACCTTCGGGTATGAATTCTATCACAATCCCATGGGGATATGAAATTGTTCAACCATCAGTCGCCTAGGTTCATTCTCCCACGGGATACCAGTCGTAATATTGATTGACACTACTCACTACTAGCGAATGATAACAGGTGTGTTCAATGACGAGTGAGTTCACACAAAGAAGAGCAAAACATACTTGACCGCCGATGTCCCACATGACGAATTTGAGGTTCTTGAACGTGATCTCCTCCACGTTAGAGCCGATCGTCGGCGAGGTGTCGATTACGTCACCCATCGAGCTTAAGTAATTAACTAAGTAAATTAAAACAAAAACAAAATAATTAAAAGACAAAAACAAAGAGCAACTCACAACTGATAGAGAATCGTCGTCTTTCCCGCATTGTCCAGGCCGACGATGATGACTTTGTGCTCTGCAATAGCTTAGTTACTAGGAAAATAATCAAAACCCATAAATAATGGGGAAATAGGACCAGTAAACGCAAGAAAATAAGTGGAACCGAACCAACCCTGATTCGACCATAACAGCCTCCAGAGCTTCGTGATTGCCAAGCCCATTGACGGGGCCGGCCAATCGGGGCGTAGAACAGATCGTGCTGAACGAGATAGGCAGTTAGAGCGAGTCTGTCAATCAACGCGAGAAAGAGAGACAGGAAAAAAGCAATGCCGTGGCGCGAGCAAAGCCATTGAGTGCGCACAGTAATGAAGTTTCGATCGAGAACTGACTTTTTAAATAAAATCTCGATATAATATTTTTCAACGTAACTTTACTGTTTTCAGAATAGGTTACTTCTTTAAAGCAGTAAATTTGAAATGACACAAGGTACGCAAACCTAATTGCGATATTAATTGAAAATTAAATCAGTTATCAACGGAAAAAAGTTGTCAAATTTACGGTGCCCACACTCGCTAAACAGAGTATTGCATTTTCAGGGGCTATTGTTTCTTTTGCATAATTCTCGCAATTTCTTGCAAATTTTTTACCAGTAGCATCCTTGGCGAGTACGGGAGGACAATAGGCCTTCCGCCCCTTGGCCTGTTCCGACCTGCTAGGGTGATTAAGCTGTTTCGCAAGGGGGGAAAACAGTGTCAGTCTGATGCAACCCGTGTGTTTCCCCATATGTTCGCCCCTCTGACTCGCTCGCTTCATTTCCATATTCGCAGGTAATACACTCGTCCGCGTGCTACGCGAAAGGACCGAATATGGCTTCCAACGCTGCCAAAGAGCGCAAGAAGGTACGTACATTCGGTTTTCCTCTATTGCTTGATCTATCTTCAACTTCCTTTTCAATTTTTGAATGGTTATGTAGTGAATTGAACTTGTAGGTCACGAATAGATGTTTCAACCAATAATCAACCGTACTTATTATCCTATTCTCAGGTCGCGGCTCTGCTTGAGAAAGAGGCGGAGATCCAGGCGCGATGGGAAGCAGCCAAGGTCTTCGAGGCTGCCGCCAAGCCCGAGGAGTGAGTGGATACTGTATTATGATAATACAATTGATTGAATCTTACAAAACATACCGTAGAAAATGCTCCAACAATGCGCTAACCTGGTAGTTACCGTATCCACCCAGAATACCGTAACCAAATCTTCGTTCAGGAACCGCCCCAAGTACCTGGTCACCTTCCCCTACCCGTACATGAACGGCCGCCTGCATCTCGGCCACACCTTCACCGTGTCCAAGTGCGAGGTTAGGCGATTTTCGGGATTGATATTCTATTATTGAAACTTCAATCTTCCCTGGGAGAACATCGATGGCATTTGGCCGTTTCTGATGAATCTATTGGGTTTCTGTTGTTAAAAATTCATTTGATATCAGAGAACAGCTTTCTACTATTTTTGAAATTTGAGTACGAAGCCATGTATACATCGAATAGGACGCTTTTCCGACATTATTTTGTATTGTGATGCTCAAAATCACCAGATCATGCAAACATCAAACTGTTACCAAATATAATATCGCTTTTTTTCTATTATGGGATCAATATGGAGGACACAATCGGAAATAGAAGCATTACCGTAACCTACCGTACCTTTTTTCAGTTCGCGGTCGGCTACCAGCGGATGCGCGGCCGCAACTGCCTGTTCCCCTTCGGCCTCCACTGCACCGGCATGCCCATCAAGGTGATGAATTCGGGTCCTTTCGCCCGTTCAAATGTGACAAGGTTGCTTAAAGTTCCCCTCCACACCTGATCCAAACAATCACAATTTGAATTCCCGCATTTTTTTCTCCGTAGACCAATCGACTTGTCAATTTGCATGAACAAAGTTTCGGGCGCCAAATAGACGAAAACAAAATCTCAAGTCAATAGTTCCACAGGAAGCCGAGAAATGAGCCGTGAAAGTCAACATGTCAACGCAAAATTTGTAGGCGTGGAGGGGAACTTTAACAAGGGTAAACCGGAGATCAGAGATCAAAGATCAACGGGCGTTTAAACGCAGTTATCCAATCATCATTATGGTTTTCCATACTCAACCGACCGTCGATTGTAATGGGCGTGCCTGTGATGTTTAGTAGTCTTAGTGAAACATTGAACCGTAGCTAGGATGGATTGTAGATACGAACGATCACAAATCAATATTGGTGAAATATTAATGATAATTTTGTATAATGATACACATATCAGGCGAACGCGGACAAGATCAAGCGCGAGATGGAGGACTACGGCTACCCGCCGCAGGTATGCCATCTGCCATATCAATTAGTGTTTCAACGTCTCGATATGTAAAACTGTTTCCTCACTACTCGTGCAACGACTACTATGACGATCAAAATTAGAATCAAAGTTTCTTTGTTTCAGGATTTTATTAAACCGCCTTTTTTAGAATGCAACGAAAAACTAATGCATACTATTTTAATTGTTTTATTAATTAATTAATTCCAGTTCCCCGAACACGAGGAAGAGAAGCCTGTGGAGGAAAAGAGCGTGCTCGATGAGATCACCAAGGACAAGAGCAAGAGCAAGAAGGTGAGAGTTTTCGAAAGTCGAAACTACACTCTAGTCCCGATAGCTCTGGGTTTGGTGCGCTCTAGACTAGCCGGGTTAGAGAGGGGATGAAAGGAGAAGCCAGTCGAGGAGAAGAGTGTACTGGATGAGATCACCAAGGACAAGGGCAAGAGCAAGAAGGTTCGTTGAAGCACTAAAGGCGGAGGTCTCATCAGACTTTACGAGGAAGGGTAATTGTAAGACGATGTTTTGAAGCCAGGTGTTCACTGGCGAAAACTAGACCAGAAAATGACAAGACAAGCCGGGGCTGTAGGGATAGTCTCTGTATTCTGCTCATTAGTAACTAGTCTCTAGACATCCTCAACTACCCATTTCCAGAGCAAGGTTGTGGCGAAGACAGGCCCCGGCAAGTACCAGTAGCCTTTAGCTTAGGGTTCATACGGCGCTGTAAACATAATCTGTAGTCTGTAGTCTGCTCCTTGATCACGAAACTACACTCTAGTCTCGATTTATTGCAGAGCAAGGTCGTCGCCAAGACGGGCCCCGGCAAGTACCAGTGGCAGATCATGCAGTCGCTGGGGCTGGAGGACGAGGAGATCAAGTAAAAGAGCTAATTAATTATATAATTATAATTCCAATTAAACTTGATAAATCAAGAGGACAATTAGGGGATTGATTGATTGTTTTTTTTGTTTTGAAAAGTTTGACGAAGCTGAACTAGCAGTGCTGCGTTCGTTAGCTGGGTATAGTAACTGTGTTGAATTCGGCGAGACCATCTGGGGGTTGGGGATAGGAGTGGCAGTGGGAGATCATGCAGTCATTGCGGCTGGAGGACGAGGAGATCAAGTTTGCTTTATTAGTTAATTATGCTAATTAAATAGTTAGGTATTGTTTAATTAAAAGCTATGCGGGCAGAACTAGCGCAGCCGCGATCAGGAACTGGGTATAGTGGCCGTGAAACACGATTTTTAAATTTTTGTTTTGGCTTCAAAAACCGAGCAAAACTGACTTGGAATTTCGCATCGTGCTTTGTAAGAATAGTGTTACGCGAAAGCTCCTGTGTTCTTGCTATGAATAAATTGGCGGAACTGTTTTACATTTTTAAACTTTTCTCCTAGCAAATTTCTTCCTATCGAATTATGTTCAAAGTTTAACTAAATCCAGTTTAATTAAACTAATTAATTGTTTAAAGGAAGTTCGCGGACGCCAACTACTGGCTGGAGTACTTCCCTCAACACTGCATCGACGACCTCAAGCTGATGGGCATCAAGGTTTGTTGTTGTTGTTGTTGTTGTTGTTGTTGAAGTAAATAGTGCAGTGGTGCTGGGAGGGTTGATGCTCCATCGGGTCATTGAAATTAGTTTTGCGATAGTATGGCTATCAGATTCCATTTCACGTTTGACCGCTAGCAATATTAATTTCACCTGTGAGATGGGCGCTTCCAAGGCGAGTGAAATCTGGTTGCGAACACGGAAAGTGATATTCCATCGGAAAGCTTTGAAAAATTAATAACAATAAGTCGGTAGGAGTTCCGTTTCGGGGGATAGGTGAAAGGGAGTTGAGCGCGCTTGGAGTAATCGTGCGTTTTTTCCCCTTTTTGTAAAAAAACCTTCACAGCTGTAGCCAATTCAGGAAGTGAATTGACGGTTTGGGGATGGGTGATATCTGGTTGAACGCGCATGAAATGTGACGTGCTCTAAAAGATAACTTGTGGTTCGTAGTCTGATCTCTGATCTTTGATGTCCCATCAGGTCGACTGGCGTCGCTCGTTCATCACCACCGACGTCAACCCGTACTACGACTCGTTTGTGAGGTGGCAGTTCCAGCACTTGAGAGCCGCGAAGAAGATCGACTTCGGCAAGAGGTGAGGAGCAGTCGGGACTAGAGTGTAGTTTGGATTTTGATGGTTTTTAGGTTTACATTCTGCAGATCTGCAAAATATTGGTTTAACGATGACCGTAACATGTCAGGCTAATAACAATTTGTACTATTTCGTAAAAAAAAATCATCAACTTAGTGCAGAGATTCGTGCATTGGCATACGTTCAATTCTGACCAGAAAGATTGCCTAGCTTTTGCGTGTTCCAGTGTTCCATCATACCTGCACGTGTTTGGACGAGCTAGTACGCAGGCGTTAACTAGCGATGAAAGAAAACAACGTACCCTTTTTGGTCGGGCCCTTGTAGTTTTTGGTTTGATCTTTGGTCTCTTACAGGTACACGATCTACTCGCCCAAGGACGGGCAGCCGTGCATGGACCACGACCGCGCGTCCGGCGAGGGCGTCGGCCCACAGGAGTACACGCTCATCAAGCTGAAGGTGAGGGCGTGCGCTCTAGACGCGCCGGGTTAGAGATGGGGAGAGGGAGGAGAAGGCCATAGGAGTACACGCTGATCAAGCTGAAGGTGAGGACGTGCGCTCTAGACGAGCCGGGTTAGAGATGGCGGGGAGAGGGGAGGAGTTTGTAGTTTTGGTAGAACGTCACCCCGGAATTGATCGATCGAGGTAGAAAATAAAGAAGATATACGCACGGTGAAGCGCAATTGTTGCGATGAACTGAAGCACTAGTTAGAGGTTTGATCTGAAATGCTATCTTCTAGGTGCTCGAGCCCAAGCCGGCCGCACTTGCAGCCATCAAGGAAGACGTCTTCCTGGTTGCAGCCACGCTAAGGTTTGATTGTTTCTGAGATATTGTGAAGGGGTGCTCGCTAGGTGCGCCGGGTTAGGGAAATGAGTAGGAGACGGAGCAAAATCGAGGAGGACGTCTTCCTGGTTGCGGCCACGCTCAGGTAAATTTTATTTGAAATTATGCATTAAAAATGTTTAGCGGCTTATTAAAATCTTTACTTGCTTGATTAATGTTCCGTAGGCCAAAGAAGATGAATGGAGCGAGAATAAAACAATGAGCCATTGTTGATTTCTCAAAACAAAACACAACTGAAAAGGATTGTGACGAACATGCTTCTGTTCACAGAACTTGTCAAGTTGATGCTGCAAGGGCAACTAAAGATTCGTATCCGCGATAGTGAATCAATAAGAGAGCTTTTTAGAGTTCATTATAACAACAAAAATTGTCGATGTGTCGCACGACT
The DNA here is from genome assembly GCA_900490845.1 of Pristionchus japonicus. Classification (NCBI taxonomy): domain Eukaryota; kingdom Metazoa; phylum Nematoda; class Chromadorea; order Rhabditida; family Neodiplogasteridae; genus Pristionchus; species Pristionchus japonicus. Next base: position 21,899 of record LS501886.1, read on the forward strand.
GTCCTTTTTCACTTTCCGATTTGGCAACTTGCTGCTACAACACGGCAATTCAGAGGGTACAATAACGGGCAAAAGTTTGCACTAGAGAGGATGCGAACCCACGGCTAGTGTTTGGCAAGACCATCAGCATAACCACTAGGCTATGAAGTCACATGGTGGATTGCTCAAGCGGTTGAACATATTCGAGGAAATCGGTAATGTGTGGTGGTGTGGTTTTTCAGTTTGCAATCCACCACCTATCTTTTTCCCGGACCGGCTCTCCCCTTATTGTTCACTTTTGTTCACCGCTGAATCGCCGTGACAAGGACAAGTCAATAGAGTTGAAAGCAGCTTGGGTTAATGATGCCATTGTTTCATACTCAATACTTCAACTAATAATTTTTATTAAATAAATTAGTTAATTCTAATTAGCCTAATTACCCTAATTGCAGACCCGAAACGATGTACGGCCAGACGAACTGCTACCTGCACCCGGACATTGCGTACTCCGCGTTCTACGCGGGACCCGAGGAGGACAAGGTGTACATTGCGACGGCGAGGTACGGTAGAGCAGTTTGTGATAGGCTAGTGGATCAGGGGATACGGTAGAATATGGCATGACGTGTTTACGAGTGTCGCAATTTGATTTTTTTAAAAATTTCATTTTTATCCGTTCACAGACCAAACAGAGAGGCATTGTTCGCCTATCTTGACATAAGCTTTGGTAAGTTTGTGAAGCACAAAAGTTGCGTGACGGTGCACCTCACAATGACAGTTGATGAGTGTCGTAGTGTGAATCAGAGTAACGCACAGTTCTGTTGGATGCGGAGGAAGAATCAGTCGATATGGCGATTGAAATACGGTAGCCTGCCATGTAGTGATGGATTAATCGATTTCTCCTTTCCAGAGCGGCGCGCAACATGTCGTACCAGGGCATGACCAAGGCGAACGGAGTCGTCCGCTTCGTGCCGGGACTCGAGAAGGTACGGTAGGCGGTATTGTTTGAATTTATGAAAATAGTGTCGGAGTTCGAGAAGGTGCGGTATTGATTGAATTCTCTACTCCCGTCCTAGAAAATGTATTTTCTAACTGAAAATGTATTTTCTGTCCTCGTCGGTTGATGCATCACTTACATCTGAAGTAATCGTGCATGATGTTCGGTCGATTTCACATTGCTTCGCGATGAATTATTAAAAAATTTTCCGGTCGATTAAACTAATGCTGGAGGTTACGGTAGAGCTTGATCGATAACTGACTTATCAACCAATTGGTGGCAGATCACCGGCGACAAGATCCTGGGCGCGGCGCTGTCCGCCCCTCTGGCCGCGTACGAGAGAGTCTACGCGCTGCCCATGCTGACGATCAAGGATGATAAGGGTGAGGTTACCAATGATCTATGAAACATAAATAGTGCGGGCTTGACGCGTATTCGACGTCCTAGTTGGTAGATTAGTGAAAAAGTAAGCGCTCCCGATGCTCACGATCAAGGATGATAAGGGTGAGGATATGAGTTCGTTGAGAAGCGCAAGCAAGGCGGATTAGTTTATGGAATAAGGTGATTCTAAATTGCTTAAAAATGTTTGTGTGAAGAGGTTAGAACGTGCCAGTGCTCCCGAAGCTCATGATCAAGGACGATAAGAGTGAGATTATGGCTTGGTTGTGAGACACAAAAGAGATTTGTCAGAAATTATGGGCATTATGACATTGGACGGCGAAATCATACCTGGATTTTGGTGAGCGGTTGCGACTGGAAAGAGGCATGGGCTCACTGATGTGGCATTGTGTTTGTGGAAATCGTGGGTACTTTATTTTTATTAGTCAATCTAGACCAAGCCTGATCTGCGGGTGCAAAACTGCTATAGCGATAGCTGTTTATCACCGAATGAGCTCGATATTTCTTTAAGTTTGTGAGTTGTGGAGGGAATACAAATCAGCTCGAACCAGCGCAATCCAATCTTGAGAAACAGTTGTTGCGAAGAACCTGCGAGTGGCGATCAGTGATGTTTGCAAGTGGACTAGAGACTAGAATTGAAACGGGCAGAAACGCGGATAGAAAAGAAGCACACCGGGTGATGTGAGGTGCCTTTTTTTTTCGTTGCTCACTCTAGTGAAGCAACCATTCGCCTAACTACTCTTGATTTTCCGATGGTTAGTTTCTCATTTTCTGATCTTTGATCTCTTCTCGGAGTGCTAATCAAGGTAATTGCAGGCGTAATCACCTCTATCCCTTCCTAGTCGGGCTAGAATTTAGCGTAAAATGAAATAGGAAATGTGACAGGGGGAGTGAGAGAGCACGAGACAACGATAGCGTCGACTGATCTTTGATCGTAAATACCGGTTCCACCTCAAAGCCGGGAAGCTCGAGAGCCGTATACTAATTGCAGGAACCGGCGTGGTCACCTCCGTCCCGTCCGACTCCCCCGACGATTTTGCGGCTCTGGGCGACCTGAAGAAGAAGAAGCCGCTGCGAGAGAAGTACGGCATCACCGACGAGATGGTGCTGCCGTTCGAGCCGGTGAGTAGTTTACGGCTTTGGAGATTTACGGATTCCCGCTTCTGAGGTGGAACCGGTAAATAGTTTACGGTTCTCGGATATCCACAGTAGTTTATTTTGCACCTTTTTCGTCTGATAGACTAGCGGTTCTCTTCCTGCTCGGCTTTCAAAAAGCAGAGTAGCCAGAGAGCACCGGGTCTCTAGTATTCGAAAATCAACGCGGATGATGCTTGATCGAAGGGCTTTATAAGCTTTATCCTTGACGAGTTGCGAGTAGTGATCGCACGAATTCGGGGTCAGTCGAAGCGAGACTCCTCAGCTCTTCCCTGAGCTGTGATAGTCGATGTGCCGACGAGCTACCTCCGATTTGAGCGTTGCCAATCTATAAACGGTGGTTACACTAGATGATCCTGTAAACATCATTTTATCAGATTTTGTTGAATTTTGGGAACTTCTTCGATGTTTGGCCCAGGATATTCTCACATAGTATTCCCTTGCTAATCATTCTCATTCCCCGCATAACAACACAGTTAAAGCAGCTTGCCCTTCCGTCCGAATAGCGAGTCCCGTTCTGCTCATATTTCAAAGAGCGGGGTAACCAGAGAGTGGCGGATGCCTAGTGCTCGAAAATGAAGAACAATCGATCTGGGCCAACAATCGAAGAAGTTTCGAATTTTGTGGACAAAAGTACACTGATGTGGCTGTGGCTGCCGGTGATTATGTTAACGGAGAAGGAGACGGTCGCCATGACGCTTCCCCCGCCGCTGCTGCCAGCCTGTTGAAGGGATGAATTGGGAGTGAAGCCGAAGAGTGCCAGGTCGAAGGATGATTGAAAATCGCTATAGATGAACTAGAAGAAATTCGGTAGAGAAGTGATGTTGTGGAACTGGATAAGCAGTTAAATAGAAAACTCACGATTACACCAAAGCAGAAGGCGAGGAAGATGAGTAGAACGGTAAACCACTCCATTGGCGATGAGAGGGGAGGAATGAGTGGAGGGGGGAACGATTATGGTAGTATTGATCATTATTTGTTACTTGGATCGTTGGAAAAGAAGCGAAGAAAATGCTCTTGTAGGGTTGGTGTTGCGCGGGTGTTTCACATATTTGTCGTTTGAGCTTTGTCTAATGGGGCTGTTGTTGGAAGTACGAGTAAAAAATATGCAAGTGCTCATTATTCAGTAATAATTTTATTCGATGCAACTCATTAATCGATACGATAAGAAAGTCTCTTTATCACTACTGGTGCTTCTTCTCGGGTAGCGAGTGGATGAACACTGAGTCAGTCAAGGCGAGTTGGGCCAGGTCATCCCTGAGCGTCGATAGTCGATGTGCCGACGAGAGCTCGCTGTCAGTCTGACAATGAGTCGAGTTATAAAAGGGAGTGGGGGATGATGAGAAGCGTCGATTTGTTTGATTTGTTAGCTGAACATTGAAAAAAACTCCTACATTGACGTTGTTACTGCCACCGATTATGAAAATGCCGTGGTTGACGATGTTGCAGCCAGAGAAGTCATTGTGGATGTTGCGGCCGCTGCCGCTGCAGCTGCAGCAACTGCTGCTCCGACCGAGCTGGAGAATGTGAATGATGAAGTGCGGGTGAAACCGAATCGTGCCAAGTAACTAACTACAAATTGCTGCTAAGTATCTACAAATTGGTTTTCGCGCGATGCGGTTCAATGTTGAACTTCACAGCCCAAACGAAGGCGCAATTAGTAGTAAAAGTGGCAAAATTCTCACGCAAAAGCCGAAGAGGATGCTAAGGAAGATGAGCAGGAGGACAAACCAGTCCATCGGAGGGTAGAAGGGGAGAATGAGTAGGGGAAAGCGGCGCTTACGGACGTCTTGGTATTCCATTATGTCTTCCTTAAACATTTGAAAAAGTAGCAAAAGAATGCTCTTGAATGATTCTCGATTCGCGGGTGTTACAAATCCTTGTGGCTTGAGCTTTGGACAATGATCGCGGCTTGACGGTGCGAATAAAAATATTCAAGAGTCTTAGATTCGAAAATATTTAATCAGAAAAATATTAATTAAACTAATTAACATCTAATTAAGGTGCCCATAATCGAGATCGAGAGTCTGGGCAAGCTGGCGGCTCCCGAGATGTGCGCAAGACTGAAGATTGAATCGCAGAACGAGAAGGACAAACTGGAGGAGGCGAAGAAGGAGGTCTACCTCAAGGGCTTCTACGACGGAGTGAGTGAACAGGGGCCTATCGGAGACGCGTCGCGGTCGCGGCGCGGTTGAGCAGGGTTTTTGTTAGTTGCTTAGGGAATTCAGAGCAGGAATCATTCGAAACGCACTGGTTGAGATTATGATGCGTTGATGCGGCGCTGAGTCACCGGCGAGTTCGCATCTTTGAATTTTTACGAACAGGATTCAGTGATTGAATTGTTTCTGGGGCTCATCTTCAGGTAATCATGCGTAGATGGGGCTTTTGATCACCGGGTTGCTACTTTTGTCACGAATAATTTTCATTGCCCTTTTGAACGATTTTTTAACGTCCGCAATAGAAAATAGACGCAGTAGAATGCGCCAATAGCATTCCCGGTTCGCACGGACTTCTTGTTCATGGAGTTTCCCCTATTCTCGATAACTCTGCTACTGATTTGATTAACAATCAATCTCATATTTTCACTGATTAAGTCTATTAATTAAATTTAGTTAATTAATTTGTCGATTTATTAATACTTAATAAATAAATTAACGTCAGGTGATGCTCGTCGGCGCGTACGCGGGCCAGAAGGCGGGCGACGCGAAGAAGAGCGTGCAGGTGAGCAGTGAGCAGGGGCCTATACTATAGCGGAATAATTTTTAAAAATTTGAGCGTTGATTTAAATACAAAAGTTCTGTAGAGCGCTGTTTTTTTACTGTAAATCATTTCAATCCGTTATCACCCCTGCAAAGTTCATGCTCCAGAATGTGGCGAAAACAGAGATCTGCGATCCAGCTGCATTAGCAGACCATTCAGCTCTTCCAATGAAAAAGTGGTTTTGTAGAGTTAGTCATTTGGCGATGGATTTGGCATTGCGATTCCAGTGAGTTTTGTGCACCAGTAGATTGTGATAAGTACGATGCATGATGACCATGCAATAAACGGCCGGTTGCTCCACACATTAAATAAATCTTTTATTCCGCCATGATTTTGTCTAAAAAATACTTATTTATAAAAAAATATCAATAATCAATATCTCCCAGAACGACCTGATCGTCTATCAATCTGACGAGAGAGCACGCGAAAGCGAGAGAGTAATTAATAATAATCATTCACTCCAGAACGACCTGATCGCGGGCGGTCTCGCCGACAAGTACGTCGAGCCGGAGAAGAAGATCATCTCGCGGTCGGGAGATGAGTGCGTCGTGGCGCTGTGCGATCAGTGGTGAGTCGCATATCGGAGACGCGTTGCGGTCGCGGCGCGGTTAGAGGCGTACGATAGAGCTATCGACATCGTGAATAATTGTTTTAGCACACGAGGAAAAGTTTCCGTTACTATTAGGTTGGTGCATAAGTTTCTGAGGTTTTATTATGCTCCTGTATCTACTGACTGGATTCAGCTGTCAAGGAATCTTACATAGCAAAATTCATGGGGAGGTGTGAAGAACATAATCCTATTTTGAAATTTGGCCACGTTTCCATAGAATACAGGATACATCTTATTGCGCAGATAGAGATGAGACGAGGAGAGAAAAATTCTAATTTTGCGATCTATGTTGAAGGCTCTCCTTTGCAAACCAGGTATCGCCAGAAGTAACCCGTCAAATCAGTACTCCTGCTAAGGTCCCTTGTTCGAATGAGCGTTTAAGTTTCAAGTTTTGAGACGAGTGAGAAGCAGGGAGTCGCATAAAGAGACAAAATCGTTGAGGAATTTTCGAAGACAATCTTTAAAAATTCACAACGTTTGAAGTAAGAATCGCATCACCTTGAAACGAATGTGACTAACTGATCAACCAAAGTGCTTCACTTTTCACTATCAAAGAGGTCTCTATGTCCACAGCGGCAAGCACTCGACGATATCTAGTCAACAAGACCAAAAATCCAAAACTATTATCTGCACTTAGGTGCCTGCCTTGGAAATGTCGATGAGTGCTGAGCCACTAAACTAATTTTGCACAGACACCATTTGAGTGCTCTACAAGTCAGTGTGTTTGTTTGGACTCTATCTTGCTCCTAATGAAGTGGTGATTATTTGAAAAGTTACTTCTAATCACTAGCACGCTCACTTCAAAATGAAACTGTAGCTTTCTTTCTGATGGTAGTGGTCTGTTTCCAAGAGCGCTAGAAGGAGCATCCACGCCCTCATCAACTATGAAAAACCATGAGTTGATTGGTTGAATATTAAAGACGGGACAGGCTCATACATTGAAGCGTAAAAAACCTCAGAAACTTTTGCACCAACCAGATAGTTTTGGCGAATTTGCTCAGTCTTGAGCACTTTTTGTACCAAGAAAGTGCAGGGTGCGAAAACCGATTCCACTTTGTAACAACGGATCAAGTGCTGCGCCAATGTGACTAGAGAAGGGTTCGGAAAGCGTTGAGTAGCCTATTGGCGCGCGTTGCGGTCGCGTCGCGTCATTGTCAATTATCGAACTCTACTCAATATCAGGTACCTCAACTACGGCGACGAGGAGTGGAAGGCGGAGACGAAGAAGGCCGTCGCGCAGCTGAACACGTACTCGGAAGAGGTACGGTGGTATCGATTGGGGCACGCGTCGCGTCGAGGTTGGGGTTACTGTAGTGGGATTACGGTAAGATGGGGGTTCTGCTGGAGGGAGTAGTAAGTGAGATACGGGAGATGAAGGACGTCGCGCAGCTCAACACGTACTCGGAGGAAGTACGGTATTTTTATTCGCACACTGGCATTGCAAGCACTATCTCGAACCTTTCTAATCGTACTTGAAAAAATTCAGTAGCAAGAAAGCACCGGGTGCAAAACATCAAGGTTTATCATGAAATCACTGTGTGTGCGTAGGATCCTGGGAAAAAAAGCAGCAGGTAATATCAGGAATCCTGATTCAAGATTGATCGATTGGGAGTACGGTAATCGATAATCAATAATCGATTGCAGACGCACACGAACCTGCTGCGCACGATCGACTGGCTGCACGAGCACGCGTGCAGCAGGAGTTATGGACTGGGTAATTAAGCTAATTGAACTAATTTCTATAATCAGCGTAATTATTTGTCAGATGTTGCACATTAGTCATTCTCATCGCTCTTTTTAAAAATATTTTTATCAAAAGCGCACTCTACGATTGGTATAACGGCACAGGGACCGATAATGAATCTGCGAAACTTTGATGATAGCGGGCCAATTGTTTGCTAATGAATCGAAACAAAATTGATATGAGCGACTTTCTGAGTCGATGGAACTAGTTGGTTGGGCTTGGCACTAGAGAAAAATCGAAGTCCTTCAAAATGTGTCGGCTAGTAGTACTCCTCGAGTGCAACTCTGCACTAGCTGATTTAGTGTTTTGGTTCACTCTCCGAAGAATGGTGATGTATGTTTCAGTGAAACATAACCCAGCCGACTTTGCCATTTCCTAACCAATCGAAACGAGTGATAGCGCAAATAACGCGCACTGTTACTGTGATCATGCATGCCAAGTTTCATCCCGATCGATTCACGACAAGTGGAAGAATCGATAATTTTAAACTAAAATACAAAATATCTCAAAAAATCGTCTGCTTCGGTACACTTTTTTATTTGCTCAATCTATAGAGCAACCACTCCTCTCGCTACTATGCCAATATAAAAGAAATTAAAAATGCATGAATAGAGAAATCCCAAAAAGAGTGCAAATAATTTGAAATAAAATCAGTTCGCGATAAGCAAAAATGCCGAGGGCGACTTCTAGATAAATCAGGTTTAACGTTTGATGAAAGCCGGTCAAGCTTTCAAAGTTAGTCGTGGGTGGACCTACAGTAAATTGTCATGCTACAGTAACCCATACTACCGTAGTCAGGTTATCGCAAACTAACTTTTTTCTCAAATGATGAGCTACAAATGTCTTCCACGGTCGAATGTGTCGACCGTAATTCAGCATACTACAGTATCCCAAGTTACCGTAATTCGGTTATCGCAAACTGAGTTTTATGATAGAGCAATTGAAAACTCATTTTCAATGAAAAGTCAGTTCGCGATATTCGGATTACGGTATCTCGGGTTACTGCAGTATGCTGGTTTAAGGTCGACACATTCCACTATGGAAGACATTTGTAACTCATGATTTGAGAAAAAAGTTAGTTTGCGGTAACCTGACTACGGTAGTATGGGTTACTGTAACATGACAATTTACTGTAGGTCCACCCACGACTAACTTTGAAAACTTGACCCGGCGCTCAAACGTTAAACCTGATTTATCTAGAAGTCGCCCTCGTCGGTACGGCATTTTTGCTTATCGCGAACTGACTTTATTTCAAATTATTTGCACTCTTTTTGCGATTTCTCTATTCATGCATTTTTAATTTCTTTTATATTGGCATAGTAGCGAGAGGAGTGGTTGCTCTATAGATTGAGCAAATAAAAAAGTGTACCGAAGCAGACGATTTTTTGAGATATTTTGTATTTTAGTTTAAAATTATCGATTTTTCCACTTGTCGTGAATCAATCGGGATGAAACTTGGCATGCATGATCACAGTAACAGTGCGCGTTATTTGCGCTATCACTCGTTTCGATTGGTTACGAAATGGCAAAGTCGGCTGGGTTATGTTTCACTGAAACATACATCACCATTCTTCGGAGAGTGAACCAGAACACTAAATCAGCTAGTGCTGAGTTGCACTCGAGGAGTACTACCAGCTGACACAATTTGAAGGAATTCGATTTTTCCCTAGTGCCAAGTACAGTTTCATTTTCTCAGAAAGTCGCTCATATTGGACAGAATCGAGGAGAGGTAATGAGTTGGTGAAACATGGTTGCGGATGCTCCTCAAAGTCTTGTGTCTCCATCCCTCATCTCCTCCATATCTCAGGCACCCGTCTGCCCTGGGACCCGCAGTACCTCATCGAGTCGCTGTCCGACTCTACGATCTACAATGCGTATTACACGGTAAGTGAAGGGAGGGTACGGTAGCCGACTACGATAGGTTTACAACTCCTAGTAGGGACTAGATGGAGCGTTTGCACGGATCCATGTTGGTTTCTGACTTTGGGTTTCATTGAAAGATTAAAAGCCTACGACTTTTGAGATGTGATAATAAGTCTGGAGCATCTGGTAGACAAAATACACGTGTGATCCCTCCTAGTTGCTGTATCTGGTTCACGGTGCATCAATCAATCGATCAATCGATATTCGCAGGTCGCCCACCTGCTGCAGGAGGGTTCTCTGGAGGGCACGGTGACGGGTCCGCTCGGAGTGAAGTGAGTACGGTACTTGTGGGGTACGGTAACTAGGTAGGCGGTTACGGTAGGAGGACGTATCAGGCTAGGACTAGGAAGGTTCGCTGGAGGGCACGATGACGCTCGGAGTGAAGTGAGTACGGTACTTGTAGGGTACGGTAGTATAATTACGGTAACTAGGCGTGATTGTATTGTTCGACGTCTGCGGTGAAGATGATCGTTAAGTGCACACTTGCTAGGGTAATCATTGCTGGCTGAAACGCAGTGTTTCCTAGGCTCTCAATCTGATTTGTGCGAAAGTACCAGGGAATATCATCAGATCTTGATGGGATTAGGAAGTAATAGTGAGTATGTGAAACATTGCCGCTGCAGGGGTTTGATGGGAATTTTCCGAATTTCGAAATGGAAATTTTACTAATTAATTATTTACTCATTAATTGCAGGGCGGAGCAGATGACGCACGAGGTGTGGGACTACATCTTCAAGGGAGCGGAGTACGTTAAATATTGATTAATTAATTAATTAATTAGCTAATTAGTGAAATTATGCAAATGCGATTTGAACTTATGACTGTGGTGGAAGGTAGGATTAGCTTGAAGGATTAGCTTTTGTTTTTATTAATTAGTTTTGGTTACTTTCTTATTTTTTAAATAAAAGCAATGTGGTGCGAGTAGGGAGTGCTAGGTTTCAGAGGTACTTCAAATTTCAGTAACTCCATGCAGGAACGATGTTGCCACAGATCTGTATCCAAATTTTCGTCCTCAAAATAGAATGTTTACAAAATAAAAAATTTAATGTGCTAATTAGCTAAAAACAAGTATCTAACCACTTGCAGATACGACTCGAAGACGATGTCTGTGGAGGAGGCAAAGCTGCGGGAGCTGAGGAAGGAGTTCGCTTATTGGTGAGTGAGGGATAAACGATTCTTGTTAGATAATGTGAAACTGAAGCAAGCGCTCACTCGAGAGATCGAGAGAGCGTGTGAAAGTGGGGATTCTGAAAACGTTCTCCTTGAATTTAGTGATTTTTCTTGCCTATACCTGTTGCATTGCACTTCCTACGACTTTGGGACTGTTGTAGCAGCGGCGAAACACCACATTTCGAGCCAATAGGGCATCGCAAAAGCACAGGGAACAAGCGAAAAATACGGCAAAAAAGTTAGCCTCGTAGGGGGCTCGAACCCCTGACATTCAGATTAAAAGTCTGACGCTCTACCAACTGAGCTAACGAGGCTCTGTGCGGCGAGGGTGAGAGAGCGGGTAAGAATGAAGGGCGCGCGCCTGGGTAGGGAAAGGGAGAGTGTCTGGTGACCCAAAAGGCTTCTGCAAGAGAGGGGAAGG